>JAJHZJ010000309.1:3950000-4457500 GCA_023548195.1 Bettongia penicillata ogilbyi
GAGAGAGAGAGAGAGAGAGAGAGAGAGAGAGGCATCTAAAAGGAGCAACAGTGAAACATTTTTTAAAAATCAGGAAAAAAATGTTTAGTAGGGTATAGTGTTAATACTGCTTTATGAAGTTTCATTTGCTTTTTTAAAAACCATACTATAAGTGAAAAAGACTCACAGTTTTGTATGCAGTTCCTCCCCACCCCCATTTTCTGTTTTTTGATTATGCAAATATTCATGTTTGTTGATATTTGTCAAGTTAATAATTTTTTTAAAAAATATTGTGGTAATCTCATTTGGCATGTGTATCCATATATATGTATATATGTATATGTGTATTCTTTTAGCATTATAACACAAAATATATTTCTGAAAAGTTATACCAAACAAAATCAAGAAATATGGGAAATATGAGAATAAATTCATCCATCCATTCATTAAACATTTACAAAAGCACCTACATGCTGCAAGAATCTTTACCACTCATTTCACAAGGAAGTCACATGACAATGGGATGTTGAGTAACCATCTCCTGCATGACCAGTTCATGCCCCAGTTTGGGGCAGCAGTGACATGCCCATGGGATCTGCTGAAAAGGCACATTTTCATGTAGTTCCTGAACTAGTGCCTATTTCTGGGCTGACTGAAATCCTAAGCTGTTTGCCATGTCATCAGATATTCAAGCTTGTCCCTTAGTGGTAGAATCTAGGAATAACCTAATTACCCACTCCCTCCTTCCTCCATGGTGTAGCAAGGTGAAGACTCCTCTTCCTGGGTTCGAATCTGGTCTCAAACACTTACTAGCTGTGTGACCCTGGGCAGGTCACTTATTCCTGTTTGCCTCAATTTCCTTATGCATAAGATGACCTGGAGAAGGAAATGGTAAATCACTTTGGTGTCTTTGCCAAGAAAACCCCAAATAGGGTCACAAGAATCAGACACAACTCAACAATAAAAACTCCCTCCCTCCCCTTTAAAAAATAAAAATTCCCTGAAGTTTATTGACTTTTCACATCCCTCATTAAGAGTCACCTCTGAATATTTATGTCCATCCTGGCTAGGTCTCTTTAGGGCTAGAGGTCTCTGAATCACAGAGAAAGAAATATAGCTCAATCACACACAGGAAGTACCTAGCAAGCAAACGAAGCCAGCTGAGCTAAAAGAGACCATAGAGATTATCTGGTCCATGCATCTCGTTTTATAAATGAAGAACCTAAAGCCTGAGCTGACTCTCAGTCCAGTGACCTCTCGATGTCATCACTAGTTGGAAATTACCAATGGGCCTTAATCAGTCCCTCATGTATATGAACATCTTAAATATTTTCCCTCATTTCTTGCTTCCTACAGAGGGCTTTCCTGCAAAGTTAAGGACTATAAGTGTTTATGAAATAAGCACAAACATTTGAAAGGTTGAAGGTCACTCTAGATATTAGCATCCTTTCAGAAAAAGGGTCATATTGTATAGAGGGAAAGCTTAAAGGCAGATTGAATGACAGTACAGAACTTTTATAAAGGGATAATTTTTGGGTGGGGAAAAGCATCTATTTCCCTTCTCCCCTGAGAGCAAGATTAACTAAAATAAGAATTGCATCTTGCAAGAAAGTTCCACTGAGAGGCCTGTGTAATTCTGAAGTGCTTTCCCAAGGGAGGTTATGGAATTCCCTTTTCTGGAGATCTTCAAGAAAAGGCTAGCTATTTCTTTGGGAGATCAAACCACCAAGAAGGATTGCTTTCTCTCTCTCCTATGATGATATATGAACAGAGATCTCATTCTTGTTAACCTACATGCCTCCATGTCTTTTCCTTGTAATTCTGATCTGACGGACTTCTCTGTTTGTTCCAAATAGGTTGATTTTTCTCATCAGGGAGAGATGTAGGCAAAGGGAAATGAGCTCACCAGGTATGATTCTTAATATAGTAAAAAAGAACATTTTGAGTGGAGGCACAACACTCTCTCCAGAAGGCATGGTGAAATTCGGTTTCAAGAATGAATTTTTTAAAAGGGTACAATAATGCCTGTTCAAAGAGGGGTCTTGCAGAACATTCCTCCTGCTCACCACACCTTTGGTAATGTTAGGAGGTTCTCTGTTTCTTCAGATCTGCACCCAAATATATTTGGGAGTTGGTCATAGGGACAGTGGATATCTTAGAGACCAAGTGCTCAACCTCTTCATTCTACCAATGAGGAAATAGGCCTAGAGAAGTAAAAAGATTGGTCTAACATAACATAACTAGTAAGCAGCAAAGCTGGGCAGCTAGGTGGAGCAGTGGATAGAGCACTGGATCTAGAGTCAGGAAGACCATTCAAATCTGGCCTCAGACACTAACTGTGTGATCCTGGGCAAGTCACTTAATCCTATTTTGCCTCAGTTTCCTCATCTGTAAAATGAGCTGGAGAAAGAAATGGCAAACCACTGCAGTACCTTTGCCAAGAAAACCCCAAATGGGCTTACAAAGAGTCAGACAACTAAAAGATGAACCATGGTCTCCTTGTCCTGAACCAAGGGTATTATATCCTCTAAACCACTTTGTCCAGGGTGTAACTGGAAAAGGATCTTTTTTTTTCTACCTTTGCTATAATTTAATCATAAGATCAAAAAGTTGGGGCTGAAAAAGACCTCAGAAATCATCTAGTCCAACAACCTCACTTTATAGATGGGGAAACATCACCCAAGGTCATAAATACAGCAGGAATCAACAAAAGAAACTGTCTAATTTGGTGAAGCTTCTCACCTCCCCAATCCATGGGATGAGATTAAAAGTTGTTGGCCTTTGTCAGAAGGAGATACCGCCCCACAGAGCTAGTTAGTTTCCCTAGCATATTGTTGAGGGGACAAACGAAACTCCCGATTGGACCCCAGGGACTTAAATGATATGGAAGTTGATTAGTGACTGAGAGCCAAGAAATAAAAGAAACTTGCTAAGAAACTCTCCCTTCTGTGGGGAGAAATGATTCATTTCTTTCTTTTTTTAGGATCATTCTCTCTTTGCACAAGTTTTCTTTCTCTTGAATTTCCAGCCAAGTTAGAAAGTTAACATGGTATAAGTAAGCAGTATACTAGAATAGGAGTCAGGAATACTTGAGCTCAAATTCTTGCTGGCTGTGACCCTGGACAAGTAATTTAAATTCTCTGAACCTCATTTTTCTTACTTTATAATGAGTAAAATAATCACAGAGTGGTTGTAATATGTATTGCAGAAGACCATTGAGCCTTGAATTTTTTTTCTCAAAGAAAAATCAAAATTTAATATACTGATGTTGAAATGCTATCCTCCTAGATCTGATGCTTTATGTCAAAGCTTACAGGGTGTTTTAAGACCTCCACCTCAAGGTATGAGTACAACTTCTAAACTGACCAAGTACAATGAGTACAACAGCATTTATCTATTCAAGGTTGAGGAAAAGCAAGACGTGAGTTGGGATGAATTACGTGATAGGCAATATGACACAAGTGCACTGAAGACTCAGGATGATAGGTTCAAGGTCCACCTCTGTGCCCCCAGGCAAGTCACTTGATCTCCCAATGGCCAAGCAAGTCCATTAGATTATGGATTAAAGATACTTCTGCCTACTTCTCTTAGTAGCTCCTTTTCCTCACAAGAAACTCCCCACACCAATGAAATGGCTATTCTAATTTTTTTGAGTGAATTAAGCCCCTTCATTTGTATAGCCCCAGAAAAGCAATAGTAATCTAAATGGTTTCTCTTCATCACAAGCTGGGTTGGTTGTTGTCATTGTTATTTGGCATTGTTGCTGCTCAGACATCATTTTTGAAGAGATCTAACATATCAAGAGGACGATGTACTGACATGAACATGAATTAGATTTAAGTGAGGCAGAGCTGTGCAAAGTCATCAATCAGCCTCACTCTCTCCTCCACAGCCATTGAAGTCCAGTGGTAAGACAAATGTCAAGACGGCTAGGTATGGCCCTTTAATGCAGCAGATAATCTTGGCATTTCTAAATAGAGTTTCCCAAGAGCCAGTCTGTCTGAGGCAACACCCATTCAATGACCAAGGGATAGGAAAGAATTGATACAGAAG
Organism: Bettongia penicillata ogilbyi; assembly: GCA_023548195.1. Lineage (NCBI taxonomy): Eukaryota > Metazoa > Chordata > Mammalia > Diprotodontia > Potoroidae > Bettongia > Bettongia penicillata. Next base: position 3,954,033 of record JAJHZJ010000309.1, read on the forward strand.
ATGACTTGATTTACCATCTCAAAATATCAATCTAGGAGAGGAAGACCCTCAAAGTTTCCTGACAGAACAGAAAACACTTGGCAAGGGTTAGATACTTCTTTCCAACTGCTTTTTCCAAGGGCATAATGAAGGTTGTATAGCTCTTGGATGCAGATCTCAAGAGCTAGAATTTGCCTACAATTTTGCTTACAGAAGTCAATGACTCTGAAATCAATCACTCAGGTTAAGATTTAGGTCTCTCTAATAGGTGCACTAGACAGTGCTATTTACACTCTTTCTAAGCCATCAAAATCTAAACAATGAGCCAGGCTTGGGCTGGGTTATTATTAGCCATTCAATCAACTTCCTTTGTGGGAGAAAACTGGTGCAGTATTGGAGTCAGGGAAAGGACCTGCAATAGTACTTTTGTGATCTTGGGTAAATCACTTTATTTTTCCCTGTTTCTTAATCTCTGAAAAAGTGAAGGTTATAGTAGTTGATCTAGGCTTAAAATACGTGGTCGTCCCTTTTGTTCCTTGTGGTTTGTGGCTACAGTTATTAGACATTGACTCAGAGTCACATAGAATCCAAGAACTAGAGGCAATCCTACAAGTAAATCATCCAGGCCATCTCTCCTCAGGGAGTTGACTTGCCCAAAGACATCTAGAAAATACACGGAAGGGCCAAGACTAGAAGTCAGATCTTTCGGCTTCTAGCCAAACCCCACTTCCATAAGACTATAAAAAGAAAATCACCTGTAATAATAACTGACATTTATAGAGCTCTTTAAAGTTCACAAAGCACTTCACATTCCAAATATGGATTAACCTTGGGGCCCAAGGAACACCATCTAGTGCACCTATTAGAGGGATCTAAATCTTAACCTGAGTGATTGATTTCAAAGTCATTGACTTCTGTAAGCAAAACTGTAGGCAAATTCTGGCTCTTGAGATCTGCATCCAAGAGCTATGCAACCTTCATTATGCCCTTGGAAAAAGCAGTTGGAAAAAAGTATCTAACCCTTGCCAAATATTGGGGAAATGGACTCAAATAGCTGTTACTCAAAGGAATGATAATAACAAAACGACCATACTTCTAGGCTTATATAGAATTTTTCCTCCTAGGAATTCAAGGAAACCCAAAATTGGGACCCAAAACCATTTATTAGGCACCTACTATGTGCCAAGCATGTGCCTGGAAAAAATTAAAGTAAATTTAAAAATTAAATAGTCCCTGCCTTCAAAGAGTTTACATGCTATGAGAGAAAGAACAGATAATTTTCAAGAGGAAGCAGAAGGTCTAGCAGTAGGGTCAGAAAAGATTTCTTATAGAAGGTCATGTATAAGTTGAGTTTTGAAGGAAACAAGGGCATCTTAGAACCAAAGAAAAGAGGGAGCACATTCTAGGTGTGGGGGACAAACTGAATAAAGGTTCAGAGACCGGAGATAAGACACCATGTCTGAGAGCGTTAAAAGGTCAGTTTAGTTGACCAGTTGAGTGAAAGGAGAGTTATATATAATAAAGAGTTTGGGACCAGGTTGTGAAGGTCCTTAAACACCATAAAAGTTTATATCTGATCCTGGAAGCAATAGGAAGTCATTGGAGTTTATTGTGCAGGGGAGTGACATGGTTAGACTTGCACTTTAGGGAACTCACTCACAGCTGTGTGGAAGATGGCTTGGAGAGAGGAGAGACTTAAAGCAGAGAGGCCGATGAGGAGCCCATTGTGATTTAAGGGAGAGATGAGGAAGGCCTGACCCTGGCTGGAGGCTATGTGAGTGGATACAGGAAGATAAGTGGGAGGCATGGAGACAGAAACAACAAACGTGGGTGTTAGGGGCCAAGCTCTGGACCAGCCTTTGGGAGCTGGCTCCACCCTCAGGGAGCTGGCTCTGCCTTAGGGAGGAATATGGGTGGGGCTCTGGCTGGGGATATAAGGAGCTGTCGGGGAGGGATCGGAGAGAGAGATGTAACCAAGAAAGAGATGTAGAAGGACGCCATCAATAAAGTGAAGTGCACTGACATCCTCGGGTGGGCATGTAGTCATTGTTCCCTCCGTGGAGGAGGGGATAGCCCTGTCGCGCAGCTAGGCCATACGGTCGCACGGCAGGGACCGGAGACGTCCAAAGACCTGGAATAAGGGTAAGAATTCCCAAGCGAAGTCTGGGGTAAGGAATTGGGCCCTGTGTTAGAGTACCGCCTGGAATATTGGGCGAAGACCCCGGAGAGATTAGAGTACCGCCTGGAATATTGGGCGAAGGAGTACCGCCTGGAATATTGGGCGAAGACCCTGGAAAGATCAGAGATTACCGCCTGGAATATTGGGCGAGGCCGCCTGGCTTAGTAGCCAAGTGAAGGCCGGGGATTAGCCCCGAGCACATGGGCAAATGATTGCATATATGAGGTGAAGGAACGTGAGAAGTTGAGGGCGACACCAAAGATACAAATATGATTGACTAGAAAGATGGTGGTGCCCTTACCAGTAATAAGGAAGTTTAGATGAATATTGTATTTGATAAGAAAGAGAATGAGTTCTGTTTTGAATGTGTTGAGTTTGAGATACCTCCAGGATGCTCATTTCTGAACTGTCTAAATGATATTTCATAATGAAAAGGAGAGATGAGTTGAATATATAGATCTGAGAATCATTTGCAAAGAAATGATATTTAACCCTATGGGAGTTGAGGAAGTCACCAAGTAAGAGGGTATATGGAGGGGAAAGAATCAAGGACAGAGTCTTAGTGTGTACCCACATTTGTGGGATATGATTAAGACAATGAAACAGCAAAGGAAACAGAAGGAGTGATCAGACAGGCAAAAAGAGAACCAAGAGAGAAGCAAGTATAATGAAAACCTAGACAAGAAACAATGGCTTGAGAAAGTCCCAAGGGGTAGAGAGACTGGAGGTTACAGTGAGGACCAAGAATAGATTTAGGAATGGCAAGTCATAGGAAGTTATGGAATGATAGGAGGTTAGGGTCAGATAAAGGAATAGCAGAATTTTTTTTTTAACCACAGAAGGAGAATACTTGTGGTTGAAGGTAAGATGAAATGTGACCATCTCTGAGGCAGAAAAGAGGAATAGGTCATGGGAGTTGGAGAAACTGAGGAATTGGGAAGTGAGGATGTTTGAAGTAACCGCAACAAGTCCCTTAATATATGAGCAAGAATTGCCATGGAATAAGTCAGTCAATCAAGAAGAATTCATTAAGAATTTACTTTGTGCCTAACACTGGAGGAGGGGTAGGGGAAGTAGAATAGGTATGAAATGAGACAAAGATAAAAACAGCCCTTGCCCATGAGGAGCACTCATTTGAGGTGCAAGGTAGGAGGGTATTGAGGAAAATATGTAAAGAAACTGATACATACAGAGAAGATGGAAGGTCATTTTTAGAGATGGAAGCTCTAACACCTGGAACGGACCATGAAAGACTTCCTCAAGATGGTGATATTTGAGTTGAACCAAGGAAACCAGGAATTCTAAGAAGCAGAGGTAAAGAGGGAGAGCATTCTAGGCATAGGGTACAGCCAGTTTAAAGGCATAGAAACAGTAGGAGAACTGTTACATGGAAGGAACAGACAGTGTAACTAGATGATCAATTGTGTGGTGGGGAATAAAGTATATAAGACTATAAACATAGGGGAAGGTTGGAAAGGGCTTTAAATGCAGTGGAAGCTAATGGGCCAGTTACTCAACTCCTTGAGAAAGGAAAGAAAATGGCTTGGGAGCTTGATAGATGACTACAACTAGAATCTAGTTTGGATGACAAATTTAGATAGAGTCAACCCCAAGAGATTTTAACCCAAGACTCCTGACTCCCATCTCCAATGCCCTTTCCTCATTACTGATGAAGCCACCAAGTAAGAGGGTATCAAGAGAGAAGAGATTCAAAGGCAGAGTCTTAGTAAAAAGCCACATTTATAGGACATCATAAAGACAATGAAACTGCATAGGAGACTGAGGAGGAGCAGTCAGAGAGGCAGGAACAGAAACAAGAGAGATTGCCTCACTGAAAAAAAATGCTAAATGTTTAAAAAAAATGTTGACTATTTCATTGTATAATTTGCTTCAAGGGCAAAAGAAAGGAAAATTATGAAGGAACAGATCCCATTGTATTCTGCCCAAGTCAGATCCCATTTGGAAAATTGTGCCTACATCTAGGAACCTGTGTTAAAATTTTATTTTGTTCTCGATTGCCATGTCCTCCCCCACTCCTCTATAAATGTAAAGGAAATACATCATCCTGCAACAATCACAGAGGGGTCTCTCCCTTAGTCATTGCTGGCAAGTTGCCAGAGTCCTTCTTAACGGGCTGATGATCATCTACCTGAGAGCCAGTGTGACTTCAGAAAGGGCCGAGGAAAAATCGATACGGTGTTTGCTGCCCGACAACTCCAGGAGAAATGCCAGGAGCAGAATAGAGGTCTGTACACGACATTTGTCAGTCTGGTCAAGGTCTTTGATACTGTTAGTTATGAGGGTTTGTAGAAAATTATGTCAAAATTGGTTGCCCAGAGAAGTTCATCAAAATTGTACATCAATTTCATGATGGCATGTTGGCGCAGGTTCTGCATAGTAGACAATGTTCTCGTGCCTTCCCAGTCACCAGTGGAATGAAACTGGGCTGTGTGCTTGCTCCCATGCTTTTTAGCATGATGTTTTCAGTCATGTTGTCAAATACTTTCATTGAGGGCAAACATGGCATCAAGGTCAGCTAATGCACTGATAGTAAATTCTTCGATTTGTAAAGGCTACAAATCAGAACCAAAGTGCAGGGAGTGTTGGTGCACGATTTTCTGTTTGCTGATGATTGTGCACTCAGTGCAGCCTCTGAAGCTGAGATGATTCTCTGCTACTTGTGCTAATTTGGGTCTAACAATTAACCCTAAGAAAACACAGGTGCTCTGTCAGCTACCACCACACCATCCATACGTGGACCCATCAGTTACAACAAATGGAAAACTTTTGAGTTCTGTGGATTAGTTCACTTACCTTGGTAGTGTACTTTCCAGGGACATACACATTGATGATGAGGTTGATACACGCATTGCCAGAGCTAGCTCAGTGTTTGAGAGGATCCAAAGGAAAGTAGGGGAGAGAAGAGGTATAAGACTGACTTGCCAAACTGAAGGTCTACAGAGCTGTTGTGCTGACCTCATTGTTGTACACCTGTATCGGTCTGCCACGCCATGCCAGGAAACTGAATCACTTCCATTTGAATTGCCTTAGAAAGACTCTGAAGATCACCTGGCAGGGTAAGGTACCAGACACTGAAGTACTTGCTCGAACTAAACTGCCAAGCATTCAAACTGTACTTTGGGGAGCACAGATCCGATGAGCTGGCCACGTTGTTCGAATGCAAAATGTATGCTTGCCAAAAAGACTATTTCACAGAGAATTCACATGGGGCAGGCAATCACATGGTGGTCAGAAGAAGTGATACAAGGACACTCTCAAGGTCTCTCTCAAGAACTTTGGAACTGATCATGGCATGCCCACGTCAAAAAAGGTGTTATGTTCTATATGCAAAGCAGAATTGAAATAGCTCAAGGGAAACGCAGGATGGGCAAATTTAGAGTATCTACCCCAAATGTTCACATGGACTATCTGTGGTAGAGTATTCCATACTCATGTTGGTCTGATCAGCCACCGCTGGACACATTGAAACTTGACGTTATCACAGTGATGTCGTTTTGGTCCTCTTCGAGAACGAAGGACAACAACCAACCAACCCCACTTGACCCCATTTCTAGTTAGTATAGAAAGTTTATAAGTAGCTAGTATAATGTAACAAAGGCAGGAAGTAATTTTGCAAAAGAGAACCTAAAAGTCACTCACAGACTATCCCATAGATCAAAGGAGCATACTGGTTCCTTGCCAGACTGTATCGTATGTTAATTAATAATCACATCCTGAGACTATGCACTAAATCAGGGGAAGCTAGCTAAACCTTGTCATTAGGGCATTTCGGTCCTGCTAACTGCCCAGTGTTCCATAAGTCTTAGATAAACTCCAGACATCCACAGTGAGATCAGTAGAACACAAAATATTGCTAATAATTTTGAGATGCTATGGATACGTTAATGAACTAACCCAAAGATGGTTTTGTTTAAAGTTAATCTGACTTCCAGCAAAACTTCATAAAAATGAGACCCCAAACACCTTCCCCCTGAGTACGCTTTCATCTCCTAAGGTTCAGAGGGGTTAACTGACTTTCCCATACTCTCCCAGAAAAAAAGCTAGAACCCTAAGCCAGTCCTTTTGACTCCAAATACAGCAATCTTTCTACTGTACTAAGCTCCTTTGGAAGACCAATTGCTCAGTCATGTAAATTTATTGATTTGATATTGGAATTAGTTCTCAATGATTTTTTAAAGATACACAGACATTTCTTCTCTACTATTGGATTAAAAAAACCTCTCATTTTCAGTTTTAAGAATTTATACCATCAAGAATGTAATGGCATCTTATAGAAGGCAAAAAAAATCTTATAGAAAGCAGATTTTTTTTAACCACAGTTACATTCAATTTATTATTAGAAGCATCAGATTTATTTTGTAAGGTAAAATAAATTAAAATACATTCCATGAGTCTAATATAAAGCATGCTTTATTAACAGTCCAGAACTCTGCTCAACAGGCTGATTGGTTCAGGAGAAAGGCAAAAACTTAAATACTCCAAAGAAAGTGGATGGTTGTTTGCCTCATATGGTCATGGTATACTGGAATATTCCTTTCCTGAAAACATAAATCTCTGCAGCCTGTGAGCTTTCTCAGTTTCAGTGAACTTAAACACTGTGGTAGGCACTCAAACATTTTGTTTCTTGTAACCAAGCCAACAAGAAAGCAAAAATTAAGGATGATTCAGAAAAGTTGAGACCTAGTGGCTTCCATGCTGATTAGTACTGTTTATTTGAAACAACCAATTATAGCTTCTGTTCTAAATGCATTTGGAGGTGGAGATGGTGAGTTTCCTTGTGATATAGAGAGGTCTTCATCCCTGAAAGCATTCAAGCAGGAACTGGATGATTGACTATAAGGAATGTTGAGGGAGGATTCTTGGTAGGAGGTTGAACTAGTTAAGCTTGAGGGTCTTTCAAACCCTAAGGTCACTACAATTCCTGTCACAGTGCAAGAACAACCAGCTTATTTTCATTCAACTACAAGAGAACACCACATATACAAAACCACTCATTTTTTCAAATCCAAACACAATATTTAATGGGTGCACATTAAAATAGTTCTTCACTAAAAAAAAAGCAAATGCCCATTAATTGGGGTATGATTTAAGAAACTGTGGCATATGAGTATAATGGAATCCTGCGGCAGACATTTACTACCTATGAACTTCACTTCTGGGTCTGCCTCGGTTTCCTCATCTGACAAATGAAGATCATAACAGCACCTACCTCTCAAGGTGTCTATGAGGATAAAATGAGATACTTGCAAAGCATTTTGCAAACCACAGAGTTCTATATAAATGTTAACTATTGTTATTGTTATTATATTACTGGTCCTTTAAAAAGCAGTGAACATGAAGAATACAGAGAAGCATGGAAGACTTACAAGAAGCAAATCAAAGTGAAGCAAGCAGGACCAGGAAACAAGATACACATTGACTATAACAATGAAGAACAACAAAGACCAAATTCCAACTCAGTGATGAGTAATGATAATGATCAAGTTTGTCTCTAGAGAGGAAAAACTTCACCTCCCTCCCCCTCTTGTCTTCTCTCTTTAGATTGTAGTCTCTTTGAAGGCAGGGGCTGTCTTCTTTCTTATTTGTATCCCCAAGCACTGAGCCCAGTACCCAGAGGTCACAGGCATTTAATAAATGTTTATTGACTCACTGACAGTGCCCCAAACAACTCTCGGAGACTATAAATCTCAGAGCATTGAGGGTATGCGTTGGTAGAGGGAATGTTCTAACCAGTAGTCCCCCTATAGCAACGAAGTGCTTGATTAGAAAAAAAAAAAAAAGCAAAATCATGACTAATTTAATTATCTAAAGCTTCATTTTCAGCTTTATTTTCATCTTTAGAGGCGGTTGGTACACAGTAGATAGCACAATGGGCCTAGAATCAGGAAGAATTGAGCTGAAATTCAGGCCCAGAAATACTCGCTGGTTGTTTGACCTGGGCAAATCATTTAACTTTTGTTTGCCTCAGTTTCTTGAATTGTAAAATGACAGCAATAATATCACCTGCTACCTAGGGTTGTTGTGAGCATTAAATAAAATAATATTTGTAAAAAACAAGCACTTTGCATAGTACCTGGAAAGTAGCAGGCACTTAATAAATGTTTATCCCTGCTTTCCCCTTTATCTGAGAGCATATATTCTTCTCAGTATTGAATTCAGGATATGGAGTTTTGACTTTTAGATTTCATGTAGTTTTTGAAAGAAAAATGGCATCAGATATGGATAAGCTTTTTTAATTTAATTTTTAATTTTTTAATTTATGGAATAAAACAAGCATTTCCATAACATAGTAACATAAAAATTATAATTGCACATGAAACTTGCAAATGTACAATGCCCAACTTACTATTCTTTTCAAATATACAATAAAATTATATGTAAATTTCTTTTTTTTCCTCCCCCCTTCCAAGAGATGGCTACTATTAGACACAAATATGTATGTGTGTCTACATATATATATATATATATGTATATGCATATATAATATAGATGTGTCGAATTATTCTATATGTACCTCTATTTGTCAGTTCTTCCTCTGGATGCAGATAGTGTCTTTCTTCATATAGCCTTTATAGTTAATTTGGGTATTTACAATAGACAAACTAACTTATCTGCTCAAAGTTGTTCTTGAAACAATGTTGCTGTTACTGTATACAATGTTCTCTTTGTTCTGCTCATTTCGCTCTTCATTATTTCATGCAAGTTTTTCTATATATTTTCTAAGATCATTGAGCTCATCATTTCTTATAGCATAGTAGTATTCCATCACAACCATATACAACAACTTGTTCAGGCATTCCCCAATTGACAGGCATCCCCTCAATTTCCAGTTCTTTGCCGCTGTAAAGAGAGCCACTATAAATATATAGAACATAGAGTGGTATTGCTGAGTCAAAGAGTATAGGCAGTTTGACAACTCTTTGGGCATAATTCTAGATTGTTCTCCAAAATGACTAGATTAGTTCACAATTCCACCAACATGAAGTGTTCCAATTTTTCCATCTCCCTTCCAACATTTGTTGATTTCTCCTTCAATCAGGTTAGCCAGTCTGGCAGGTATAAGATAATATCTCAAGGTTGTTTAATTTGCATTTCTTTAATAATTATTTAGAGCATTTTTTCATATGACAATAAATTGTTTTGATTTCTTCATTAGAAAACTGCATGTTTGTATCTTTTGATCATTTATCAATTGGGAAATAACTCATATTCTTATAGATTGGACAAAGTTCTTTATATATGTGAGATCTGTGACTCTTATCTGAGACACTGTCTATAAATTTTTCCTTTCTACTTTTCTACTGATCTTGACTACATTTGTTTTATTTGTACAAAACCTTTCTAATTTAAGGTAATCAAATCTGTCTATTTTACATCTAACTTTGCTTCCTATCTCTTATTTATTCATAAATCATTTGCCCATCCATAAATCTGATAAGCACTGTTCTTCTAATTTTCCTGGATTATATGTCTAGGTCATGTATCCATGTTGACCTTTTCCAAGAACAACCTGATACACAACAACACACAGCTAAATTGATTCATGACTGCCCAACAACAAAAATCATTTTAAAACAAACCAAAAGAAAGAAATTGTACAAATCTATCAGATCCTTCAGTGCTTCCAATGATCAAGTTACAGATATTTAGCATTTTTCATTCCAAAATATGGTATATTCTTTGCTGTGACAAATGAACACTAATATAAAATGATTTTCTATATAAGGCAAGATTCAAGACACTCTTACAGACACTGTTAAGAAGTGATAACTACCTGGATACTTTAATGGATGCATCATTCATTAGTGTAGATATGATACATATGTGACTTCTTGTTCATAAACCTCCCAAATGAAAACCTCCCTATCATTCTCTTAATATCTTCGCATTTTCATCTGTTGTCTCTTCTTCCTATATGACTGACCCATTTCACCAGCTATCTTTCCCCAGATTCATATACCAGCTGCATGATGCATTTCCAATATCTGGGTTTTTGTCTCTGAAAAGTTACACCATTTAGTACATGAAGTACCCAGAGTTTCCTATCTGACTGGCTATTTTCTAGGAATCTGCATATTTGGTAATGAGTATGTTCTATGTTTCTCCTCAATAATATCTTTCGTCCACTTGCCAAATGCCAACGTATCAATGTGCTACAACCTACTCGGACCTTTTTCCATCTTCTCTATTTGGTTTGTTATAACTTTTGAGTCTTTCAAAAGTGTAATGTACAATGCCATGTAGCATCGCCATAAGAATAACAGCAAAAGATGGGCATAGTCATATGCCTTCACTTAAAACAACTGCACAATTTCCCAAATGTAAACCAGTCTGATCTTTTCCTCCTACTCATATCTGGAAATGATGATATTTTAAAAACTAAATAGTATCCTGATTCTCCCATGTAAGACACACAGGGTAAAAGAATGTGCCCTCAAGTACTATGAGGAGTCTTTCTGATTTAAATTTTAATTTATTTGTATTCTGAACTTAACAAATATTTTTAAAAGGGCATTTCTATATACACAGGCATGGCACAGTGGATAAAGTGCTGGGCTGAGAGTCAGGAAGACTCATTTTCATGAGTTAAATCCAGCCTCAGATACTTAGTAGCTGTGTGACCTTGGGCAAGTTACTTAACCCAGTTTGCCTCAATTCCTTGTTTGTAAAATGAGCTGGAGAAGGAAATAGTAACTATTCCAGTATCTTTGCAAGAAAACCTCAAATAGGATCACAAAGAGTCAGACACCACTGAAATGACTGAAGAAACGGAATCAGGACTCCTCTCTGGTTTCTTTGACAATTTAATTCATTTTATCTTTTCACCAGCTATCTTTCCCCAAATTCATACACCAGCTAGCTGCATGACGCATTTCCAATATCTGGTTTTTTGTCTGTGAAAAGTTACACCATTTAGTACATGAAGTACCCAGAGTTTCCTGTCTGACCGGCTATTTTCTAGGAATCTGCATACTTGGTAATGAGTAGGTTTAGTTGGAAAATCAAATCTCACCCTGCTTCTAGGCTCCTTAGATCCTTAAAAAGGGAAACCTCAGCAGTGACTGGGGGTGGGGGTAGAGGCTATTTCAAGGGAGGATAAAGCAAAGAAGAAGTCTTATAAAAAAAAGTGTTATAGGATTGTTTTAAATTTGGTAAAGGGCTTTATACTAATTATGTTACTTGAACCTCACAACAACCCTGAGAGGTAGGATTTGGTGGGGGAGGGAGGTACAAGGAGGGTATCAGAACATTGGTACAGGGAACTCCCATATGAAGAAATTCCATCTACCAGTTAAGGTTACTTGCTTTGCAAATTACAGTCTTGTAGGTTTACCTTCCCCCCAGGATCCTGCCACCACACTCCTCTCCCCATCCTCTGAAATGGAGTCTCAAAGGGCTAAGTGACTTATCCAAGGGTGATGTAGCTGTCAAGGGACTGAGTCAGGATTCCATCCCTAGTCTCTCCTGACTCCAGGAACAGGCCTCTTTCTCCTATGAGATGAGCATTCTGGAATTCTGACAGTCATATTTAATACACTAAATAGAAAGCATAGAGTCCTTTTGGAAGCATGAAATCCTAACTAAAAAATAAATGAATTTTTGGAAATGTTAATGTTATTCTTATAATGAAATAGTTTAATATGTGGAGACCAGAGGAGGTTTTCCTTGTGCTGTAATGGTGATGTTTTCATCTTTTTTGAATTCTTTGAAACACAAGTTTTGTATTGCCATAACTGCTAGGGTAGGGTTTTGCCCTGAGAAGTTTCCAGTTAATAACAATTATAGCTCACTTTTATGTAGCATTTTAAAGTTTATAAAGCACTTGTTCAACTTTAGCATTTTTTAATGTCCATTTTACAGATGGCAAAACTGAGACTCAGAGAGGTTTGATGCTTGCCCAAGGCCATGCTGTTCAAACACACATCTTCTGACTCTCAGAACATTCTTTGCATTGCCTTTGCCTTTCAGTAAGAAGTCTATTGTTTACAAGCATTATGGACTCTATCTCTTGATACTCAATGTGTTGATTATATTTTTACTCTTCTTGGGTTTCAGAGTAATCAAATACTTCTCACATCACACAACGAATTATTCTGAGTTTCTTTTGTTGGAAAAAATGTATTCTTGTTTTTAAAGGGTTTTTTCCTCTATTTTTTTCACGGAAAACACAAAATACCAACACAAATTGCATCATCTTTCTTAAGCTCTCTGCAGCTTTGATATTATGACTAGTCAGTGGGTGAGTAATTAGGTACTTACTATGTACTATATAACACTATATACAGTATTAGGTACTTACTATACACCAGGCATTGTGCTGAGCCCTGGGAATTACAAAGAAAGACAAAGAGCTCACAGTCTAATGATGGAGACGATATGTAAATAGCTATGTACAAACAAGCTATGTACAAGTTAAGTTGGAAGCCATTAACAGAGGGAGGGAAGGCTCTGGAATTAAGGAGTATTGAGAAAGGCTTCTCACAGAAGGCGGGATCTTAGCTGAGACTTAAAGGAAGCCTGGGGAGCCTGGAGGCAGAGATGAGGAAGAACATCATTCCAGGCTTGGAGGACAGTCAGAGAAAATGACTGCTGTGCCCTCCTGGGTTCTCTCCTCTCCCTTTGCTTCCATGACCCAGCTCTCTTCTGGTTTTTCACCTACCTGCTGAACTCTTCCTTCTCAGTCCTATTTGCTGGACCTTCCAGGGATGAGATAATATTTGTGAAGCACTTGGCATAGTCAGTGTCTGACACACAGTAGGCTTCCTAAATGCCTGTTTCCTTCCCTCTCATTAAAGTGTGTATGTTCTGGGATCTCTTCTTTACACAAACTCCCTTAGAGATCTTATCAGCTCCCAGGAGTTCACTTATCCTCTCTCTGCAGATGACCACCAAATCTACATCTCCATTTCGAATTTCCCTCCTGAAATTCTAATCTTGTATTGCCAACTAATTGCTGGCTACCTCCATTTAAATATCCAGTAAACTTCTGAAACTCAGCGTGTCCAAAATGGAACTCATTATATTCCTCCAATACTTATTTTTCCTTTATCTCTTATCAGTGATAAAGTTAGAATCAATTGTCAACAAGTGTTTACTAAGAGCCTACTATATGCCAGGCAAATATCCATCTGCCTATCTATATATCTATGTATCTATCCATCTATCCATCTATCTATCTATCCATCTATCTATCCATCTATCATCTATCTATCCATCTATCTATCTATCCATCTATCCATCTATCTATCCATCAATCCATCTATCTAACTACCTGTCTACCTATCTATATGCCTATAGGGGGCTCAGTAGAGAGAGCATCAAACCTGGAGTCAGGAAACCTGAGCTCAAATTTAGCCTTGGACACTCACTAGCTGTGTGACCCTGGGCAAGCCACTTAACCTATGTTTGCCTTAATCCACTGGAGAAGGAAATGGCAAAGCATTCCAGTATATTTGCTCAGATAACCTTATACAAGGTCATGAAGAATCAGACACTACTAAACGGCTGTACAACAAATAACATAAATATGTATATATGTGGAAAGTTATATCAAACTCATCTTTGAAGGAAACCAGGAATTCTAAGAGTTAGAGGTAAGGACAGAGTACACTTCAAGATGGGAAAGAGCCAGAGCCAAGGCGCAGAGATGGGAGATGGGGTGCCATGTATGAGGAACATTAAAAAGGTCAGTTTGACTGGACAGCAGTATGCATGAGGGGGAGTAATGTCTAATAAATCTAGATTTTTAAATGCCAGGCAGGACTTTATGTTTTCTCCTAAGGTAATAGGGAGTTGCTGAACTTTATTGAGTCACATGACAGAAGGATGGGTGCATGGGAGTCAGACCTGCACTTTAGGAGGATCACTTTGACAGTTTTGTGTTATATAGACAAAGGAGAAACACGAGGTGGGGTAACCAACAAGGATGCTAGTGAAGTAGTCCAAGAGAGAGGTTCTAAAGGCCTAAGCTAGGTGATGGCTGTGTGGGAGAAGAGGAGGGGGCAGATACCAGAGGGGGTGGTACGCAGACAGGAAGTACCATCCAGGGTCTGAGAACTGATTTCATGTATGCAAGCAATCACTCACCCAGTGAGATGGAGGATTAAGGATGATACCATGGCTATGAACCTGGATGACTGGAAGGATGACGGTGGCCTCAAGAGAAATGGAGAAGTTTTGGAAAAGAGTGGGTTAGGATCATCCGAGTTTCATTACTTTAGATACACGCTGACCTAAAATTATAGATGACAGAATCCAAATCCAAAGTGATCTTGACAAATCGTAACCCTGGGCTCAAATCAACAAGATGAAATTTAAAGTTAAAGTTCTGCACTCATAGATTTAATTAATCAATAAATTAGCAGGTAATTATTAGGCACTTACTATGTACCAAGTACTCTGCTAAGCACTGTGCATACAACTCAAAAGCAATAGTAGCCCCGTCTTCAAGGCTACTAAAGGCATTCTGGGGTAGCAATTCATATGACAAAGAAACAGCAGTTTGGAATTATCCACCTGATGAAATAGTGAATTCTCTGTTATTAGAAATATTCAAGGACAGACTAGTCGACTACTTACTAGGGATATAGTAAAGAGATTCCCGCATTAAGTGGGAGATTGGACCAGGTGGTTCTAGAGCTGGAAGAACAGAATTGGAAGCTTTCTTCTAACTCTTATTCCCCATGGAATGCATGTGTTATAACTCAGATAATTTAAACTAGTATTTCTATTAAACATTAACTTCAAAAGTCCTCAGAACCAAGAATATGAGGGCACATAAAGAGAACAGAAAAGGGGAAAAGGACATGAATTCTGAAATCAGCGACCAATAAGGAGAATGAAGCCTTTAGAAATTTAGTTGACATGACTTTTGCCTCCAGACAAACAATTTTAGGAGTCAGATTGTCGGTGGTAGTTAAGAGCATTTCTCTAAAGGCTGTCAGCTTCTATTAATGGCCCCGCAGTGACATCATTGTGGCCTGGTGCCAACTTCCAAGTCTAGTTCTGATGGACTCCTGGCTCACTGCCTCAGAAAGGTGGTGAATGGTTAGCCAAAACGTTTTCAAACACAGCATTGTCCTAGGCCTGTTGGGGGAGGGGTGGCCCTCAGGATGCCAGCACTTCCCTGGGTGAGAAGAGGAGATCCTGTCATAGTCAGAGCCTTCCTCACATGTGGTCTACTTGTGATATTTTGAATATTCAATGAAATTCAGTGAAAGGCAAATACCTGGGAAGTAAATGACTTTATTTCAGCAAACATCCACCATTGCTGTGTTTACCTTGCAATGCCATCCCTATTATTTGTTAAGGGCACCACCATCATCCCAGTCATCCAGACCTGCAACTTCAGTATCATCCTTGTCTCCTCACTGTCATTCACTCCACCTATTCAATCCATTGTCAGACCTCCTTGTTTCTACCTTCACAACATGTTCTCTCCTACATGTTCTGTTTGCTCCATTCATAAAGCCATCGCCCTGCTTCAGGCCCTCATCACCTCTTGTGAAGACTATTATAATAGATTTCTGATTGGTTTTTCTGTGTCAAGTCTCTCCTCACTCCTAGCCACCCTCCACTCCACTGCCAAGGTGATTTTTCTAAAGCCTCGATCTGCTTAATGATCCCTCCTATTCCAAAGTCAAACATCAACTCTTTTAATTGTCATTTTTAAAGTTCATCATAATCTGCCTCCTTCCTACCAGTCTTCTTGACTCCCCTTTACACATTCTACCGTCCAAATACGCTGCCCCATGTACCATTCCTCAAATAGGATCCTTCATCCGGTGTCTTTATGCCTTTGTATTCTAGGTTGTATTCCACTCTTGGAATGCTCTGCCTTTTCATTTCCACCTTCCTTGGCTTCCTTCAAGACTCAGCTCAAATCCTACTTTCTATAAAAGGCAAAAATATCCCTAGCTGCTTGTTTCATTCCCTCCTCTAGTATTTCATCTACTCCTTATATGTATCTCGCATGCTCTCATCCATCCATTCTGCCAGGGAAAGTCTTCATATGCCTGAGGTAGACATCCCCCTTTGAAGGCGGCTGAAGCAGATGCTGTGGAGTGCTTAGAGCCTGGTCAGGCATGGAAGATGCCAAGGTCATCCACTGCATCCTGGGGCATCACCAATCATCCTGACTTTTGTCCTGCCCCTGGACTTTGATGACTCTGGAAAAGAGAATAGGCTCTTGACTTTGTGCAATTCTGCCTTACTTAAATCCAGTTCACTTGAAAGCCAAGGCATTATCCCATGATGTCACTGGTCCTCTCCAAAAACAAAGGCCATAAGAACAATTATGTGCATGCTGTCTCCCATCAGAACATATGTTCCAGAATGTATGGACGACAGGAATCATGTTTTTGTCTTTTTTTGTAGCTGCAGAGCTATTGACTCATAGTAAATGCTTGTTGACTTGAGGAAAGCACTTTGTAAAGTACTCTATAAATGGAGTTTCTGAGTTCAAATCCAGTCTCAGACGCTCATTAACTGTGTGACCCTGGATAAGTCACTGAACCCTGTTTGCTTCAGTTTCCTCCTGTGTAAAATGAGCTGGAGAAGGAAATGGTAAACCACTCCAGTGTCTTCGCCAAGAAAACCCCCAGTGGGGTCAGGAAGACTCAGATATGACTAAAAACAGTAACCACAAAGGTTAACTTGTGACCATCATCCCTCAGCTTCTTATAGGTTAACCTGAGAAATCAGCAGGGAAAACAATGTCCACATATGGAGTAGAGCAAGCACTGAACAGAAGGTCCAAGGACCCCATGATAGACCCAGTTCTGCTCTGTGCCTGCTGGTAAATCCTTACTTGATGTCTCTGGTCCTCAGTTTCTACACCTGTAAAAAAATAACATGTATGATTTATAATGGCCATCATGATTATCATTTTTGTGTGTAAAGTTCAGCAATTGTATTATATGATATCTAAAAAATCAACTGCCTCTAGCATTAGAAGACCTCTGGCACAAATGAGGAAGAGGAAGCCTTCCAAAGTCACACAAGGACTAAGTCTAGAGCAGAAATGGAGGTGAGAGGTCATCTGGTCTAAAACCATGATTTTTAGAAGACGAGATGAGAGTCTCAAGGGGTTTGAGTGACTTTTTCAAGGTCACACAGGGAGTAAATGGCAAAGCCAAGATTTAAACCCAGGAGCCCAAGATCAGGGCTCCAGATTCAGCACTTTTGGACTCCTGAAATCCCACACAGATGCTAAATCTCAGGCTTTATCTACTACATTGTGCTTCTTCTCTCAGCCTTGGACCTTGACCAAATGTGTGGGAGCCTCTCAGTATTACACAAGCTGGGAATTTACCTGGGGCTCCTGGCTCTCTTTTGAGATCACTCTTTTCAAACATTGGCTTGGAAGATGAATAACCCTCAATAATGGAGAAATAACCCAAGATGAGTCTCTTGCTGGAGACTCCTGTCATCCAGACGAGATCACAAAGAGTCAGACGCAATTCAACAACATGTCACCTCAGAGGCTTTTAAAGCAGTTCACCCTTTCCATCTCATAGATGAAGGAGAGGTTATGTGAGTTACTCAAGATCACATAGCTCAGTAAGGGTGGAGGAAGAAAATGACTGAGGTGCCTAATTTTGGTGTCTGGGAGATGACTGAAGGAGGCAGTGTGGTATAAGGGAAAGGGCACTGAGTCAAGAGGCAAGAAACCTGAGTTTGATCTTAACTCTCCCACCCACTTTACACATGACCTTAGTCAAGTCTCTTAACCTGTGTTGGCTTCAGTTTTCTCTTTGGGAAATAAGGATAATTATACCTGTCCTATCCACTTAGTGCTAAAGCAGGAGTTCCTAATCTGAGGTTCATGTATTTGTTTTATGTCTGATGGAGTGGAAAAAGCAATGGACCATGAGTCAGAGGTTGTTGTCGTTCAGTTGTGCCTGAAACAGAGTTTTCTTGGCAAAGATACTAGAGTAGTTGGCCATTTCTTTCACCAATGTGTCTCCATTTTACAGAGAAGGAACTGAGTTAAATACGGATTAAGTGACTTGCCCAGGATCACACAGTTAGTAAGTTTCTGAGGTCAAATTCCTGACTCTAGGCATGACCTTTTATCCACTATACCAGCTAGCTGACCCCAAGAGTCAGAGGATCTGAATTCAAATATTAACTATGACATTTACTGTGAGGCCTTGGGCAAATCATTCCACTTGTCTGAACCTCCATTTCCTCCTCTATAAAAATGAAGGGAGCTGGACTAGGCTACCTCTGTAATCTCTGTCAGCTCTAAAGCCTTGCTGCTTGGAACCCCGCTGTTCATACTCCCAGGTAAGTGTTGCTTTTACTTAGGGAGAAATGAAAATGAATTTGAGGGGAGATGGGAGCTGAGAAACAGACATGAGCGATTAAGGGGACCGCAAGCTTCAGGAGGGGCAGATTCCAAAACCTGGAAGAAAGAAGGAAGGGGTTAATCAAACAAGAGAGTCTAATACCCTCCTACCTTTGCACATGGAATCAAGGTCTACTCCTAAGACCCCTCAGTCAATAGAAAGTCTTCATTTTGCTGGTTATTATAACCTCTTCATTTGTAAGTG
Source organism: Bettongia penicillata ogilbyi (assembly GCA_023548195.1). Classification (NCBI taxonomy): domain Eukaryota; kingdom Metazoa; phylum Chordata; class Mammalia; order Diprotodontia; family Potoroidae; genus Bettongia; species Bettongia penicillata. Next base: position 3,972,768 of record JAJHZJ010000309.1, read on the forward strand.
CTCAATAATATGATCCTCCGCTAAAATATAAACATATTGAGTATTTGTGCTCGAGAGCCCTTTGATCCCTTGGAGAGAGAGTGAGAGAGAGAGAGAGAGAGGGATAAAGAAAAAGAGACAGAGACAGAGACAGAGAGAGATGCAGAAAGACAGAGAGGCATAGAAACAGAGAGACAAAGACAGAGAAAGAGACAGAGATAAACACAGAGAGACAGAAACATAGAGAGACAGAGACAAACACTAAGAGACAGAGAGAAAGAGAGTAGGAGAGAAGTGTGATAGACTAGGAAGGGGAGAGTGTCACTTTTAGAGGGGGGCTACAGAGGAGGGACAGCTTTGAGCCATTGCTGACCTACTAGCTAAATGGAGAGATGAAGTGGAGGGAATGTGGGGGCTGTGAAGATTTGGTAGAGGGGAGCATGAAGCCCAGCCCTGGGCTTACTCATAGAAGCCCAGGGAGGCTTCTGGGGTTCAGGGAGTGGCCCAGTAAGGCTCCCTGAGGTTCCTAGACACCAAGAATTTATTGAATTAGTCGATAGGGTGTCTTCCTTCGTCCTTAGACAATTAGCTGCAGTCTCATGGGAGACACTTCTACACCATTTTCTTCCTTTCCTGGGGAGGAGCTTCTGGTATTCCCTCTGAAAAACCAAGCTGGACTTGGAGTCAGAGGGACTGCGTTCATATCCTGGCTCTGTCACTTACTATCTGTTTAATCATGGGTAAATCACAGACTCTCCAGGCCTCAGTAAAATGGGGGACAGGGATGGAGCTAGACAAGATGGTTCCTCAGGTCCCTCAATTCTAAACACAATGCACCTCAGGACTGGTAATCAATGCTTAGTCAGGATTTCATCACAGTAGCAGATTTCTTCTTCTTTTTCAAAATTTTGATTTGTAACATTTGTTTTTGGAGCCCCCTACATTTCCCAATATTTCCTTCCCTCAGTGAGAGCATCCCTCCTAACAAAGAATAAAAAGATGGGGAGAAAATTCAGCAAAATTAACCGACATGTCAAGCATGTCCAAAACTGTATGCAGTTTTCCACATCCATAGTCCCCAACCTCTGCAAAGGAAGAAGAGAAGTACATTATCATATCTTTTGTTTGGAGCAAGCTTTATCCTTTTAATTTATATAACACTGGGCCTGAAGTCAAGAAGATCTGATCTCAAATCTAGTCTCAGACATTTATTAGCTGTGTGATTCTGAGCGAGCTCTTGCTCTCAGTTTCCTCATCTGTAAAATGAGGATAATTACAGCACTTGCCTCCCAGGGTTATTGTGAACATCATATGAGATAATAATTGTAAATTGCTTAGCACCATGCCTGAGAGATATTAAGAGCTATATAAATGTTAGCTGTTATTAATATCGGGGCAGTGAGTTGGCACGCTGGATTAGAAGAATCCTTGTCCTGAGCTTGAATGTGGCCTCAGACACTTACTTACTAGCTGTGTGACCCTGGACAAGTCACTTAACCCTGTTTGCATCAGTTTCCTCATCTATAAAATGACCTGGAGAAGGAAATGGCAAACCACTCCAGTATCTTTGCCAAGAAAACTCCAAAAGGAATTACAAAGCACTGGACATGACTGAAAACAACTACACAATCACAATAAAAATGATTATTAATTTTACAACATTCAGTTTCAATTATTTTATTGCAGTTCTTTCCATGTACATTGTTGTAGCTTCCACTATCACATATGAGTTGGGTCCCACAAGCAAAACTACATCTCTTCCTCAAGATTCTAGGGGTCTCCCTGAAGGTATCTCTTCTCTAATGTGATCAGCTTGAGCCCCCATTCTGGTGTGATGGGTTTCTTTTAACCAAATAGCATCAATTAACTGTTAAAAGGGGATATTTACTTCCAAAATGCAACAAGAATGATAGTTTCAAAGAACTGGTCCCTAGTATCTAGGGGCCCCTAGGAAGGCCAAGTTCAAAGTCAAAGCAGTGTCTACATAGCATTCCACCACACAACTTCAGTTCTGGATTCAGCACAGCCAGTGGATGTATTGCTATAACTCCCTCTTGGTCACCTTTTGTCTGTGTTGGGTCAAATAGAACGCTACATATTTCGCTTCTTTCTGAATGGATTTGGCAAAGGCAGCAGGGACTCTAGCCCCTTGATTTCTTTTACTCTATTTTCCAACCTTTCAAAATTCAAAAGACTATGGTCATCTCCAATGCTCCTTTACTTAAGGCAGAAAAGAACACATTCAAAGAGTTAAAGAACAGAGGACCATTTTCCTGGGTCCCATCTGGGCTCTCTCCATCCAGGGTCTTATGGCCTTTAATTCATCCAGGCAAGAAAGAGGATGATGTTGCTGGATTTGGCCAGTTAGTGCCTTTCAAAGCCACCCCCAATTCTGGCTCAGCAATCAATCAACGGAGTCTCTTTTCATAAAGTGGTCAGCAGACCAAAACCCATTACAGAATGTAAGTGCATGTTCCAAATAGGAGAGGAGCACCCTTCTATTACATTTCACAATGCCTTCCTTTCCAGAAGCAGCCTCCCCAGCCTTTTTCCATGTGTACTGGCAGCAGGCAGAGAACATTGCATGTGTTCCGAGGATGGAACTCCCATCAGTCAGGGCCTGTTTTTGTTTTTCTGGTTCTGTTGAATTGTCTTTTCATCAGTATGTATTCATCCTTTCTTTACAGCACAATAACATTCCACTAAATTCATGTGCCACAATTTGTTTAGCCTCATCCTATTGGATGAGTATCTCTTTTGTTTCCAGGTCTTTGCCACTATAAAAGGTGCGGCTATTAATATTTTGGTACATACAATGCCTTTCTTTTTATCTTTGACCTCCTTAAAGCTACAAACCTCAGAGCCAGATCTCTAGGTGAGAGGTAGGAACATTTGAATCATTTTCTTAGCAAGATTCCAAATTGTTTTCCACTACCAAGTGTGTGTGTGTGTGTGTGTGTGTGTGTGTGTGTGTGTGTGTGTTAATGAGCCTGTCTTTCCACAATTCCTCCAGCATTGCCTATTCCCATCTTCTGTCATCTTTACCAGTTTTCTAGGTGTGAGGTAAAACCTCAGGGTTGTTCTGATTGGTATTTCTATTGTCTTGGTGGTTTGGAGTACTCTTCCCTATGGTTATAAATAACTGCCACATTTTTTAAAATTTATTCATTTATTTTTAGTTTTCAACAATCACTTTTACAAAATTTTGACTTCTACATTTCCCCCTTCCCCAAGATGGCATGCAATCTGATATAGGCCATACATGTTCAATCATATTAAAGATATTTCCACATTAGTCACACTGCAAAAGAAAAACCAAAACAAAAAGGAAAAATCATGAGAAAGGAAAAAAAGAGCAAATCATGCGCTTTGTTCTGCATTCAGGCTCCATAGTTCTTTCTCTGGATGTGGACAGCATTTTCCCTCATGAGTCTTTCGGGATTGTCTAAGATCACTGCATTGCTGAGAGGAGCTAAGTCTGTCAAAGTTGGTCATCACACAATGTTAGCTTCATGTCCTTTGACTGCTTATTCCTTGGTAGAGGGCTTTGGGACCTATATATTTGTATAAGTTCCCTACTCATTGGCTATTAGACCAATCTGATGCAAAGATTTTTTTTTATCACTTTACTACTTATAGTCAAGACTTCTTATACTAGTTGCATTCATTTTGTTTGTGCAAAAGATTCCCAATTTCTTATAACTGAAGTATTTAATTTTAACCTTAGAGGTTATCTAGTCCAAATTCTTCATTTTACAGATGAGGAAGTGAGGCCCAGAGAGGTTAAGTTACTTGTCAAAGACCACACATGCAGTAAATAGAAGAGCCAGGATTCAAACTCAGGACCTGAGACTCCATGTTCTATCCTATTTCTTCTATTCTACACTATCTCCCAAATCAAACACCCTAACAGCCTTCTAAATTCTCTTCTTGAGAGCTGAGGGATAGAGGTTAATTGCTTAAGTTCCAGCTAACCTGGAGGGAACCCTGAGGATGACAGGGGCTCCTGATACCCCTAGTCAACTCACTGAGCTTAATTAATAATCTGGCCTTGGATGCCAGAGGCCCAAATGGTTATATGATTTAGCAGATTCTTGACTCACATAAACCAGATTGAAACACCTTCTGCTTGGTAATCATTGCTGTGAGTCAGTGTGCCATAGGATTATTTTTCAGGCTTGTATTTTTTATACTTTCCCTGCCAAAAGGTATGAAGTCCCCAGACTGGTAATACCTTCTCTATCCTAGACCCCTGGAGAACATAGCAGTTGATCTAATTCCATAGGAGGTCCAGTGAAAACAAGTTGTAGACTGGTCCTGGGGCTAAGATTTCTGTTAAGGGAAGGATATTTCCGTTCTGATCTCTAAGAGCCAAGTAACACATTCTGCATGAAGAAGATTGCAGTCCTTGTGTGGCAAAGACAAAAACCCAAGTACCAGACATGAGCCAGGGGCCAACTTCAGGGAGCTGGCAAGACATCTGTATCTTGGAACGAACATGCAGATGGCAGGCAACCAAGAGTTTTGGAAGAGCTGACTGAATTATTTTGGGCTGGGACTATGGCTCTCAGAGGGCTGCGATTTGGGGATAATTGTTCCATATCACCAGCCCATGGTGCCCAGAAGACGATGATGTGCCCTGGTGGGAGTGCTCCATATGAATTATGGAGGATGGAATAAACAGAAAGAATAATTAGGTTTCTGTTTCTATTCTTCTCATAACAGATCGATGACAGCATTAGTCAGAACTGAGGCTCGGTCCTGCAGACCTATCAAGGGAAGCTCTACAGTCTGGCCAACACCACACTCTGCTTCATGCCTGTTTCACTTCCATAATGACATCTGGTAATGGGCTAATTTGGTTTCTTTTAAAAAGGAAGAAAAAAGACTCCTTCCTACTACATCACATCGCCTCTTAAAAATACATTTCTAGAGAAAGAACGGACAAATAGAAATATGTATAGTATAATCTTACATATATGCTAATGTGTATATGGATGTATACATACATTATATATATGTGTGTGTACATATATATATATAATATACATATATATTCGTGTTTAATTGTAACTTTCTCTAGGGTGGAATGGGGAGAAAGGGAGAAAAAAATAAAAAGTACACAGTGGAAAACAAAAGGAAACTTAAATGGAAGCACAGAAATGCTGCGTAGCTTTGAAAACAATGTGTAGTATTTATTATGAAGTGGTTTTTGTTTTTTTTTAAGAAAACAGTCTGAAACAGAAGTTCATGGTTTTATATTGAATTCTCTCTTTATATTCTGCTGTGTACATGGAAATGTTCTTTTTTTCTCATTTTGTATTTATTTAAAATGAATTAAAAAAATTTTAAATACAAAATTTAAAAATAAAAAGGAAGAAAATTAGACCCCAAAAGATCAACTTAGCACAGCAACAACAAAAACCAAGATTATTTCCACCATAGACTTAGAGCATTTAGAAGCCACTAATACCCTCATTTGCAGATGAGGAAACTGAGGCACGAGGTGGATAAATGACTTTCCCAACATCATGCAACTAGTATCTATGGGAAGATTTGAATCCAGGTCTTCCTGACTCAGTTTAGTGCTCTGTCCATTACACACACCGCCTCCAGCACAGAATATTCTTAATCATTTTGGGAGGAGGGGTCCAGACCTGTGACTTCATTTGTGTAGAAGAATTTCTGGTGAGGAAACTCCCTTTACCAATGCAGATCAGCAACCATCCAGCAATTTAAAGTGTTTTCCAGTGTATCTGATCAGTTCAGGCCATGCTTCACCTCTGATACTATTTATGTGACCCTGGGCAAACCATTTAATCTCTGTTGAGTCACTTAGCTACTAACAGATAGGTGGGATCCACTCTGGTGAAGAGAGTTCCCCAAACTGACAAAATCACAGATAGTGCTTTAAAGTTTACAAAATGCTTTCTTCATAACAGACTTGTGGAATAGGTAGTATGATAGATGAGGAAAATAAGGTTCAGAGAGACTAACTGATTTGTCCATTACCTAGCTCACAAGAGGCAGAGCAAAGTCTCCCAATATTTAGGTTCTCCCCCATATCACAGCTGCCTCTCCATAAACTCTCTTGAAATGAGTAATAAAATATTAGATTCTCTTGGAAAGATTTTTCTACCGTATTCTCACCATTCTCAAATCCATAAAAGCAGGAGGAGAAAAATCATCTTGAAGGCTCAGCAAAGAAATTAATCTTTCCCTTCTTTCTGCTTTTGGCCTTTTTTCCCTTCCAGTACCAAATCCAGTAAATGTTCTTTAAATGGAAAGAAAAGCACTCCTGAAGGCCAGAAAGTAGCTTCCCACCCAGTCAGCCAAACCACAAACATCCCCAAAAGTGATTTCATTTTCAATAACATAATGCACTAAAGAATTATCAAACATAAAGCATAAAAGAGGGAATAATTTATTTTTAATTATTTAAATGTCTGTCAAAAGAGTTTGAATTTCAGAAAATGATGATGAGAAAGGTAGGCGTAGGGAGGAAGAAAGACAGACACAAAGAAATACTCACACATAGAAAAGGGTGGGGGGAGGGAGGGATATAGCAACAGTGGGAAAGCTAGACTGCAGTTTAATATTCTAAATTAGGACAAATTGAAATGCCTGCCTTTCAATGAATATTCTTTTCCTTCATCAGCTTTGTGAATCACAAGGTTACAGAGCAAAGAAGAATCAGATTTCAGCATCCCTCCAACATCAAAACCATGGGTTTGTCCTTATTCCACTAACCTGAGTTTTTTGTGCTTGACCAAAAAAAAACAAAACCCAAGACCAAACACAACACAGGGAAGAGTTTCCATTGCAAGTTTTTTGTTTTGTTTTGTTTGGGGTGAGGAGAGTAGGGAATTATGTGATTTGCCAAAATATAGAATAAAGAAAAAGCAAAATGTGCATTTCTAGATGCTTAAACTTGGACAAAGAAACATGGCCTCATCTATGGGAAGTACCTGAAGATAGAAAAACATCCTTTATGAGTGTTAATTGAGGATGACTCCATCCCTGAGGACCACCCTGGATGCCTGCTATGAAGAAGTCAGTGAAAGGGCAAATGGGTAGTGACTCAGGTAGCCAGACTACTCCTGTCAACCTGCTTAAAAAAAAAAGACCTCAGGTTCCAAGACAAAACCTGGTAGAGGATATTGGAGAAAAGGAGATGTTTAGCCTCATTTAGACACAAACTTCAGAAACTGCTGCCCTTCATAAAAGTTTCCCCTTTTAGGGGTAAATATGGATCAAGTGAGGAAGTGTTGATTTTAGAGTCAGAATCCCTGGGTTCAAATCTTGCCTCTATCATTTACTACTGTATAACCTTTTGCAAATCACTTAATTTTCCTGGAACTTTCTTTCCTTATTTTACAAATGAAAGGGTTGGACTAGATGACTTCTGAAGTTCCTTCTAATAGTGTGGGGGGAGGTATATGTGTGTGTACATGCACACATGTGTGTATGTGTATGTGAAAGAGACAGAAACACTGTTTGATATATACTAGGTTGATAGGTAAATAGATAATTAAATTGATAGATAATAGATTGATAGATGATACTTGCTATATTCCAGCATTGTAGACACAAATAACAGTTAAGGGACGACCAGTATGTCTGGTGTGAAGACTTGCCAAGGCTGCATGGTGTCCACCTGTCACTCAACCCTCACCTGAGACTCCAAGAAACTGTAGCATGCTCGGTGGTCACACATCGGGAAAACCATCTTAACAGATGGGCTAAACCTGGTTGACGGTAATGGCGAGGTCTTAAACCAATCGGTGAGTCAGTTAGTCTAGACTTCCCCTGGCAGAATGGGCAGATGAGAACAATTTGTTCCAATGAGCATGAAGGTGATGGATGCAAGTGCCATGGAGCACTTAGAGTTTGGTCAGATATCAAAGCCACCAAGGTCATCCACTGCATCCAAGCCAGACAGTCTTGTCTTGGACTTAATGACTCTGGACAAGACTTGGTGAAATTCTGCCTCACTTCAATTCAATTCATTAGAAAGTCATTGATCCTTTTCAAAAATGAAGGACAAAGAATAACAAGCTGCTAATTGCTTGTCCCTTCTCCAAGCCTTCATCTCCAATCAACCCCCACAGAGCTGCCAAATTTATATTTCTAAAACACATTTCATTGTTTCTAGAATAACACACAAAACCCTTAGCAAAAATGGAGGACAGACAACTAGGAGGTAATATTCTAATGGAGAAGCTCACATATAAATGGGAACTGAAAAGAGGGGAATAGGTGAGGAAGATACCTGCATAAGGGAAAGGCTACTGGTGAAGTGGAAAGGTCCAGGAAGTGAGGAGTGGACCCGGGAAGCTCATGAAAGGGTGGTCCAGGTCAGGAACTCATCAAAGGGAAGGATGCAAGGCAGTCACTTCTGAAATGAGAAAGCTGTTGATGAGGTGGAGAATTCCAGAGAGTAAGGAGTAGATCAGTGGTCCCAAACTTCAGACAGTGCCCATGAGGCCTATTTTAACAAGATTTCTTATTTGAATACTTAGAGAATGTGCAATTTGTTCCATGTAGGAACTCCTTCCATTCGGGCAAATCACAATCAATATATAACTTTAACACACATGATTTTTGAGAGTGGCTGTGGCTTAAAAAAATCATAACCCGTGGCCACCCTGTCTTAATAACAAACCCCTCAGCTTGGTTTGGGCTAGCTAGCTGACACCAGATATGCTGTCCATCACAGGGAACATACCAGAAGTCTTTTCAGATTGATTAGTTTCTGCCAGAGCTTGCACTTCACTGGTGTGGCCTTTTAGAACCCAGGGTCACCTCTACACCCCACACGTCACAAGAGGATGATAATGAAAGAAACAGGTTTTACTTATATTTAAATTGTCCCTTAAAATTTGATCTGGCCTGTTTCCCCTCCATATTTGCTAGGCATGCTTCCAGACCCAACACCATTCTAATATAAACTACAAGGACGATAATGAAAAATGAGAAAATGCTCAACGTCTTCGTTTCAAGATGGCACTTGAACAATAAGATATTTTTCCTGGAAGTTCATTGACTACATCCAAAAATGCTCTTAAGGAAAAGAAGTACAAAACCCAGTACGGTACGTCCAGTGGTCACATTCTATGAGAAAGTCTATTTAAGAGTTAGAAATATAACAAGTAACGAAATATACTCATAGAGGTATCAATGAGAGAGATAGACCAGACTCGGGTCCCTTTCCTGTTTTAGACCTCTTTGCCCAAGCTCTGAAAAGAAAGTGAAGTGAAAGACTGAATTAAGAAACAGGAAGAATTTGTTGCTGGCAAACTCACTCTGCTGCAGATGGCTTAAAGGTTTAAAAGCAATAATGTAAAATGACTGTATTTGACTGGATCATAAAACACGCAGCACAATGACAGCAATGTGGAACTGGGATTTGCAAGAGGTTGCAAAGTAAGAATTGTTTTGAGGTATGTGGCAGTCCTTTGGCAGATCTTCCCCTAAATAGCCTTTTACTCTGAAAAAAAAAGGGATTCCTATTTCCCCCATTAGTCAATTAATCTCTATGAAGAACCTACTATGTACCAGGACTGTGCCAAGCCCAGGGGATATAAAAAGAGGCCCTCAAGGAGCTTCTAATCCAAAGGTTTTGTTCTCTAGGAGTATAAAATATCTTGTCCATAGATGATTATTTGCATGCTGGCTTCCCTGTTAGATTGTACACTCCTTGAAGGCAAAGACTGTTTTTTTGCCTTCCTTTATATCCATTTTCCACAGTGCCTGGAATATAGTAAATGCCTAATAAACTATTTTTAATTAATTGCCTGACAAATTTGATATTTCTGGCTTTTAACGATGAGAGTATGTTCAAGGATGGTTTTAACTACTGAGGAGGAATATTGAGAATACTGGCCTTCTGGGGTTCCACCTATTATGGGAGACCAATCAGGAAAAGCTAATCGGCCTCACCTCCTTTCCTCCGCTCTGTGGCAAAAGGAGGGAGCCAGCTCCAGGTCTGTCACCCCCTACTTGAAGTCATGGGGCTGTTGTCAGGCCCAGCTGTTTCAGCAGTTTGTCCTTCAAGGTCCTCAGGGAAGCTTGTGTATCTTCCAACCACACCAACCCAACAGTCATAATTGTTGCTGCTGCATATATTCTATGGATTTTACATATGCAATCATGCATATATTAGCAAAAATTTTACACTGGAACAACTGCTAAGCAATACTTTACAAATGGGCAGCTAGGTAGCAAAGTGAATAGGGTGCTAGGCCTGGAATAGGGAAGACTTATCTTTGTGAGTTCAAATCTGGCCCTGGATGCTTCTAGCTATGTCACCTTAGGCAAGTCACTTAAACCTGTTTGCCTTAGTTTTCTCATCTGTAAAATGAGCTGGAGAAGGAAATGGTAAACCACTCCTGTATCTTTGCCAAGAAAGCCCCAAACAGGATCATGAAAAAATCAGGCACGACTGAACAACATTTTACAAATAATGATAGTTTTAGGTATTTAACAAAATGATGAAGTATATTATTAGCCCTCAGGCCCGTGGAGTCTCTTCATAGACTCCAGCAAATCAAGTACTCACTTTACAGGTCTTGAAGGTCAAAGACCCTATATCTCCTAGTAGTAGAGTCCCTTTGGCATTTATTGCCCAGCCGTCTCCTTTAGACCACACAAAGCCAAACCTTCTTCATCTAGTTAGAATGCGAGAGGAGATGGACACCCAGACTTCTCAGGCAGTGAATTATTGAGGACTGCCCTGGACCCTGGCTGTGGGGAAGCTAGTGATGGAGCAAACGGCCAGTGACTGCACCTGTCAACTTGGCTGCTAAAACAAACAAACAAACAAACTCAAGCCAGGCAGTGGATGCTGGAAAGAAGACATTGTTTCTCCCTATTTACATGCACACTTGAGAAGTTGTTTTGTAAAATTTTCCCCTTTTAGGGTAAAGAGAAAGTGTGATTCTAGTCAGCAGACCTGGGTTTCAATGCACATTCTCTCCAGTAAGTTGACTATCCTCCCTCCTCTAGATGACACTAGAAAGAACTCTATGTTTAAAGTCACAGGACCTGGATTCGAATCCTACTTTTGGTATGAACAATCTGACACTGGGCAAATCATTTAAGCCCTTCAGTCTCCTCATCTATCCAATGAGGATGTTAGTACCTGCTATTTCTAAACCTTTGGCTACTCCCTTCCCCTCACTCTGTCAAAGGAAACCAATGGGACTTCCCCCAGGAAATAAATCAGCTAAATAATCTAAGACAAGGCAGGGCAGCGTGCTACACTAAATAGTGTGCCTAGAAAAGAGTGTTGGGGTGGGGGATGACAGTGTGAGTATGGGGCACCAAGGAACACAATTCCAGGTGACCTCCTGTGTTACTAGTTCTTGAATTTATCGTAGATAGACCCTTGCCTAACTGGTACCCAGTCACCTCGCTTCTCTGGTCTTGCCAACAGTGGCACATGGAACCAAAGGTTAGGTCTGAGAGCAACAGGCTCCCCTTCCCCCTCAACAATGGCCTTTCACATTTGAAAACCAAAGGGGCAGTTATTTAAAGGAGGAGGAGGGGCCTCATTCATTTGGAATAATTAGCAACTGTTCTGTACGATCCCATGACTACAACAGATATCTGAGAACTGCAGGAATTGTACGTAAATTAGGCAGAAGATGCTCTTGTGAAGACTCCCTGGAGAGGACCTCAGCTTGGAAAAAGAAAGCAGAAATAGGGCGCAGTATGGCTTTGCCCTCTGTTACATGGTGGCTTGATCAGGACGAGTGCAGCTGTGTTTACAAGGATCACAGAATCTCCTGTTGGAAGGGACCTTGGTCCTCTGCCCTATATGCTCCAATTCACACCTGAAGAGAAATCCCCCGAACACCATCTTCAGCAAGTGGCCCTCCTCCCTCCACCAGGACACTCCGCTGACAAGGAAGTCACTATTTCCTGTGGCAGTCAATTCCAATCTTGGAGAATCTGAATTATAAGAAAGTGTTTTTTTGTCGTTTTGCTTTTTTCCCTTCTGACATCAAGCTTAAGTTTGTCCCTTCACAACTTCTGCCTGTACTACTTCTACTTCTGCTCGCTGGGTTCAAATAGTCCAAAAGATTCTGTTTTTATACTTCAGTCATGGATAATAGAAAGATGAGACAGAAAAAAATAAGCCCCCTCACCCCCAAGAAGCCCCTCTGCCTGCCCTCCCCATCAGGAAGCAAGCTGCAATAGTAGATGGGGTGAATATATCCTCCTCTGCACCACTCACACTCAGGATCTTGACTGGAACCCTGCAAGGCACCTTCCAGACAGAGTCAATGGGGGGCGGAGAGGGGATGGCAACCCAACCCAACAGCCTTCTACCCCCAGTGTCCTACTGACAACTGGGGGGTAGGGATGACCATAAGTCAGGGTACATTGAGGATAAATGAGGTTTGCCTGAGTTAGGGGGCTATGTGAGTAGAAACTTTATCTTCAAAGAAGGGGAGCAAACAAGAGTCGAGGTTCCCATCCCTCAGTTGTGCCAACAGCTCAATGCAGCATCATGGCCAATTCAGATCTCTTCTGAGGACGCGACTTATCCATTAGACTTCCTTTGTTTTCTATAGACCCAGTCTTGACATTTTTATCACGGGGATCCTTTGATACTAGCCTACAGACCTGTGAGGGGTAATATGACTGTTCTGAAAGGAGAAGAACCTGCTTGTCAGGGAACCCAGGACCTCTGCCGCTCAGGAAGTCTGTTGAGGCTGTGGATAACTAGAATGATGAAAGGAAATTGTTTCAAGAGAAAAGGAAAGACTCGGGAACCACAGAGAGCCTTCAGTCACTGACTGGATACCAAGCACCCTTGAAGAGGAAAAATTGTCAGAATTAACCTTTGGGCCTAAATTGGGTTTTGAAGCAGGTGTTTTATACACCATAATTCAACCAATTTCTCATTTTATAAACAATTCACAGGACCACAGAACTCTGATTCTATTCAAGAATGATAGAAAAAGACCAAACACTGTTAGGCACATGTTCACCCCAGTTGTTCTACGCTCACCCAACACTCTATGGTACCTGGGGGCAATTCCAGGTTTTCTCCAGATCTCATATTACTGGCTACCTTTATGTCTTAGCTGTCCCTTTCACAGTCAGCAGCCATCATTTCATTATTTAAAGGGTTTGATATGTGTGGATGTATCCAGTTAGTCTCTTGGCTTAGATTCCCACCCACTGGAAAACTTCACACCCTTCTCTGCTGCATGTCAATAGCATTTGCTCATGCATAGCTATATATCCTACCACAAATTAAAGTATTGTTTTTGGTCTGGACTATGATTTCATAGCTGTAGGGAACTCCTTGTGAGGAAACTCCCTTTACCAATGCATGATACAATGGAAGTCTTAGGGAGTTGCTTGAGGTTGACTGACTGACTGAAGCCCTGAGAGACTGACTTACCTGAGATGACACAGCCAACTAGTGTTAGAGATAAGACTGGAACTGAGGTCTTCCTGATGCCTCAGTTGGTTCTCTAAGCATTACACCACAGCCTCTCATGTAACTATATTCAGTCCTTTAATCATAACCACAGGAAAATAAGGAATAAGGCCAAATGCATTAAATATTTAGCACTGGAGCAGGCTCCTGTGTTCCTTTCTTGAACCCTTTTGGTTGGTAGACATATTTAAAGAATTCAATTCAGGTGCCCATATTCAAATCATCTACCCCTTTAGGCTTAAGGAGGGAAAAAGGACCAGCCACTCATGGAATCCCAAAGGTTAAATAAATACTTGACTTTGGGGGTAGATTCCATCTTGGTTTGTCTCCCCACACTTCTGACTCAGGACTGTGAGTGACGCCCCCCCCCACCCCCGCTTCCCTTTCCTCAAATACTTGGTGTGGGAGGTTGAATCTGAGCCCCTGTATCATATAGTTTTTCTTTTCTTTAAAAGTCTCACTCTTCATCCTACATCTCTTCCTGCTGGGCTGAATCTGCTTGTTCCTGGTGCTTTCCAGTACTGTCTCAGCAGAGCTGACTCAAGGCACAAGCCAGTGGTTCATTCCCTGAGCTCATTTCCTCTTTTTCCCCTTTCCCAGTGGGGCAGGTTGGGTAGAGGGTTATAGATATACCCCCAAGTTAAACACAGTTAAAATGGAACAATAAGAACTCTGACTGCACCCTAGCTGAATTAATATAACATTTTTTCTGCAGGAAAAAAATTAAGATCAGGATAATAAAAGCAGAGAAAAGAAATTTTCCTTCAGTTTTCTTGCCATTAAGTAAAGAACTGTTTTAACATTTCAAAAGAAGTCAGCCTATTAGTTTTGGCCTAGGAAAGGGGTAGAGAAAGTTTCTGAACAGAGATTTTGAGATTAGATAAGCATTGATTTATGATATCATAAAAAGGTACTATTTTCCTTGGAGATTAAATTCAAATGCTCTGAGAAAAGCCTTAATGTTTTATTTTTAATTCTTATATCTTTCTAGAATTTATTTTTGCCCCTGTAGGTAAGAGAATTTTCCAGTGGGCTCCAAGTTATACACAGCAGCAGCTGCAGACCTATGTGCTTATTCTGGGAGCCTGGAAGGAGACAGCAATAATGCTCACCAGAGTGTTTTCTATTTGAACCATGCTTCCAAGTCCAGATGTTGGCACATCATTATTTTCATATCATCATTTGAGTTTCATGAGCGGTTAGTCAGAGGTTAGAACTTTGCTCTTAGTGAGCCAATGGCATGGCTCCAGAGCATTTCAGTATTTCCACTGACCAACATGGCTGCCTGGTAAATTCAGCAGAACTAAAACTGTCTGAAGGAGAGATCAGATGATGTTTCCACTGCCATAGGTATGGAAGGGGCACGGTGTTCCATTTTTTCTCTAGAAAGCAACTCTTCCTCATCCCTTGTGACCCCAAGGAAAAAGTTTGGGAAGAGGTAACCTTGTGAATTTCCATCGTGTCTTTGATAATGGCTTTTTACCAGAAGGGACCCCAGCAGGCACCCCAGTCCCCCAGATTTCATTCAAAATCATTTGTCTGTGCATATTAATTATTTGTCTGTGTACATTATTTCTCCCTCAGGGCAGTTAAGTGACACAATGGATAAAATGCTGAATCTGACATCAGGCAGACTCATTTTTGTGAGTTCAAATCCAGCCTCAGATGCTTACCAGTTGTGTGACACCGGGCAAGTCACCCTGTTTGCCTCAGTTTCCTCATCAGCAAACTGCATTGGAGAAGGAAACGGCAAACCACTCCATTATCTTTGCCAAGAAAATACCAAATAGGGTCATGCAGAATCAGACACAACTGAATGACTGCACAACAATAAATTGTCTCCCCACTTAAAAATGTAAGTTTCTCGTGGGTAAGGACTGCCTTGCTTTCGTCTTCGCATGACCAGTGCTTGGCAGCGTGGCCTACAACAGCCACTTACTAAATGCTTATGGATTGATTCCAAAAGGGAAGTGGACCCTGGAACTATCCAAGTGTTTGCTCCTTAAGGGCAAGGACTGCCTCTGCCTCCTTTGGAGCCCCTAGTGCTTAGCACTGCACCTGGGACATATTGGGGGCTTAATAAATGTTTATCGTTTGAAAAATAAATGTTTATTGAATGACTGGATCCTCAGCACTGGCATGTTCAGTTGCTTTCCCAAGAACACCAAGTTTCTGGAAATGCCACAGTGTCCTTAAAGATAACACAACAACAGATTGAGCATACCAAGTCTTGACTGAGTTCGTCAAGGAGAATCATCCAAAAAGGGTACATTTATCACAGTGGGCACAAGAATGCAAACTTAGTCACTACCAAATAGCACAGTTAGTCAAGAAATCCATATATCTCATGGGGAACTCCCAGGTGAAGAAACTAACTTTGCCAACAATGTTGGTACTTTTTCTTCAACTTCTCATCTTAAATGATGGAGGATTAAGTCTCTTGTCCAGAACCATACAGTCTGTATGTGTCGGAAGGGGTCCTGGAACCCAGGTCTTCCTGATTTTAAGGGTATTATCTATCATTCCCATGTTAGTGTGTGTGTGTGTGTGTGTGTGTGTGTGAGAGAGAGAGAGAGAGAGAGAGACAAAGAGACACAGAGACAGAGAAAGACACACACACACACACACACACACACACACACGCTGTTTCAGATCTAATTATCAGCTTACAACAGTTTAGCTCAATGTTGAATTAAATACTTAATTAAGGGCCTCCTTTTGCTCAGGGTACTTTTGTTTGGATCAACTATGAGAGGCAACATGGATAGCAGGAGAGTAGGGGACTGGGAATCAGGAAGGCCTGGGTTTAAATGGCTCTTCTGACACTTTCTAGCTGTGTGACCCCGGGCAACGTTCATTCGGCCTCACTGAGTCTCAGTTTCCACATCTGTAAGGTGAGGATATTAATTCCCATAGTACACATCCTCTGTGACATGGGGATAATAACAACTCTAGTACCAGCCCCTCAGGCTTTCTGTTATGAGGCTTAAGGGAGATAAGGCATGTCAAGCTCTTTGCAAACTTTAAAGGGCCATACAGGCATGAGCTATGATTATTAAGTTGTTAAAAAATTTCCCTCCCTAACTTGTTTCATCAGTTACTCACAGGATCCTTTCCCACACAATCTGACTTCCTTAGGACCAATTCATAGACGCCATCTTTGATGTCAGGTGACTCCCTCCTTTCTGCTCCCTCCTGCTGAGCTTGATCACCCACCTGTTAATTACCCGAGACAGGTACTTCCCATTATCTTTGTATCGCAAGTGGTCACGTTACAGACACAGTACCTTATAAATCAAAGGTGGGTGGGATGGAAGCCCAGACACATGCCTGGATTTCTCCACCTCTGCAATTTGTCTTTGAGTAGATGAGACAGTGTCTAATTACTCCTTGGTACATATACATGTCTGGGCACTAGGTTATCATAAGTGATTCCTGAAATGATAATAATAGCTAACATTTATACAGTGCTTACTATGTGTCAAGCACTGTGTGAAGCACTTTACCATTACTATTTCATTTGATTGTCACAACAACCCTAGGTTGTTGTTTTGTTGAGTTGTTTCAGTGTGACCCCATTTGGGGTTTTCTTGGCAAAGATACTGGAGCAGTTTGCCATTTCCTTCTCCAATTCATTTTGCAGATGAGGAAACTGAGGCAAAGTGACTTGCCCAATGTCACAGTTACTAAGTGCCTGAAGTCAGATATAATTTCACCATCAATGACTCTAAACTTTGGGTGTGCATGTGATGACACTACCACCCCAAAAAGAGCTTCAGAAATTAATCTGAGATATCCATTCAACACCTGCTTGTTAGTCGGGAGTGTCTATCCAGAAGTGGCAAAAAGACATTTACAGCCACCCATATGGATCTGTGATAATTCAAATGAAATCAGTTTGTCCAACACTTAAGTACATACTCTGTACAAAGCACTCACTAGATCCTGAGATCTAGGATAAAACGTTTAGATTAGTTGAAATTTCTTGGTCCAATATCATCTTCAGAGCCACCATAGCCTCTCCCTAGCACTGTGAATAAGAAAATGAATGGTTGAATATTTCGGTCCTCAGTGATGCCAAAATGGAGCCTGTCCACCCTTTGGCCAGGACAAACAGACAAGAAAGTGGAATGGTATAATCACGCAAACCCCAAATATGAGGTAGCTCAATAGGAACGGAAAGGTTCTGTTTTTATGGCTGGTTCTCTACTCAGAACATGAGGTCATGGATTAAAATAATACTTGGCCACTTTTCTATGTGAGGAAAAATGCCTCACATAGAATGCCTAGGATTCAAAAACAAGGTAGAGACACAAAGGCTGTGCCTCTGGGATGATCAGAATGATTCGGTACGGAGATAAATCAGGCCCCACTGGAATCTGGCTAGTGTCTCACCTTGTTTAGCACTCCAAATGATGGCAAATTAAGGCTTAATGCCCCTTTAGAAATGTAGGCACAGACAGAAAGCAGATAATGGCAAGGGGCATCCTCTTGACATGGCATGGCCCATCAGCATGCAGTCAGGTCACTCTCTCCTCCCCTCCCATTCTCTCACCCCATAATTTTCTAAATTACCCAGAGATAAATTTATAGTAGTTCTTCTTTTAAAATTCATGTCTGTCAGTGCTTAGGAGTATGGCAATGAGTGTGTGCTATGTGGTGCTGGGGTGAAGACTTAGAAATAGGAGTTGGCAGATTTAGGAGAGAACAGTGGGAAGTAGAGAGAAAAGATGGGAGAGACTCATTTACGTCATTCCAGCCCTAGGAAAGGATTGGAGATAGAGGGAGATTTGGATGTAGCTATATAAGCAGTGACTTCATCTGTCACACATACATACACCCTCCTTTTTGCTTAGAAGGCTAATTCTTTTCATCTGCAAGGAATATGAATAGTTATTGTAAGTAGCTTATTATAATCTTTTGATGGAATATAATTTGGAAGCTTTAAACAGAGGCAATTTTACCAAAAAACAAATGTAGAATTTTATGCTTCTAAGCCAAGGAGTGGCTTTGTCTACATTGGACTGGCTAAGAGATTTAGGAAGCTACATATTATGGAATCTAATGGCAACAAATACATTGTTGACAGTTATTTCATCTGCAGTCACCCTGTGAGATGGAAACTGCCAGAAACAAAGGTGGAATGAAACTGTTTTCCCTTACTGCTGTCTAGTCTTTGCAAAATTTGGTTTCCATTCTCTTACAGGTCCTACAGTACTTTTTTCCTTTGGCAGAGACAGATTTTTCCAATATAAAAGAAGGTAACCAGGTCTAAGAAAAATCTGAAGCCTAAGAACCAATGAGACATTCACTTCCATCAGTTTTTGCTACTTAATTTGGAAACACTCACATTGACTCTGTTCTGTGTTCTGATTTTTCTCACATGTTCTTTGTGGCTAACATCTTGTTCCTTTCCTCCATCCTGAAGTTAATAAGAACTCCAGATACTGCAAATGTATGGAAAGGAATGGGGAAGTTCAGAAGGACAAGAAAACTCCTTGGTTCCAGCTTAATACATATTTCATTCTGTGAATTCATTATTCCTACTGAAATATGCTGGTCAAACTACATCTGGAGTCCTGTGTTCAGGTCTTGGAACCATGTTCTGGGAAAAACAGTCATAAGCTATAGAGTGTTCCAAAGAGGGTAATAAGATAGCAGTGGGTTTTTTAGTTAGTCTGTGCCATATAAAGATGAGTCAAAGGCAGTAGGAAGATTTAGTCTGGAGAAGAAAAGACTAGGAATTATTTTTTTGCAGGGGAAAGGGATTCAGGAAGGGAGACAGGATAGCTGCCTTCAAGTACTTGAATGAATGAACAAACATTAAGTCAGATTTGAACTTTGGACCCTGTAATGTTAAGAGAATTTGAAGATCTTCCCTGTCCCTTAATAGGCCCATATGACCTGCTTTGAGCTTTGGCCCAGCCCACAGTTTGAGTCACATGAGAGGAGTTACTGAATGGATGGAGCAGGAAGGGTGGAACAAGAAGTGAGAGTGAGGCAGAGCTGGGAGAGAGCAAGGCACAGCAGAGGCAGAGCAGTTAGTGTGAGTGAGAGAGGGAATGATTATACCTAAGGAAGGTTGTTTATGGGGAGGTCTAATGAAGGGAAGGCTTGGAATGGCCTTACTCCCTATATTGGTAAAGTGTACAAGCTTCTTTGTTATCCTGGTGAAATTTGTTTTCTGGTATCTGAATAAATATTTTGGTTTCATCTTTGAGGAACAGAGTCTATATTTTGTGAATTTATCCTGGAAATTTACATGCATATCCATAGCAGCTGCTGTTGGTGTTACATTCGCATTACAGAGCCTCAGGAATTTGAAGGCTAAAATGGCACTAGGAGATTCTCAATAAACTGCCTCATTTGGGGAAAAGGGGAATTCTAAGATGGAAATCTTGCCCATTTTTTTCCGAAGTGTTCAAAACAATTGGAATATCATTTGCTTAATACCTATAATGAAATAATCATTATAGGTGTTAATTCATTAAATGTTCACTGAGACTGGTTCCCTATATTAAAAGGCAATCTGGCTAATATTCAAAAATATTTGGGAAGATTCCAAAACATTTTTATCTCCTTATAGATGCTAATAAATTTGATGAAAGACATCTTATTTAAAAGAAGACATAATTAGTATTGATCATGGAAGAGTAAATAAGACCCTAACTCAGTAATTAATTCTAACTAATTTATTGTTATTTCATGCTGAGGACATTATGTATCATTAGACTTTTAGCCCTTGCATATATCTATTCATCTCTTTATATTTAAAGTTATACTATCTACAATAATTACTATCTAGTGGCAGTGTAAATGTATGTTCAAAACATATACTTTTTTTAGTCAGTTGAAAGAAAAGTCACTAGATTGAGCTGAATTTAGGGCTAAATATAAACCAAAAATTCTCCTTTTTTTTCCTGTTACTTAAGGAATAGGTCCAATGTTCCATGAATAAACAGGACCATTTTGTATCAGCAGATTCGTTTTTGTTCTCCGTGGTAGGCTGAAACTCCTCAGGGATTTCTTTTGTTAGAAGGTCCAGTCAGTCCCTAAATCAACCTGTGCTGTGCTTACTATTCAGGTCAGATTATTGCTAAGCAGTTGGAGGAGTCAAATTCCCACAGTCAGATTTTCTATAAAAATCTCCAGCAACTGATATGGAAGAAAGGTATGCAGTAAAAGCAAAGATGAATGATTTATCCTAGTAGCTCTCTGTTGAGGCAAAACCCACTGATAAGTTTGGATTGGCCAGAGACTTTTTCTAGAGTAAGGTGACCACAGCCCTCCTCTGTATCGCCTTCTCACATGGAAACGTACATGCTACCTGTAGTTTAAGGCTGAAAGGGATGTCAGGAAGCCTGGGGTCTGACCCTAAGTCTTCCCTCCATGCTTCTGTGTTCGTATTCTAGCATGGGGATAGAGGCAACTGCTCGGTAGAGAACTGGGGGTTGGCGACTTATACCAATCCCTGGACTATATCTGGTCATAGAAGTTTGCAAAGATTCAGTTCTGGGAAAGTTGAACTTCTCCAAAGGGAAAATAACAGGGGAATGGAAAGTGAAATACCCTATGTACAATATAAACTGAATCTAGGACAGGAAAGAAAGCAATGATAAATACAAGAAGATCAGAACTTGCATGAATAAAATTATTTAATCGGGATTCAATATCTTAATACATTACTTAGCACTAGTACAATCCTCTGAAATTCTAATATCCAAGCTTTGTTAGAACAGAAAGCAGGTTTTTGCAAAACTGCTGACTGTAATTGACCTCATAGACTATCGTGAGCTTTTAGGTGACTTCTCTGATGATAACCCTTTCTCTGGAACCAGCACACTGCTGGCGCTGCTTACTTAGGTACTCTCTGCAGCAGCCTCCACCCCCAGATGCTCTGGACCTGGAGAAGGAGAAGAAACCAGACCCAAGCTCACAAGATCAATGCTAAAGGAAGGAAGCACACAAGAGACATCAAGGCATCCAGCTAATGGATTTATCGTCAGATTAGAGAAGGACTACCCTTCTTCAAACTTTGATGAAATAGCATCGTGCCACCTGGGGAGTGGCATCCCAGAGAGCTACCAGCCCAAACTCTCCTCTTCTAGTAGGTGTAGCATATCCCATTATCAATCGGTTCTTTTGATTCAGCAGTCAGTTAGCAGATTCTCATGATGAGTTATACCAATGAAGATGGTCCTTCCGATCTCCCACATGGTCTATCGGAAGTCAGAGTGTATCTTCACATGTTGGGGAGTGAGGGAAGGGCCAAATGACATTATAAATTTACATCTTCTTATGGCAGTTAGGTTGTCCAATAGATAGAGTGCTCATCTTCCTGAGTTCAAAGATGACCTCAAAAACTTACTATCTGTGTGACCCTGGGCAAGTCACTTAACCCTGTTGCTTTAATTTCTCATCTGTAAAATAATCTGGAGAAGGAAATGGCAAATCACTTTAGTATCTTTGCCAAAAAAAACCCAAAAAAACACCAAATGGAGTCATGAAAAGTTGAACAGGATTAAAAAATGACTGAGCAACAAAAATTGCCAAATGGGAATGCTCTTAATACTGTACTTAAGCCTAAAGATGGGCTCTAAGAATCCTTAGGTCCAAAACAATCCTATTAAAATTCAAGTATTTATTAAGCACTTGCTCATTTTTAAGGCACTGTTTTAGGTAATGAGGATGCAAAACCATAGGGGAAAAAATGTGCCTGCCTTCAAGGAGCTTATTCTCAGCAATGATTAGAAATTTAATTATGGCAGCCACAATGTTTGGCAAAATCTACCCTAAAACTTCAGAAGTATCAAGAAAAAAGAGGAATCTCCTCTCAATAGGGGAGCAAGTCCTTGAAGGCAAGTATGATTTTTTTTAACCTTTGTACCTCCAGGACCTAGCCCAAATGCTTATTTTATTGAATTAAATCAAATGAATTCCTACTTGTTAAGCCATCCATAGGTCATTCAATGTGGGCAAAACTGGGAACTTGCCTGAAACTTCTTGGATGTCTCATGTTCGACTTCAGTTGTATAAGCTCAGGTTTGGGCAGTTTTCCCTGAGAGGATGGTGAGAGAGCAGCTGGAGAGGGTGAGAGATTTCCTAGAACAGCCAACTGCTCTATATACAGGTCAGGCTAAATCTTGGCCAGATGTCTTCAACTTTGAGTTTTTCCAAAAGATCCTTTGAGACCATTCTAGGCCAATGGAGATTCCTATTTTAAAAGTCTATGTCCTATGACAATATGCTTCCCAATCCCCCCTTCCTTGAAAACTAAAAAATTCACTTGTTTCCTGAATTTAGGTGCTGGCTCTTAGGTCCAAAGTAATTTATTGAGCCCTGGTTTAAAGATGAATCTTGGGAAGAATACTGACCTTATGCAGTGAACAATTACCACACAGAGATGTGTGGCACTCCCAGAAGAAAATCCTAATCAAAATCCCATAGCTGTTGCCTAAACTTCCAGTTCACAATCCTTTCTTCTTTAATGAGTTTAATCCCTAGTTCACAATTTTTCTCTCTGCCTCAACTCTTGCCCTCTTACTAGGGGACTTCCATAAAAATATTGGCTCTCCCTCAACAACCTTAACCATTCAGTTCTTTAACCTAATCACTTCCCATGAGTTGTTCCTCCATCCCACCTTACATACACACAAAGATGGCTAAACTCTTGATCTTGTCATCATCTAAAAGGCATCACCTCTATATTCAAGAATTATGAAATCCCCTAATATTACAATCTTTTGGCTTTCCTCCTCTCCCTCTGCCTTCCCTTACCAATCCTTACTCTTTTTTCCACCCTATGACCTCCAATTCCTCAACCTCTCGGTTCTCTCCCAGGCCATTACCTCTGCACCAGCCACTGTCCTCACTTTTCCCCATTTTTACCCCTTCATGAACCAATTCAACTCTACACTTTCTTCTTTTGTCCCGTTATCATATTGTCACTTGCACCCTGTCAAGCCTCAGCCTTGACTCTTACATGCATTGCTAAACGAAGATGAAGAAAATCATGTAACTTCTCACTGTGTTCACTACAAATCTATGTTACACAGCCTCAACTGGCCCTCACTGCCGCTGGGCAATTCTTCCTTATCAAGTCCTTACACCACTCTCCACAGTAGCTCTCTTCCAAATTTTTCACCTCTCCTTAAAACTTTCTTGATGTTTCCTCTCTCCCATCCTCTCGGCTGAGAGTTTTGCCTCATATTTTACTGGAAAAATCGAGGCATTCATCATGAACTCCCTCTTCTCTCCTCTTCCTTATCTCATATCACTCAAATATCTTCTGCCACTATATCCTTCAGCTTTGTTTTCCATGATGAAGTAGCCCTATCTCTTACCAAGGCTAACCACTCTGTCTGCACAAGTGATCCCATTCTATTCGTCTCCTCAAACAGACTGTCCCCTCTGCCATCCCCATTCTATTATTTATCTTCAATCTATCCCTATTTACTTGGTCCTCCTCTACTGCCTACAAGCATGCCCTCTGATCCTCAAAAAACTTAATCCTTCCATCCCCACTAACGTTCTATAATTTTTCTTTCTGTGACTAAAATCCTTGAATAAGCCATCTACAATACTGCCTCCACCTCCTCTTCTCTCCTTTTCTCTTTAACACTCTGGCTTCCTACCTCATCATCATTCCATGGAAACAATTCTTTCCAAAGTAACCAGTGATCTCTTAATTGCCAAATCCAACAGCCTTTTCTCAATCCTCATTCTTTCCAACCTCTCTGCAGCCTTTGACACTGTTGATCACGCTCTTCTTGACACTCTCTTCTCTTTAGGTTTTCAGGATACACTCCTTCCTGGTTCTCTTCCCACCTAGCAGACCATTCCTCAGTCTATTTTGCTACATCTTCATACAGATCATAGTCACTAATCATGTGTTCCACAGGATTCTGTCCTGGGTCCTACTCTCTTCTCTCTCTTTACTAGTTCACGTGGTGATCTCAATAGCTCCAGTGGATTTAATTATCATCTTTATACAGATGATTCTCCAATCTACTTATCCATCCCTAATCTCTCTACTGACCCTGATTCTTACATCCCCAACTGCCCTTTAGGCATCTTGAATGGGATATCTAGCAGACTTCTTGAACTCAAAATGTCCAAAACTGAACTCATTCTCATTTCCCCTAAATCCTTCACCTCTCCTAACTTCGTTATTATTATTGAGGATAGCACATCTCCCAATTCCCCATACTACCTAGGTGTGATTCAGGAAGACCTGAGTTTAAATCCTGCTTCAGGCACTAATTATTTGCTGCGTCACCCTGGGCAAGTCACTTATCCTTTCTTTGCCCTAGTCTCCTCATCTGTAAAATGAGAGAAGTTAAATGTCTTACCCAGGGTCACAGTTAATTAGTGCCTGAAGCAGAATTTAAACCTGTCTTTCTGTCACTGAGTCCTGAATTTTCTATTACTTTTGCACCCCACTTCCTGGTAAGCATAATTCTCTGCACCAAGGAGGTATTCGATACATGTTGATTATCTCAGAGATGCCTCTTTTTTCAGGAAAATAGTAAAATAATAAGTGATTTCTGTTATTTCCTGGTAAAATCCAACAGGATTTTACATAACAACTTGTAAACTATAGATTTATTTACACTGAGTGTTCTGTGACACTGTGGTTTTGTGAATTTTAAACAAAAAGTATGATTTAGACTAGGAATCCATCTTTTAAATGGCTCCATAACAAAATCCACAGTGAATAGAGGCCTGGTGACTCTCAAAGCTCTGGTACTCTAAATCTTTTTCTTACTCTAGCACCAATTTAAATGAGCTGGGGCAACCTATGGAACCTCATGCTGTACCTTAGTTTCTACAGTTGGAAATGAAAGCAGGCCACATGGCTTAGGGAAACAGGAAGTAGGGAAACATGTAGTGACATGAATAAATGAATTTAGCTCAGGCCTTCATCCAGGCATGAGCAGTTCTTCTCTCTCTATCTTTGTCTTTGTCTCTCTATTTCTCTCTGTGTGTCTCTGTCTCCCTCTGTCTCTGTCTCTATCTATCTATCTATCTATCTATCTATCTATCTATCTATCTTTCTCTCTCTCTCTATCTCCCCTCCTGGTTCAGTTGCTCCAGCCATACTGGTATGAGTTCCCAGAGGAGGGCTGGTCATGGGAAGCCACATGGTTACAACTTTCAAGGTACTAGGGATAATGGTAATGTGGGAGGAATACATGTCTACACCTAGGTCTATAGCTCCTGAGAGTTCAGTGGCTTGTTTCCCACTACACAAATCAGTCACAATGACATATTTGACTTATACATGAAACATTTACTAGTAAGAAAGTGAAAGTAAGAATCATCATAACAAAACATTTATTCAAGAGAAGACAAAAGCAGGAACATGAAAGTGCACTAATAAACTTAGGTTACAGTCTTTTACCAATATACTTAGTGTCTTTG
Organism: Bettongia penicillata ogilbyi; assembly: GCA_023548195.1. Lineage (NCBI taxonomy): Eukaryota > Metazoa > Chordata > Mammalia > Diprotodontia > Potoroidae > Bettongia > Bettongia penicillata. The sequence continues at coordinate 3,998,629 of JAJHZJ010000309.1, forward strand.
GGGGAAGGTTGGGGAGAGTGGGCACAAGCTTATAGAAACCTGAGATGTATCTGTAGGGAAAATCATGTGCCTGGGACAACTCATGACTCTAGATCAGGGGTGGGGATACTGTGTCCTTGAGGCCACATGTGACCTTCTAGGTCCTTAAGTGAGACCTTTGGACTGAGTTCAAGTTTTACAGAACAAATCCTATTATTAAGGGGATTGTCTAGAGTCTAGACAATAGACTGTGATGTTTCTGGTCTCCCTAGGGAATGGTCTGCACCATGAGCCATCTAATAAATGGTATCACTCTTCTTCATGGCCTTTCTATTCTTCTGCTAGACATGCCAGCTTCTCTGCTACTTTCAGGTGTGTGGCAGCAGTGATAAGCTCACTTAGGAAAACAGTAGCACTGCATTCATTTAGTAGCAAACAATTCCTGTAAGTCTAGAATCCATGAAACACTGCAGGTAGGCTCTCTGGGATTCCAGGGCTTCCTTCTCCTCTAGTCACAGAGACTGGTGAAAGGCAATGCTTTCTCTTTTCTCAAGCTATTGAGAGCACTAAAGGGTAAAGATTGGTAATTGGGTTCTTAAAACCCTAAAAGATGCTACTTTCCCTCCAATCAGCTCTCAGCAGCAAAGCTTGTCACCACCACTACTCCAAACCCTCAGCTCAGCAGGAGAAAATATGCAGGTTTTAAGTTCTTCTCTCTCTCTCTCTGCTTTGTCCTCTACTCCATTTATTCTGGCTTCTATGCTTCTTTCTTCTGTCTCCTTTCAGCTTGCTACCACTTCTCAGTCAACTTCTATGTAATCTTCTGCTTCAAAGCAGTGCCTCCTGCTATGAAGTGGATCATCTCTATCTTATGATAAGAAACCCCAAATTTCCATTTTTTCAGGCATGTCAAAAATAATTGGTTTACAAAAAGTCCCATCGTTCCCAATTCCCAGTAATACCCCTGAAATAATCACATTCAAATTAACTGCTAGGAAACAGTGCACTGGAGCTATATTTGTAATCATTTAGTGCTTTGCCTTTAAACTTCTTTCAAATAAGCCTTCTCAGTATATGTATCTGAGGAATTGTTTTCCCTAAAGTCCGTAGAATTGTCTTAAGCTCTTTTCTTCTGTGTTTCTTTTTTCTGCCCATTCAACAAATAAAATGTCCATGTAAGAAAGATGTAGTAGTGAATGAATGAAATAGCATTTATTAAGCATTCACCAAGTACTAAGCTATATGTGTTAAGCACTGGGGAAATATATTCAAGTATGCAAGATAGTCTCTACCCTCAAAGCTTTTACATCTTAAAAGAGAGTGGTGGCCTGGGAGGAGTAGTTTGGACAAGGAAGTCAGAAAGAATGGAAACTGAGGTTATATCGTAATTGATTTACACTCCTTTTCAAGGAATGATCAAATGTCAGTGTTGATTTGACTAATGTTCTTTGTGCAGTAAATGGAAAGGGGAAGGTGAGTAGAATACACATATGGCACCTTGGCATAGAAATAGCCATGAAGTGGTTTGGTGAGCCTGAGAAGGTAAATGCTCATCAGAATACAGTACAGTAAGGAGGACTACTAGACCAAGACTGAAGCAAGAGCTCAAGCCCCATGGCACTGAAATGACTCAGAAATGGTGTGGTGGGCTGGAGGCTGAACAAGGTAAGGTTGATACTCAGCAACAAGCCCCATGGCATTGAAATGACTCAGAAATGGTGTGGTGGACTGGAGACTGGGCAAGGTAAGGTTGATGCTCAGCAAACAGAAGCCAAGGTCAAGGAGGTGGGACCCTTAGTTACAGACCAGAACTAGTCTTGCCCCAAAAATATCTCTATACCAGAAATGTCCAGATTAGCCTTTCACTTTGTTAGGGTAAAGTACTGAGGATCAAGGTAAAATATCAATGTTATTTGTGAAGGTGTCATGTGGTTGAATATTTTGGGCATGCTCCCTAGACGCCAAGCATTTACTTTTAGGTTCTATGCTTATAATCCATACAGCTGCCGCCTGGTAAAATTTAGTACCTATTAGGGAATTATAGGCCCAAACAGTTAGGCTTCCTACACAAGTGCTGACGCTCCAGAGAAATTAGCACTTGATACATGGTTTTGTTAGAGAAATGTAACTCCTTATTTAAAATAATTCTGTGACCTAAAACCATATAAATGAAAAGAGAGAAAAGGAAAGAACAGAAGGAAGGAAGAAAAATGGGATTTTAACAGAAACTGAACTGAACCAAACTTTGGGAAAGCCTAGAACAGGGACAAAGAATAAAAGAATGTTCTTTGCTTTTTTGCTGTTATTTGTTTGGTTTTCTCTAATGGTTAGGGAACGTATTTTATCTTCTGTTTTGTATGCTTATTTTATTTCTACTGATGGTTGCTTAGTTTATAAAATGATAACATGAATTACTTAACTATTTCTAAAATATCAGTGCACCTAATCAATGTGGATATTTTCTCCAACCCATCTGTGCCTGTTGACCTTATATGACTTATCCTATAAATTCCCCATGGGGGTCTCCATCCTATAAATGACCTCCTATAAATTCTCCATGGGGGCCATCTAATGGATACCAATGGAGCATATGGACCGATCATCAGTTGCTTCTTACCTTTGCCATGTGGCCAGTTGATCTTCTTTTACAACTATATATTTCTTTGATAATATCTTTTATTTGAGTTCTTCATAATTCCTTATTTGCTATGTATTTCACCCTGCTCATACTCACCATGTACCTTGCCATCAATCTTTGAATGAAACTCTTTCTAATTCTTAGGAGATGGTGATGTTCTATGACTCACAACCATACAGCAACATTAATATTAAAAAGATGGGTCTTTTTTTCTGGGAGAAATCTAGGATCATTAAAAGAACTTTGCAATTTCCCAAAGGCACTCTGGTCTACACTTCTACTTCTGTTTAATTGTGAGTTCATTTGTTGTGTGTGTGTTCGTCCTTCGTTGCTGAAGAAGACCATGCCATCAGAGACATAATGACATGACTTGCACTGGACTTCGTTTTGAGCGAGGGAGGGTTGTGCAGGTCACCAGTCTCACTTCTCCTCCAGAGCCATCTGAGCCCAGTGACCAGATATTCATCAGGATGACTGGAGATGACCAAGGATGAGGAAATTTGGGTTGAGTGACTTGCCCAAGGTCACACAGCTAGTGGGTGTCAAGTGTCTGAGTTGAGATTTGAACTCAGGTCCTCATGACTCCTGCACTGGTGCTCTATCCACTGCACCACCTAGCTGCCCCTCATTTGTTGTAGCTGTACATATAAATCTAGAATCCTAATCTGGACAATAGTCATTTATCCATTTCGTTTTTCCTGTGTAGATGGCTAGACCACTCTTTCGAGGGGGGAAGGGAAGAGGGAAACAAGGTTTCATTAAGCATTGATTATATGCCAGGGACTGTGCTAAGTGCTTTAGAAATATTATCTCATTTGATTCTCAGAACTTTTTGAGGTAGATATTATTTAATTATTATCATCTCCATTTTATTGAAAAAACTGAGGCAGACAGAGATTAAGTGACTTGACCAGGGCCACACAGTTAACATAGGTCTGAGGCTAGCTTTGGACTTAGGTCTTCCTGACTCCAGGCCTACCCTTGGTTATAGATCTCCTCTAGGCTCCTGTGTAGTGTTCTGATATAACCGACATTATGGAATCCACAAACAGAAACATCTGAAAGATCACATTATGCATAAGAATTCTCTCTTCATCTTGGCCATCTTGGACCATTCACACTGGTGAACACCTTTACTGAATGAATGTCTCCCTATTTTATGCTTCACCTAATATATACAATCAAAAGATTGTCAAACAAGATTAGTTCTGTCCTATAACTTCAAGGGATCTGGATTAATTTTGATGTATGCAAGAAAGAGACTGTTGAAAGACAGCCTCAGGCCAAGGTTTTGCTTTGCCAAATCAAATGCTTTCATTACAATCAACAAACAGCAAGTGCAGCAAAAATCCCAGCTGCCTGCTTTCCTTTGGCTTTTAAAAAATGCTTCCACTTTTATTCATTCATACATCCAAGAAAACATACATGACAGTTGTATACCTGGCATAGTCTATGGGTCTGTCTTTTCATAGTCAAAGTCATTTACCCTCAAGTGCCCTTCTTAACTAGGACTCGCATTCAAGGATCAGATGAGATCATATTTGTAAAGCACTTAGCACAGTGCCTGGAACATCTCATTTCTTAAAGAGGCCTATGAAGGAGCATTACCTCATTCAAAGCAAGAACCTAAAAAGGCCTTAGCCTAAAAGGGCCAGGGACTCCCACTGCATCCTGGGTCATCTCCAGTCATCCTGATGAATATCTGGTCACTGGACCCAGATGGTTCTGGAGGAAAAAGTGAGGCTGGTGACCTTGCACAGCCCTCTCTCACTCAAATCAAAGTCAACTGTAAGTCATGTTATTAATTCCCTGATATGGTCCTCTCCAAAAAGGAAGGACGAACACAACCTAGAACAAAGAAGACACTTAATCAATGCTTGGGGACAGCTAAGTGGGACAATGGTTGGAGTGTTGGGCCTGGAGTCAGGAAGACCTGAATTCAAATCTGGGCTCAGATACTTAGTAGCTGTGTGAGCCTGGGCAAGTCACTTAACCCTGTTGGCCTCAGCTTTTTCATCTGTAAAATGAGCTAAAGAAGGAAATGGCAAAGCGCTCTAGCATCTTTGCCAAGAGAACACAAACAAAAAATACTAGTTTATTCCCTTCTCCTCTTCAGTCTTTTTAGTTAATGCCTCATGATGATCTTATTCTTAAAAGAATTATCATTCTTGTAGAAAATCCCCAGCAATTTTCCCCTTCCAAAGAGATTTTTGCCCTTTACTTCTTCAGAAATATTTTTGAAATAACAAAACAATTTAAAATTAGTCATAAAGTATTTAAGCCATCATCAGCCTACTAGACCTTACTATTAATTAGTATGTCAGATTATCCAGAAACTAGGACAGTTAAGTTTTGATGAGGAAGAGAAGAGCTTATATTGCCAGACAATGCCCAGAGGATGGCCTGGCAGTGGCATCTCAATGGAGACCTCATCTGAAAGAGGCCATTGGGAACCTGATTGCTGGTGAGATATGTCATGGAAAAGTAGAAGGATGTGTCCAAGGGGAAGTAGAGGGAAACAAAATGGCAGACTATATATACCAATCAATAATTCACATTTATAAAGTGAATTATAGTTTGCAAGTACTTGGCTGCTCCACAGCCTAGGAGCTACAGGGGGAAACAGGACTTGAATTATGATAGTGATAGTAGCAGAAATAGACAACATGATGGATGCAGCTTGGTGTGGTAAACTGAGAGCCAGTCTCAGGGTCAGAGAGACCTAGACTTAATTCCTGCTTCTGACTAATACCAGCTGTGTGACTTAACCTCTCAGTATCACCATTCAATTCTCTGAAACTATAAATTGTAAAATTTCTTCACCAGGAGATGAAGAATCATCAATGACATCCTAGGTCCTAGAACACCACCACTACCACCAAAAAATGAAAAGGCTAACAAGATTATTAACAAAAACATCTTGACAGACTCAGATATTAGGTTGAATCAACATAACACATTGAAAAGCATTTACTCTAGAAATAGAGATCCCATATCTGACATACCTGTGTGCCTTTAGACTTAACTTTGAACACTTAATTTTTCTGGACCTCAGTTTCCTCATCTGTAAGAAGAGGAGGTTGGACTAGGTGGCTTCTGTAATTTCTCTCAACTGCAGAGCTATATTTCTATGATCATATGATAAAATTCAACAAGGAAAAATGTAATAATCAATGCACAGGACAGTCCTGTACAAATATAGGAAAGGGAACTGCAGCCAAACAACAGTCAATATGAGAGAGATAAAGAGGTTCTAATGAAACATGAGCTCAGTATTCAAGTGGATGGGATGAGATGGTAACCAAACAAACTATTGCATTAGTGGAAGCATCTAGTGTCTAGAATAAACAAGTTGACATTTTTGTATTCTAGCCTTCTCAAACTACATATTGAGCATTTCAGTTCTAGACACTAGGTTTAAGGAAGGTGGGGATGGGGTGAGTGGGAATTAGAGACCATACAATTCAGGCATCAAGTGAAGGACTGCCAGATATTTAGTCTGGAAAAGAAAAGTCTTTCAGCCATGTTGTAGAAACATGATGTGGTCTGGACCCAATAATCTCTGGGGTCACTTTTGACTTTGAAATTCTAGAATTCTGGGGAAAAGGGAGAGAGGCAAAAGCTTCAGGGTTTTGATGTGGACATATGAAAAAACAGGAAATTCTGGAATAAAATGATCTAGTCAGGCTCCAAGTCAACAAGCCGATAAGCATTTATTAAGTACCTACTATGTGGCAGGGGATAAAATACAAGCAAAAAAGCAATATAATCCTTGACCTGAAGGAACTTAAATTCTAATGAAGGAAAGAAAGAACCTAAAAGGGAGCTAGAATGAGTGAGAAGGGAAGGTACCCTTAAAGGCCCACAATGGCAAAGTCAGGAGAATGAAGGGTGGCTGATCTGGGCCGTTCCTCCAAATGGAAGGTCTGGGAGGAACTCACCATTAGCAGGTACTCAAAGAGACAAAGGATGAAGTAGCTGAAGCATGGTGGGTAAAGCCTGGAGAATGAAATCTTAGAGCTCTTTCTGAACTGCTGAAATGAAATTGGGGTGGAGGTGGGGAGGAAAATCCATGATATTAAAATATGTCCAGGGGCAGAGCCAAGATGACAGAGTAGAAAGACACATATGCAGGCTCTCCACACACAGCCCATAAAATACCTGTAGAGAGGGACTCTTAACAAATTCTGGAGCAGCAGAAGTGGAGAACAAGAGTGGAGATTTCCAGCCCATGACCTGAAAGGCCCATGGGAAACATATGTTGCACCAAACGCTCAGCCTTGGCCCTGATGTGCAGTGCAGCTCTAGAGCAAAAGCTCCAGTCCCAGCAGCAGTGGGTTCACAGATCCCTCAACCCACAGGCGCCAAAGGTCAGTGACAAGGTTTTTTCAGCTGGCCAAGAAGGGAGAAGGGCCTTCCCATAGCTCTGGCCTTAGGCAGTGGCCATAGAGGCCACATTCCACAGGCAGCAGCAGTTCCCACCACAGGCCCTACAGCAGCCACATCCATTGTTGGATCGTAAAACCCTGGAGGCACTGAGGAGCTAATTATTACCTCAGCCCTGGGTAGCCGCCGGGAGGAAGTTGATCTTTATCTCACACTGAATGGTGGCAGAACTGGAGGCCAGATAGCTGTGGAGAGGAAACTGCTAAGATTCTGAGCACAAAAATCTCTCTCTACTCCAGACCAGTGTACACACGTGATTGTGCCACCTTGGAGGAAGTGAGATCTTACAGATTCCCAGAGTATACCCTACTCTTGACAAAAGACCCAAAAGTCAAGTAACTGGTTGGGAAAATGCCCACAAAAGGGGAAAAAAATAAGACCATAGAAGGTAAGTTCTTGGTGAACAGATATCTTCTCCCATCCTTTCAGATGAGAAAGAACAATGCTTACCATCAGGGAAAGACATAAAAGTCAAGGCTTCTGTATCCCAAACATCCAAAATAAATATTCAATGGTCTCAGGCCATGGAAGAGCTCAAAAACGATTTTGAAAATCAAGTAAGAGAGGTGGAGGAAAAATTGGGAAGAGAAATGAGAGAGATGCAAGAAAAGCATGAAAAGAGGGTCAACATCTTGTTAAAGGAGACCCAAAAAAATGCTGAAGAAAATAACGCCTTGAAAAATAGGCTAACTCAACTGGCAAAAGAGGTCCAAAAAGCCAGTGAGGAGAAGAATGCTTTAAAAAGCAGAATTAGCCAAATGGAAAAGGAGGTTCAAAAGCTCACTGAAGTAAATAGTTCTCTCAAGATTAGAATGGAACAGATGGAGGCTAATGACTTTCTGAGAAACCAAGAAATCACCAAACAAAACCAAAAGAATGAAAAAATGGAAGATAATGTGAAATATCTCATTGGAAAAACAACTGACCTGGAAAATAGATCCAGGAGAGACAATTTAAAAATTATGGGATTATCTGAAAGCTGTGATAAAAAAAGAGCCTAGACCTCATCTTTCATGAAATTATCAAGGAAAGCTACCCTGATATTCTAGAACCAAGGGGCAAAATAAATATTGAAAGAATCCACTGATCACCTCCTGAAAGAGATCCAAAAAAAAAAGAAACTCCTAGGAACATTGTGGCCAAATTCCAGAGTTCCCAGGACAAGGAAAAAATATTGTAAGCAGTTAGAAAGAAACAATTCAAGTATTGTGGAAATACAATCATGATAACCCAAGATCTAGCAGCTCCTACATTAAGGGATCAAAGGGCATGGAATATGATATTCCAGAAATCAAAGGAACTAGGACTAAAACCAAGAATCACCTACCCAGCAAAACTGAGTATAATACTTCAGGGGAAAAAGTGGTCTTTCAGTGAAATAGAAGACTTTGAAGCATTCTTGATGAAAAGACCAGAGCTGAAAAGAAAATTTGACTTCCAAACACAAGAATCAAGAGAAGCATGAAAAGGTAAACAGCAAAGAGAAATCATAAGGGACTTACTAAAGTTGAACTGTTTACATTCCTACGTGGAAAGACAATATTTGTAACTCTTGAAACTTTTTTCAGTATCTGGGTAGTTGGTGGGATTACACACACACACACACACACACACACACACACAGAGAGACAGAGACAGAGAGAGAGACAGAGAGCACGGGGTGAATTGAATGGGATGGGATCACATCTTTTAAAAAATGAAATTAAGGGTCGAGAGAGAGATATATTGGGAGGAGAAAGGGAGAAATGGAATGGGGCAAATTATCTCTCATAAAAGAGGCAAGTAAAAGACTTTTCAGTGGAGGGAAAAAGGGGGGAGGTGAGAGAAAAGACATGAAGCTTACTCTCATCACATTCAACTAAAGAAAGGAATAAAATGCACACTCAGTTTGGTATGAAAACCTATCTTAAAATACAGGCAAGTGGGGGAGAAGGGGATAAGCAGGGTGGGAGGGATGATGGAAGGGAGGACAATGGGAGGAGGGAGCAATTAGAAGTCAACGTTCTTGGGGAGGAATAGGGTCAAAAGAGAGATCAGAAGAAATGGGGGACAGGATAGGATGGAAGGAAATATAGTTAGTCTTACACAACACAACTATTATGGAAGTCATTTGCAAAACTACACAGATATGGTCTATATTGAATTTCTTGCCTTCCCAAAGGGGATGGGTGGAGGAGGGAGGGAGGAAGAGAAGTTGCAACTCAAAGTTTTAGGAACAACTGTTGAGTATTGTTCTTGCATACAGCTAGGAAATGAGAAATACAGGTAATGGAGTATAGAAAGTTATCTTGCCCTACAGGACAACAGAAAAGATGGGGACAAGGGAAGGGAGGGATGTTAGAAGGGAGGGCAGATTAGTGATAGGGGTAATTAGAAAGCTCAGCATTTTGGGGTTGGGGGAGGGGTGAAATGGGGAGAAAATTTGGAACCTAAAATTTTGTGAAAATGAATGTTGAAAACTTAAATAAATAAATTTAAATACAAAAACAAAATAAAATATGCCCAAAACTTTAACTATGGCAAAACCTTAAACACAGTCTATATCTAAAATCCAGATTGCCTTTTGTTTTCCAAAACAAAATAAACTTGGAAATGAATTGCACCTCTTTTCCACCAAGACCATGATGCTAATATCCTTCCCAGACTTACTGTTTCTGACCAGAAAAAAAAAAGGTTAATGTATTAAAGAAAACAGTGCTCCTGTTTACTATAGCTGACAAGGAGATAATTATCTATAATTATTAGGAGCATAGAGCAAACCTTTGTTAAACACGTCACTCAGAGGCCCTGTTTCTCCTTGTTGCTGTTTTCTTCCCCACTGGGATGGCAGCTTTCCCATTCTTTCCCTCCCATCCTCCCCACAGTCATGGGACCCCCTTGGGTGGGGTTCAGCCCTGTGCTAATCAGTTGAAGAAGCATATTCAGAAATCATTCAGAGAAATCCTGGATTGTAAATTCATCCAAGAAAGTCAAACAGTCAAAGGGATACCAAGGCCTGGAGAAGTAAAAACTACTGTCAGAAGGCTGTCAGCTCCCATTTTTTAAAAAATCCATTAAATGAAGCTAAAAGTCCAGTATATGAGAAAAACTTGCAAATCACTGTTAAAGAATGAACACACTTAACTCTTACTCCCTGGCACAAAGAAAGTATGAAGTGAACCCAGGCATGAAGCAAGATACTCATAGGCTGTGTCACCCAGACCCATCGATTTTCATTTTCTTTTTAACTCGCTTTGTCTCAATACACCGAATGCTAAGGATATTTGTTAACAGAAGCAAATGTGCCAGGGCTACCATGTCTATCAGGAATTCTTAATTTGGGGTCCATGAACTTGTTTTAAATATATTTTGACTTCATCATGGTTAGTTTCTTTTGTAATCGTATACATTTTATTTATGCATTTAAAAAAAATTATTCTGAGGAGTCCCTAGGCTGCACCAAACAGCCAGAAGAGTCCATGACACGCAAAAAGATTAAAGATCCCTGGTTTAGCTACATGTATACACATATATACATATATATGCTTATGTATGTGAGTATGTATGTATGTAAATGTGTATGTGTGGGCATATGTGTATGTTCATGTGTGTATATGTATGTACCTATTATGTATTTTGCATGTATATGTGTAGAAAATAATAATACTAATAGCTAATAATAACAGCTAATATTTATATAGTGCTTACTGTGTGCCAAGCACTGTGCTAAGTGCTTTGTAATTACTATCTCATTTGATCCTTACAACAACCCTGGCAAACAGGTGCTATTATTAAATTCTAACTACAGATGAGGAGACTGGGGTAAACAGAAGTTAGAGTGACTTGCCCAGGATCACACAGCTAGCAAGTGAACTCAGGTCCTCTAGACTCTAGGACCAGCACTCTATTCCCTGTGCCCTAGCGGTGTGATAAGTTAATGCAGACTTGTATACATGTATATAACTACATACATGTTTGCTGTTGTCACTGTTGTGGTTTGTCCATCACTCTAGAAGAGGAACATGACATCATGGAGGTGGCACTATGACATGCAAGTGAACTGGATTAAAGTGAGGAAGGGCTGCATAAAAGTCACCAGCCTCACTCCTCCAGAGCCATCTGGGCTCAGTGGCCGGATGCACAACAGGACGACTGGAAATGACCCTGGATGTGGTAGAGGACCTTAACCTTTTAAAACTTGACTGAGGCAATGCCCATTTAGTGATTAAGGCTAGGTAAAAAATGAGGCAAAGAATGACCTCTTCAACCTAGTCCAAAAAAAAAATCGAATTTGGAAGGAAAGATCCTCAGGGTTAAGTATATGTGTATGCATGTGTGTGTTAACTTGAGCCAAATTCACAAAACTCATTTCTTGACAAAACTCAGGTTTTACTTGTAGTACTTTGAATCATGTAAATTACATATATATGTATACATACACATATATGCGTGATATATAACATAGAGAGGGACTATAATGTCTACATGAGTGTGCATGAATATGAAGGGCAGCTAGGTGGTGCAGGTGATAGAGCATCAATGCAAGAGTCAGGAGGACCTGAGTTCACATCTCACCTCAGATACTCTCTAGTTGTGTGACCTTGGGCAAGTCACTTAACCCCAATTGCCTCATCCTGGATCATCTCCAGTCATCCTGATGAATATCTGGTCACTGGATTCAGATGGCTCTGGAGGAGAAGTGAGACTGGTGATCTGCACAGCCCTCCCTCATGCAAAACAAAGTCAAGTGCAAGTCATGTCATTATTTCTCTGATGGCATAATCTTCTTTGGCCATGAAGGATGAACACAGGCATGAATATGAACTCTAATAGGTACATATGTGTGTATATATATTGGTGCGTATGCTGCTTGAAAGCAGGAATGATTTCTTTTGTATTTTTGCTTTTTTTTTATATTCCCAGTGCTTAGTACAGAGCCTGGCACATAGTAAGGATTTAACCTTTGTTTATCAAATGATTATTATATCTACATACATAAATAAAAGGTGTATGTACATATGTATACATGATATGTATATGTCTGCCAAAGCCTAAGGAATAAACTCTTCAGAAGAAGCCAGGTGGTGTGGCAGGTAAAACTCCGAAGTGAGATTTTCTTACTGAAAGGGAAAAGGCAAAGTATTTGAAGGAAAAGCATTCAAGACATGAACACTCATTTGGAGGCCAAGATCCTGGACAGCGAGGATGCCAAATAGAACAGAGAATGATAATGGTTAACAAATTGCACATTTGCCTGCACTATGACACAGTAGCTTAACATGGGTGGGAGGGATACAACAGGTTTAGGTCTTGGGTCATGAAACCGCAAGTAATCTCCCCAGGAATCTGAAGAAGGCCACCCTTGGAGAATTACGTTCATTATGGGAAAGATTTTGACAGTCTGGAAGAATTTCAAAGAGCAACAAGAAATGATTAAAGACTTCTAGGACTGGATTGATTTAAGAGATGTCTATCTCAGCTAACCAGATATTTTCCTGGAAATAACTCAGCATACTTTAGAAAATTTCTGTTTTTCAGTGAGTGATATAAAGGGTAATAGATTTAGAGTTGGAGGGCCTGGTTCAAATGCTTGTTATGCCATGTGATACCTAGGTGATCTTGAGCAATTCACATAACATCTCTGTGCCTCAGTTTTCTCACCTGAAAAATAAGGGAGCTGGACTGAATGAATTCTAAGGTCCTTTCCTGTTGACTAAGAATGTGTAGAGTGAGAAGCAAGGGAGATAAAGGAAGGGGAGTCATAACTTGGGTAGAATTAAATGAGACCACCCAACAAAGGTAAATGAACATGTCTACTTCCCTGAGTAAGCCATCACAAGTTGTGATGTCTGGGCCCATCTATGGGTCACTATGACTACCATCAACAGGTCACCAGCTGGGCTGACTCTGTGGCTCACAGTATATCTCCCCATGTCTTGGGCAGCTAGCTTCTGGATGGATGGACCTGAGGGATGGTGGCAAGGCATGAACTTATAAGATCAGATTTATAACTGAAAGAGAAGTCAGAGCCCACCAGTCCAAACTTCTCATTTTATGGAAAGGGTTGAAAAAATGATAACCATAGAATTTAGAGCTGAAGGGACAACTAAAAATCATCTAATCTATCTTATTGTATCATTTAATCTATCCTGTGCCTAAAGGCAGCTGGATAAGAAGACTCATCTTCCTCAGTTCAAGTGTGGCCTCAGACACTTACTAGCTGTGTGACCCTAAGCAAGTCACTTAATCCCTGTGTGCCTCAGTTTCCTCCTCTGTAAAATAAGCTGGAGAAGGAAATGGCAAACCAGTCCAGTATCATTGCAAAGAAAACCCCCAAATGGGGTCGCTGAAGAGTCAGACACAATAATAAAATAAATAATTATTATAATAAATAATATTTGTTATATATTTAATTTCTAATTAAAATTTAATTTATTATTTATTATATTTATTTATATTATAATAAATAATAAAATAAAATAAGATGCAATAATAATCTTATCTTTTTCATTTTGCAAATGAAGACATTGAGGCCCAGGGAGGGCTAGTGACTTAGCTAAGATGACAAAGGCAGTCCTTCTGACTTCCAATCCTGTGCTTTTACCATAACTTCGTAAGGTAAATAGACCATATTTACCATAATAGACCATAGACTAATAGACCATAGACCATAACTTCGTAAGGTAAAATGCCCACCCCATGCAACCTTATCACTTTGAAGGGAAATAAGCACACAGATAACTGTAATTACATAGAACGTACATATACATAATAACTAAGATGTGATTTATTCTAAGCACTATGATGATTGTTAGAAAAAATTCAATACATCAAAAGTAGATTTCAATAAGAAATGTCATGTTCAGGTGTAACACATGTTTTACTTGACATCCCAAATTAAGCCCAAATTTTATTTAGAAAAAGAAATTCTGCAATGTTTACTATAATCCCTATTTTGTCAAATTAGCATAACTAGTGTAATTATAACGATCAAAGTTGGCCTCCAAGAAGAGCTGAGAAAATAAACCTCCCATCCTTCTTTGCAGAGGTGGGGACTTAGCGGCATGGAATGTTGCACACACTGATTAACTTGATGTGTTGGCTGATATGGGTGAACTGCTTTTTTTTCTTGTTCTTTTTTTTTTAATTAAAGGAAATATTCACTGGGTAGGTGTGGGAACAGACATATTCAGAAATAAAAGTGAAAACAAAATGTACCCGTAAAAATATGATTTAGAAAAAAGAAAGTTATCAGCACTAATAACTCTGGTCCCTAATTACAGCATAGGCATACTTATCCGTGAACCTGATTATTTCCCTGTTTTCCCATAAAATGACAAACTGGGAAGTGTCACTGATCAGGAAGCGAACCTGTTTGCCCTCATTCAAGGCTGATTCTTACCTCTCTTCCCCTGTCATTGTTCCCTACTCAACTTTGCAGCTTGGAACTAATATAACAGATCTAGAGGTGGGTCATCACAGCTGAGGACTACCTCAGGTGGTATAGATCCACTCTGGGCACCAAAGTCCTCACACACAGCTAGTCTCCTCCACAGCCTCTGTGTATTAATCATTGTCTGAACAGAAGACCCAGAGACCATGAAAGTTTCTAGCCTTGCAAGTACTGGCTGGGGTGTACGTATAGCATTTACTGAATTTTCAAAATTCCTCTTCATAATAACACATGAACAACCTGGATCCTGATGATGCTGTTTAAAGAATGTTTGGGGTAGGCAGAGTCAAGATGGCAGAGTAGAAAGACTCACTGTATGCTAGCTCCCAACCCACAGCCCATGCATTTAATGTAAGAAGAGCTCCCCACAAGTTCTGGATCACTGCAGGGTGTGCAGAAACACAGTGGAAGAGATTTCCGTTCCAGAGAGCCCTGGAGAGTGGTCCCCAGGGTCTGTCGCGCCCCGGAAAGTGGACCCCACCCCAGCACTGCCCTGGCCGGGTGGCCCCAAACAAGCTGATCCAAGCAGGCTTCAGGGACAGAAGCTCTGGTGGCCAGAAAGGTCCCTCCACCCACAGAAGGTACAGGTCAGTGAGAGAGACGGCTGGGCTGGCCAAGAGGGGAGTGGGGTGTGTCTGTGACTCGGGCCCCCTCGGGAGGAAGCAGCAGAGGCAGAGGCAGGGGCGGGAAGTGGCGGAGGCAGAGGCAGCAGTGGCAGCACCCAGGACTCCCCGAGCAGGCAGGATCTTCATTACTGAAAGTCTCTGCATAAAGCCCCTGAGGGAACTGAGCCTGGGAGATGGCCCTGCCCCACCCGCTCCATTACTGAAGGTCTCCGCATAAAGCCCCTGAGGGAATTGAGCCTGGGAGGTGGCCCCGCCCCTACCCCAGCACCAGGACTTAAACTCACATTGAATAGCAGCCATGCCTGCTGCGGAAAGCCCATTTGAATCTCAGACCCCAAGCATTAGCTGGGCAGATCTAGGCGGGGGTGGACAGGAATCTCAGAAGTCAAGTAACTGGCTGGGAAAATGCCTAGAAAAGGGAAGAAAAATAAGACTTTAGAGAGTTTTTTTGAGCAGATGCAAATGATCCCGACTTTCGGATCTGATGACGAGGACAGATTCTTGCCATCAGGGAAAGACGTGGAGGGCGGGGCCTCAGTACCCCAGACATCCCAGGGGGATGTCAGGTGGGCTCAGGCCATGGAAGAGCTCAAAAAGGAGTTTGAAAATCAAGTTAGACAGGTGGAGGAAAAACTGGGAAGAGAAATGAGAGAGATGCAAGAAAAGCATGAAAAACGGGTCAATACCTTGGTAAAGGAGACCCAAAAAAATGCTGAGGAAAATAACACCTTGAAAAATAGGCTCACTCAATTGGCAAAAGAGGTTCAAAAAGCCAATGAGGAGAAGAATGCTTTCAAAAGCAGAATTAGCCAAATGGAAAAAGAGGTTCAAAAGCTCACTGAAGAGAATAGTTCTCTCAAAATTAGAATGGAACAGATGGAGTCTAATGACTTTACGAGAAACCAAGAAATCACCAAACAAAACCAAAAGAATGAAAAAATGGAAGAGAATGTGAAATATCTCATGGGAAAAACAACTGACCTGGAAAATAGATCCAGGAGAGACAATTTAAAAATTATGGGACTACCTGAAAGCCATGATCAAAAAAAGAGCCTAGACATCATCTTCCATGAAATTATCAAGGAAAACTGCCCTGACAATCTACAACCAGAGGGCAAAATAAGTATTGAAAGAATCCATCGATCACCACCTGAAAGACATCCAAAAAAAGAAACTCCTAAGAATATTGTGGCCAAATTCCAGAACTCCCAGCTCAAGGAGAAAATCTTGCAAGCAGCTAGAAAGAAACAATTCCAGTACTGTGGAAATACAATCAGGATAACTCAAGGATCTAGCAGCTTCTACATTAAGGGATCAAAGGGCGTGGAATAGGATATTCCAGAAGTCAAAGGAACTAGGACTTAAACCAAGAATCACCTACCCAGCTAAACTGAGTATAATACTTCAGGGGAAAATATGGTCTTTCAATGAAACAGAGGACTTTCAAGCATTCTTGATGAAAAGACCAGAGCTGAAAAGAAAATTTGACTTTCAAACATAAGAATGAGAAGAAGCATGAAAAAGTAAACAGCAAAGACAAGTCATAAGGGACTTACCAAAAGTGAACTGTTTACATTCCTACATGGAAAGACAATATTTGTAACTCTTAAAACTTTTCAGTATCTGGGTAGTTGGTGGGATCACACACACATGTACATGCATGCACACACACATACACACATGCACGCACATACAGAGAAAGAGAGCACAGAGTGAATTGAATAGGATGGGACCATATCTTAAAAGAAATTAAGGTAAATGGTGAGAGAGAAAGGTAGGGGGAGGAAAGAGGGTGAAATGGAATGGGGTAAATTATATGTCATTCAAGAGGCAAGCAGGAGACTTTTTAGTGGAGGGAAAAAGAGGAGAGCTGAGAAAAAAAAAAAACAAGAAGATTACCCTCATCACATTTGACTAAAGGAAGGAATAAAATGCACACTCAGTTTGGTATGAAAACCTATCTTACAGTACAGGAAAGTGGGGGAGAAGGAGATAAGCAAGCAGGGGGATGATGGGAGGGAGGGCAATGGGAGGAGGGAGCAATTTGAAGTCAACACTCAGGGAGAGCAAGGATCAAAAGACAGAATAGAAACAATGAGGGGCAGGATAGGATGGAGGGTAATTCAGTTAGTCTTACACAACACGACTATTATGGAAGTCATTTGCAAAACAACACAGATAGGGCCTATATTGAATTGCCTGCCTTCCAAAGGGAATTGGTGGGGAGGGAGGGATGGGGAAAATTTGGAACTCAAGTTTTAGGAACAAATGTTTAGTATTGTTCTTGCTACTAGGATATAAGAAATACAGTTAATGAGGAATAGAAAGTCATCTGGCCCTACAGGAGGAAAGAGAAGAGGGGGACAAGAGAAGGGAGGGATGACAGAAGAGAGGGCAGATTGGAGATAGGGAAAATTAGATTGCTCAGTGTATTGGGGTGGGGGAGGGGATAAAAAGGGGAGAAAAAATTGGAACCCAAAATTTTGTGAAAATGAATGTAAAAAGTTAAATAAATAAAAATTAAAATTAAAAAAAAAAAGAATGTTTGGGGTAGAGAGGCAGGAGGAGGTAGGGTTGCTAAGCAGAGATGCTAAAGGCCACCCTTCTAGCACCTGTGACCATTTACTTGGGCTGTTC
Organism: Bettongia penicillata ogilbyi; assembly: GCA_023548195.1. Taxonomy (NCBI): domain Eukaryota; kingdom Metazoa; phylum Chordata; class Mammalia; order Diprotodontia; family Potoroidae; genus Bettongia; species Bettongia penicillata. The sequence continues at coordinate 4,016,387 of JAJHZJ010000309.1, forward strand.
CCTTAAATCCTGCCAGCCACCCACACTACGGGAATCCCACTTGACTTCAGTCAACAGGACTTTGAAACTCAGAGTCTAAGTAGTCATTTGGAGACAAAGGTCACATGAAATAATCTACTAACAGTCTCACTACCAACTTCCAAAGACCACAACCCACAGCTATTATCACCAGAATAACAAGGTCCTCTCCAGCTTCCCCTCTGATCCACCAATTCAACACCAGGTCCCAATGTCATCTCTGTGAGGACACTTTGTCTTCAAATCCCCATCGCCTAGCACACAGCAGTTTAATGTTCTTAATATGGGGTCCCTGACTAGGTTTTATTTTGTTTCTTAATTTGCCAACTATGTTTCAATATAATTGGTTTCCTTTGTAATCCCAACTCATTTCATTTTATGCATTTAAAAACAAGATTTCCAGAAGGCATCGACAGGTCTCACTAGGCTGCTCTAGGTGTCCATGATACAAAAAGATTAAGAACCCTTGCAGGAGGTATTTGATAAATGCTCGTTGACTGATTGATTCATTGGTCGATAGGCAGTATTGTAGTTCTTTAGTCAGTTATCCCTTCAACTTGAAACCTGCTTCTGGTTTGTCAGCTGCCCAGAAGGGGCTTCATTAGCATTAACTATAATTAACTCTCCTAGGTTTTTTAAGGGGGCACCTACCGAGTGCCAAGCACAGTGGACTCATGGACTTTACAATTTGGTGCAACGAAGGATCCCTACAGAAATAAATGTGGTATAATACAAAAGATGAGAGTATAAGAAAAGAGCTATTTAAGGTCAGAAGGTGCTGAGATTGTCAGGAACATCTTCTTAGAAGAGATGACATTTGAGTTGGCCTTGAAGGATGGATAGAAAGGGATTGGCTGGGGGAGGGGTTCGAAGGGTTTCCGGATGAAAGGACTAGGGTGAGCTAAGGCATAGAGGTAGGATATAGCCCAGATAGTGTTTAGGGGACAGTGAGTGGCACAATTTAGCTGAAGGATAGGAGCCTTTTGTCATATTGCCCCACTTCAAGCATTCTCTGTTCCCAGTCACCCTAAGCAAATGGATGTTCCCTGATCTTGTTCTGTTTTCTCCAGCCTCCATGCATTTATCTAGGCTGTGATCCATGTTTGAAGCCCACTCTCTTTTCACTTCCACTTGTTAAAGTCCCTCTCTTCCTTCACTCATTTCAGGTGTTTCATCCATGAAGTTTCCTTTGATTCCTCCAGCTAAAAATGTTCTTTCCTTCCTCATTTTCCTAGAACACTTTCATATTTTACCTTTCATCACACATTTCTGAATGTGTCATATCCCCTTATTATAAGTTATGTCAAGGCTTGTCATTTCACATTCTTCCCTCCTCCACACGCAGTGGGCATTTAATAAAAATTATTAAATTGAGTCGAAATTGTAATGAAGAAGGGACCAGTAGGAAATAAGTATAAGAAGGTAAGTGGATGGTTAATGGAGCTATGAATAGTGTCAGACCATTCTGAAAATCAAAAGCTTGGACCTGTGTTAGAGAAGTCCTGAAACTACTCCCAGATCCCACTCCTGCATAGACACTCCCCACTTTCATGGGGGCATATGGCAGAAAATATGGCATCATGCCTTGATTTCTCCTTCTGAATTTAATGCCTTAACTCCGGACATTGAATGATGTGAAATAGATGAAGCCAGTTGAGGTAGAATTGGATGATCTATCTTGTATCATAAAATCAACAGGTATCCATAATGGTAATAAAAGTAAATAGCATTGAGACATGGTGGTTAGGGCACTGAACTTGGGTTCAGATCCTACCTCAGATACTTACCAGCTGTGTCACCCTGGGTAAATCAATTCCACTTTTAAACCTTGGGTTTCACATCTGTAAAATAAAGGAGTTGGATTCCATAGCCCCCAGAGTCACTTCCAGCTTTAAATTTCAGATCCTGTGATTAATACCGAACTATCCAGAGTGCTTGCCAGGACTCTTATTAATCACCTATTTATCTCTACCACCTGACTTCTGCCTCCCCCTAGCTTCCCTCCAAAGGTTATCTGTTGATATCTTTCCCCCAGACCTTGTGGTTGCACCCCACATCTCTAGACCTCAAAAGGGCTGTGTAAGAGCTAAAAGGGAAAGGTCATCCTGGGGGTGGAGGTTTGGGGGTTGGAGGGTGGGATGGACAGACTGCCAGTGCACAGCCAGTCAGTCTAGGGCAACTTCTGCCCCTTCCTCCCCTTCCTGATCCTCTGGATCATCCCTGTTAAAAGGTCCATGGTTTTGATTACCCCATGCTCCAGCAAACATGAAACAGTCCCAGATGTTTTCACTGGCACAGTGTTTGGGGGGAAAACACAGCCTGCTCCACTGAATTCAGACTGGAGGTTTTATTCAGACAGCTTGGCCCCAGACCCAGCTCAGTTGCCATCCTGAAAAGTGGAGGTCTTTGACTCTTTCCTCACTCTCCCCTCCTCCTCACCCATTAAGGATTGGCATTAGATCTACCAGATACAGACATACTCGGTTTCCTCAGCTCAGACCATGAGTGTATCTACAAATCACAGCCACTCTCAGAGGGGTTTCCCCAGCTCCCAGGTTTTCTGGGTTCACAAATGCCCCATTCCTAGAGCTGAGCTGGGCTTCGAGTTCCATGCCCAGGAAGGCAGGTCGGGAAGAGCCCAGGCCTGCAGGGCATAGTGCACCCTTTTTGCAATGCTGGGAGTCTTTTATTTTAAACCCTCAGAGAACAGGCTCTTTGTCAGGAATGTGCAAATTTATGTAAATAACCACACACTTTTATACAAGATGGTGTGTAAATGTGTGTCCCTAGGTTTGCTAGGAAAGCAAAAATCTTCAGAAATCCAGAATAACTAAGTGGCTGGGAGGGCCAAGGCAAGGCGGGTGGGGTTAGACTGGGTGAGGGAGGAGGTGTTCAACTGTCACTTTATCAATTCTGAGGACTCAGAAACTCATTTAATCTCCCTACCCCAGACACCAATCCTAGGAAAAACATTAAAATAATCCAAGAACTGTCAGATAAGTTATCTTGAGCCCTGAAATCATTTTTTTAAGGGTGGCAACATTCAATGGAAACAAACATGTCAGTGATTAAGCTTTGAAGCATTCTAGTGTGGTGAAACAAGGACATTAGTCAGGTCCTCAGTCTGTTGTGTGAACCTACACAAGTCAGACTCTCTGGACTTCTGTTTCCTTGCCTACAACATGAAGTAGATGGGACTAGATTCAATCCTGAGTGCCTACGATGTACAGAGAATACTGCTCAGGAGACTCGATGTCCTCTGAGGTCTTTTCCAGCTTGGATGTTTTATGACTGCTTTCATCAAGAGAGACCACTACAAAACGCTAATTGTAGGGTGTATAGTAATAATGGACGGCTAGGTGGCCCAGTAGATACTACCCTGGAGTCAAAGAGATGAGTCTTCCTGAGTTCAAATCTGGCTTCAGATGCTTACTAGTTGGGTGACTCTGGGCAAGTCACTTAACCCTGTTTGCCTCAGTTTCCTCACATGTAAAATGACCTGGAAAAGAAAATGTCAAACTACCCCAGTGTCTTTGCCAAGAGAGCCCCAAATGGTGTCACGAAGAGTCAGACACAACTGAAATGACTGAAAAACAACTGTATATTAACACTGGCACATAAGGAGGAAGGAATATTGTACAAAGAATTTGACATGGTCTGCTAAGGCAATTATTTGGAAACTTGGTGACTTTAATGCAAAGGTGAGCACAAGGGACAGGAGTTTAAAATAGGTTGGAAAATATTTGGGGATTAAGGAATGAAATATTTGTAGTCTATTCAGAAATTCCATGTCTGTATATTATGAATAATTTCCTCAAAAAGACGGACCACTTAACAACAGCTCAAAAAAAGGAAATTGACTATATTTAACAGAAGAGAGCAGGACTGGTTACATGGGTGTAATGTCAGAATTGGCTGTTTTATGTGCAGCAAGAAAATTGACTGTATAGTGCAAAGATCGAAACCAAATTAGAAGGTTAATGATGAAAATTCAATTCAACACATATTAAAGATGTTGTCTATGTAAGTCATTGAACTAGTTCATGTCAGTGATTGGAGTTCAAAGACAAAACTAAGTCATCCCTGCCCTCAAGGAGCTAACATTCAACTGATAGGATAGAACAGAAATACAAAGTATACAGGAAGTAGTTTCAAGAGGGAGAGAGTGCTAATAACAGAAAGAATCGGGGAAAGTTTCATATAGGAGGTTATACCTCACATATACTTTGAAAGAGAGGCAGCTTGTTGATTTAATGGATAGACTGCCAGGCCTGGAGTCAGGAAGACTCATCTTCCCGAGGCAAATCTGGCCTCAGACACTTACTAACTGTGTGACCCTGGGCAAGTCACTTAACCCTAGTTGCCTCAGTTTCCCCATCTGTAAAATGAACTGGAGAGGGAAATGGCAAACCACTCCAGGATGTTTGTCAAGAAATCCCAAATGGGGTCACAAAGAGTCAGACATGACTGAAAATGACCAACCAACACCAACAGGTGCTTTGAAGGAAATCAAATATTCTATAAATTAATAATAAGAAGATGTAGTTAGAGGACTAGAGTCCTCTGTCATGTAGATTGGCTACCATTTCCAAGGCCTGATTTAATTCTTTGGTAAATAATAAAGAAAACCTCTTTGGTAGACAATGCTAATGTCTGATGTTGATGATGAGTTGGGCTCAGAGTTGGACAGAAGTAGAGATCAGACTGGGGTAAATTTGGGAAATTACATAGCATCCCGTGTCAAACTTCCCCAAATTTTTTTACATAGATATTCTCTCAGTGATGCTACCTGATCAAAACCATGGAATACTAGAGTCCTCAAAGAATCAAAACTGCGGGTGACCTCAAAGGCAACAGAGAGAGGACACACATGGTGGGAAGGGGACATCAGTGATGATGATTTGGTTGCAAGTAGCATAAAATACATCACTGAGAAAAAAATGTGTTCGGAAAAAGAGTAAGTGGGCCAGTTATGTAGTAACAATGGTCAGGCCATTTTCCCTGCTGGAACTAGAGGAAAAGCTTCAGAACTCACAGTGAGTGAGTCTAGAAGGACATGGTCAAGATTTACATAGAATGTGAAGGCATTCTCTGGATTGGGAAGGAGACGCACGTATATCAATGAGATCATGAATTCATCCATTGAATTAGTATTTCTTTCTAGAAGCAGCACAGCACAGTGAATGGAGAGCTACCCTCAGAGCCAAGAAGACCTAGGTTCACTAGACTCTGCTGACACTCTTACCTTTGGGCAAGTTACCCCCAGGAAATAATCTAAGACCAAATGGAAAAACAGTGGTTTTTCTGGCTTGGCAGTTTCTTTGCCAGGTATTCCTTACATCAGCAAAATCACAGATGTGGACCAAAAAATTCTATTCTTTCAGTGTACAAATGCCTATTTTTTCTCTAACCACCTCAGAAACACTGAAGATTGGTCTTGGAGAGTCAGCACAAAGTCCCAGCCCATTTTAAAAGCTTAAGCAATTTCCTAGGATCAAAAGTCTGTGGACAGGAAGGGCAGAAAGAACCATCATTGAAATCTGATATTCTCATCTAAATGCTCCCCCAAGCTTGACACCCCACTCCACTCCCCAACAAAGATTCTGCCACACCTGACCTTGTTGTGATAAGATGATTCTAGCGTCCTTGGGATTGGTTTTGTGGCTGCTGGGAATAATTTGTTTGATATTACCTTGACTAAAAGTACATGGTGCCATTTGATGGTCAGGAGTACGATGGATCTTGTCATTGTTCAGTGTGAGCATTTGAGTCTCAAAAACCAGCGAAGCTACAAATCAGGGCTTGATTTATTGTTATATTAATTGCCTAAACTTAAAAGTAATGGTGAATATGTTAATACCAATTAAACTTACAAGAATGTCCTGGGTATGTTTTGGTTTTTTTCTGAGAGTAGATTGTTAAACATTGACCACCACATTGCCACACTTTTGTTTCTATTGTGATGACCTCCCTATGAGGGAAAGCTGACAACTTTCTTGCTTGACAGCAAGCAGATATTGAAAGAAATGCCACTTATTGTACCTTTAAATGACTTGCCCAAGATGCTTACTACTCAAGTGGTAAACATTACAGGTGAGATTTGAACACAGATTCTTTAAATCTAGAGCCAGTACCTTTTCTACTGTACACTGTATATCACCTTATCAGTGATAAATTCCTTGAGAGTACACATATATATGTATACATACAGATATATTTACATACATATATTTATATATTCTCAGCACCAAGATATTGTACATAGTAGGCATTTAGTAAATTAATTTTAATTTAAACTTGAATAACTTTCATTTAAACTTAAATAACTCACATTCAGGGGCAGCCTTCCCAAAGGTAGGGAAAGATAGTTGATGTGATTTGATGTCTGCTAAGAATTCTAGTTAGTGTGAGTTAATTTAAATAGGGAGGCAATGTGGTCTAGTCAAATGTCCAAGGTTCAAATCCCACCTTTGTCATTTCCTGCCTGTTAGTCTTTGAACAAGCTAGTAGACCCATTTTCCTCATCTATAAAATAGATCTATAAAATCATCTATAAAATAAGGAGGTTGGATTAAATGACCTCTATGATACCTTTCAGCTCTAGATCCTATGACTTTATGATATTTGCCTCCAAAAAATTAAGAGAGAAGGAATGTAAGATTTGATAGAGTAAAAAAAAAAATGGGAGAGGAAGGTCTTGGAGCCCATACAAGCTTACTATGGAGGACAAGCTTTGGCAGGGCCTTAGATAGCCAGAGAGCAACAAATAAGGTGGGGGGGTCAGAAAGGAGGGGAAGGTTAATAATGAACTTCACAGACTTTGGTAACATGTGGCAGTGAAGCACAGGAGATGATAACCCACATTTATAAATTGCCTGGGAAAAATTATATTTAGAAACATATCAGATTAATATTATAAATTTACCATTCCAAGAATGCTTCAACTTGTCCAATATTTAAACAGATTTATATATCCCAAGTACAGAGCAGTGATGGAAGGTCACATGACCCAGGAGTAGAGAGGGTGACAGAGAGAAGCTGGTCTGGAAGTGACAAGTCTGCCATGAAAAGTCTACAAAGAGGCCATTGCAACAGTCCCTGGCTTATGTCTGTCCAACTAGAAAGACTTCAGGAAAGAAAGCATAGTTTGCTGGAAAGATCAGTCAATCTCAGCGCATAGTGCAGTGTGGCCAGTGCAGCGGAGCAGAAGAGATCCGAGAAACCTGAGTGGTGGGCGGAACCAGAGGAGTGGCACCCAGGGTGGGAGACAAGCCCAACCGAGTCAGTGAGCACGGAGTGCCAGATATCAGCACAGCAGCTCCTGAGACCTTCAGCCCAAAGATCAAACTTCGGTAAGTCACCTACTTGAACTTCTGGGAGCCAGGATGGCAGACTGATCAGTAAATGCTTTCTCCTTCCCCCTTGATGACCGTGAAAGAACCATAAAATATCTCCCCAGAAAAATCCCAGATCAGTAGAAATAGAAGGAGACCAATAGTCTCATAACACCTGAGACGAGGCAAATAGCTAAGGGGGATTCCTCCTACGGTGGCAGAGGAAAACCGGAAAGACAGAGGACCCAGGGCAGAGAAAACTCGCACTAGGACCCAGGCAAGCCTCAGCGCCAGGAGAGGAGCCCCAGGAGGGCTGGGAACACACATTAGCATCTAGGCATGCCTCAGTTGTCCAGGGGAATCAGAAAGACAATAGGGCAGCTGGGATTACCAGCCCCTGAGCTTGCCTTTGCCTCAGTTCAGCTGAGGAGATCTCCTGTGACCAGACCACTCCTCCACCACACTTAACAAGCTAAACCCAGGGCTGATCAGGGAAACACCAAACAAAAACCTGCTTTTAGCTTTTTCACACATCAGCTCAGCAAAAAGTTCTCTAGCTTCTGACTGAAAGAACCCGAAGCCACAACACTCGATCAAAATCATGAACAGGAAAAAGAAGAGGGCCAAAAGAACCATGAATCTTTCTATGGGGATAAGGACCAAAACACAAACCCCAAAGAGGTCACAGCTGAGACTGTACTTCCATCTGAAACTTCAGAAGGGACTATGAACTACTCGCAAGTACAAGCAGCTCTCCTGGAACAGCTGAAGAAGGAAACAGAAGATAAACTGACCAATGATTTTAAAATTATTAAGAAAGAATTCACTGATGAGAACATCTCCTTGAAAAGGAAAATTGAACAAATGGAAAAAGAAGTTCAAAAATTAACTGGAGAAAATAACTTCCTAAAAGGGCAAATGGAAAAGGAAGTACAAAAATTAACTGGAGAAAATAGCTTCTTAAAAGGAAAAATTGGGCAGATGGAAAAGGAGATACAAAAGTTAACAGAAGAGAACAATTTGATGAAGATTAGAATTGGGCAAGTAGAAACTAACGACTCAATGAGACAGCAAGAGTCAGTCAAACAAAATCTAAAGAATGAAAAGATAGAAGAAAATGTAAAATATCTAATTCGAAAAACAACTGACCTGGAAAATAGATCCAGAAGAGAAAACTTAAGAATTATTGGCCTGCCAGAAACCCAGGATGGAGAAAAGAGCCTGGACAATATCTTCCAGGAAATCATCAAGGAAAACTGCCCAGAAGTACTAGATTCAGAGGGCAAAATTGTCATCGAAAGAATCCACCGTTCCCCTCCTGAAAGGGATCCCAAACTCAACACCCCAAGAAATATAGTTGCCAAATTCCAGAGCTATAAAGTGAAGGAGAAAATATTACAAGCAGCCAGAAAGAAACCATTTAAATATCAAGGAGATACAATCAGGATTACACAGGACCTTGCAGCTTCTACATTAAAAGATCGAAAGAATTGGAACCCAATATTCCATAAGGCAAAGGAGTTGGGACTACAACCAAGGATCAACTACCCAGCAAAGTTCAGCATAACATTTCAGGCAAGGAGAAAGTCATTCAACGAAGTAAGGGATTTCCAGAATTTCCTGACCAAAACGCCAGAACTTAATAGACAATTCGATCTTCAAATTCAGGTCTCAAGAGAATCATAAAAAGGTAAAGAGTGGGGGGGGGGGGGGGGGAACAACTTGCTACTCAATTAGGGCAGATTGTTTACCTCCCTATAAGGGAAGAAGATACCTGTTAATCTTGAGAACTGTGCGTCTATTAAGAAATATAAAAGGGATATGCATAGGGGGAATGGGTATAAAGTAAATGATATCATGATAAAAAATGTGATTTAAGTATGAGGAGGGATTGTAATAGGAGGTGTGAAAAGGAGGAAGCAGAAAATGGCAAATTACATCACAAGAAGAAGTACAAAATCATAGTAGAGGGAAAGAGGGAAGGGAGATGAGCATTGTGTGAGAGGTACTCTCATCGGATTTGTTTAAAGGACAGAACAATAAACTTAAGTAGAAAATCCTAACTAGCTCTATAAGCAGTGGGAGAGGAAGGGGGAAGAAAGGGGAGAGAGGCAAAAGGGAGGGAAGAAGCAATAAGAGTAAAGGGGAGTTAAAGGGAGGGGGGCTAAAAGAAGGAGGGGAAGGCAGCAAGAGGAGGTGGTGAAAAGTGAATACTAGTGAGGAGGGGAAGGGAAACAGCAGAGCTAAAAGCACAAATAGTGGGAAAGAAGATGGAGGGAAATACATAGATTGTAATCATAACTGTGAATGTGAATGGAATGAATTCCCTCATAAAACGGAGACGGACAGCAGAATGGATTAAAAGCTATAATCCAACAATATGCTGCTTACAAGAAATACATTTGAAATGGGGGGATACACATAGGATAAAGGTCAAAGGATGGAGCAGAATATGCTTCAGCTGATGTAAGAAAGGCAGGAGTAGCAATCCTAATCTCAGACAAAGCAAAAGTAGAAATAGATCTAATCAAAAGGGATAAGGATAGAAACCATATCCTGCTAAAAGGCACCATAGACAATGAAGCAATATCATTACTAAACATGTATGCTCCAAGTGGTATAGCATCCAAATTCTTAGAGGAGAGGTTGAGGGAGTTGAGGGAAGAAATTGACAGCAAAACTATATCAGTGGGGGACCTCAACCTCCCTCTTTCTGAACTTGATAAATCTAACCTCAAAATAAACAAGAAAGAGGTTAAGGAGGTAAATAAAACTCTAGATAAGGTAGATATGATAGATCTTTGGAGAAAATTGAATGGGAATAGAAAGGAATATACCTTTTTCTCAGCAGTACATGGAACATTTACAAAAATTGACCATGTACTATGACATAAAAGCCTCACAGTCCAGTGCAGAAAGGCAGAGCTAGTCAATGTCTCCTTCTCAGATCATAGTGCAATAAAAATTATATGTAATAAAAGGCCATGGAAAGATAAACCAAAAATCAAATGGAAGCTAAATAATCTAATCCTAAAGGAGAGGGTTAAACATCAAATCACAGAAACAATAACTTTATTTAAGAGAATGACAATAATGAGACAACCTACCAAATCTTATGGAATACTGTAAAAGCAGCTCTTAGGGGAAGTTTTATATCTTTGAATGCCTACATAAATAAAATAGAGAAAGAGTATATCAATGACTTGGGTATGCAGCTGAAAAATCTAGAAAAAGAACAAATTGAAAATCCCCAAATAAATACCAAATTAGAAATACTGAAAACCAAAGGAGAGATTAATAAAATTGAAATTGAGAAAACTATTGAATTAATAAATAAAACCAATAGTTGGTTTTATGAAAAAACTAATAAAATTGATAAAACTTTGGTCAATTTGATTAAAAAAAGGAAAGAAGAAAATCATATTACTAATATTAAAAATGAAAGGGGTGAACTCACCTCCAATGAGGAGGAAATTAAAACAATAATTAGAAATTACTTTGTCCAACTTTATGCCCACAAATTCGATAATCTAAATGAGATGGATGAATATTTTAAAAAATACAAATTGCCCAGATTAACAGAAGAGGAAATTGAATACTTAAACAACCCCATCTCAGAAAAAGAAATTGAACAAGCCATCAATGAACTCCCTAGGAAAAAATCTCCAGGACCAGATGGATTCACAAGTGAATTCTATCAAACCTTTAAAGAACAGTTAATTCCAATACTATGTAGACTATTTTTGAAAATTGGGGAAGAAGGAGTCCTCCCAAATTCTTTCTATGATACAAATATGATTTTGATACCCAAACCAGGAAGAAACAAAACAGAAAAAGAAAATTATAGACCAATTTCTCTAATGAATATAGATGCAAAAATTTTCAACAAGATTTTAGCAAAATGAATACAGCATCTTATCAAGAGAATAATACATTATGATCAGGTAAGTTTCATACCAGGAATGCAGGGCTGGTTCAATATTAGGAAAACTATTAGCATTACTAATCATATCAACAACAAAACTAACAAAAACCACATGATTATCTCAATAGATGCAGAAAAAGCTTTCGACAAAATACAACACCCATTCCTATTAAAAACACTGGAGAACATAGGAATAAAGGGAACTTTCCATAAAATAATAAGCAGTATCTACCTAAAACCTTCAGCAAGCATTATATGCAATGGGGATAAGCTAGATGCATTTCCAATAGGTCAGGGGTGAAACAAGGATGCCCATTATCACCATTATTATTCAATATCGTACTAGAAATGTTAGCGGTAGCAATTAGACAAGATAAAGAAATTGAAGGAATAAAAATAGCCAAAGAAGAAACTAAGTTATCACTCTTTGCAGATGATATGATGATATACTTAGAGAATCCCAGAGATTCAAGTAAAAAACTACTTGAAATAATAAACAACTTTGGCAAAGTTGCAGGTTACAAAATAAACTCACACAAATCTTCTGCATTCCTATATATTAGCAACAAAGTCCAACAGCAATATATAGAAAGAGAAATCCCATTTAAAGCTAGAGTAGACACTATAAAATACTTAGGAGTTTACCTGCCAAAACAAACCCAGGGATTATATGAACACAATTACAAGACACTTTTTGCACAAATAAAGTCAGATTTAAGTAAGTGGAAAAACATCAGTTGTTCATGGGTAGGCCAGGCTAATATAATAAAAATGACAATTCTACCTAAATTAATCTACTTATTTAGTGTCATACCAATTAAACTATCAGATAATTATTTTCTAGAGCTGGATAAAATAATATCAAAATTCATTTGGAAAAACAAAAAGTCCAGAATATCAAAGGGACTAATGAAAAGAAATGCTTGGGAAGGTAGCCTAGTGCTACCAGACCTCAAATTGTATTATAAAGCAGTAATTATCAAAACCACTTGGTATTGGCTAAGAAACAGAGGGGTAGACAAATCGAATAGACTTGGCCCTCAAGACACAGTAGGCAAGGAATATAGCAACCTCCTGTTTGATAAACCCAAAGATCGCAGCTTCTGGGATAAGAACTCACTGTTCAACAAAAATTGCTGGGAAAACTGGTTAACTGTGTGGCGGAAATTAGGCACAGACCCATGCCTGACACCATACACAAGAATAAAGTCCAAATGGGTACATGATTTAGGTATAAAGATTGATACCATGAATAAACTGGAGAAGCAAGGAATAGTGTATTTATCAGATTTATGGAGAGGGGAAGAATTTTTTTCTAAAGAAACGATAGAAAGCATTATGAAATGCAAGATGGATAATTTTGATTACTTTAAACTGAAAAGTTTTTGCACAACCAAACTCAATGCAACCAAAATTCGGAGGGATGTAGTAAATTGGGAAAAAATTTTTACGGCTAAGCTCGGGGATAAAGGCCTCATTTCTAGAATATGTAGAGAACTGACTCAAATATATAACCGTACAAGTCATTCCCCAATTGATAAATGGTCAAAGGATATGAACAAGCAATTTTCAGGGGAAGAAATCAAAGATATCTATAATCATATGAAAAAGTGCTCTAAATCACTATTGATTAGAGAGATGCAAATCAAAACAACTCTGAGGTACCACATCACACCTATAAGATTGGCAAACATGACAGAACAAGAAAATGATAAATGCTGGAGAGGATGTGGGAGAGTTGGAACACTAATTCATTGTTGGTGGAGCTGTGAGATCATCCAACTCTTCTGAAGAATGGTTTGGAACTATGCCCAAAGGGCTACAAAAATGTGTATACCCTTTGACCCAGAAATATCGCTACTAGGACTGTATCCCCAAGAGATTATAAAAACGGGAAAGGGTCCCACATGTACGAAAATATTTATAGCAGCACTCTTTGTGGTAGTCAAAAACTGGAAGTCAAGGGGATGCCCATCAATTGGGGAATGGCTGAATAAATTATGGTATATGAATGTAATGGAGTACTATTGCGCCATAAGAAATGATGAACAAGAAGACTTCAGGGAGGCCTGGAAGGACTTATATGACCTGATGCTGAACGAAAGGAGCAGAACCAAGAGAACTTTGTGCACAGCAATGACCACAGTGTGTGAGAGTTTTTTCTGGTAGACTTGGAACTTTGTAATAACACAAGAATTTACTGAGAAAAAAAAAATCCTAATGTCAGTCTTCTAAGGCAAAATGCCTTCCACATTCAGAGAAAGAAATAAGGAAGTCATTCGCAGAATGTAGCAGATCATGTTTGTGTGTGGGTGGGTTTCAGTGTATTATGTTTTGATTTGTTATATGATTTCTTCCATTTATTTTAGTTCGACTACATAGCATGACTATAGTGAAAATGTGCTCAATAGGAAAGTATATGTAGAACCTACACAAAATTGTATGCTGTCATGGGGAGGGAGGGGGGTAGTGGGGGAAGGGTGGGGGGGATAAAATCTTAACTTTAAGGAAATGATTGTAAAACATTAAAAAAATATAAAAAGAAAAATTTAAAAAAAAAAGAAAAGAAATTTCAGTCAATCTGATCAGCCAATTGGAAGCTCTGAATTCAAGCCCTAGATCTGACATACAGCTATGGATTCTTGGGTAAATCACTTACCCCCCTTAGTCAGTTTTTGCATGTGTAGAGAGAATTTGGTGTAATGGATAAGGATGTTGAACCTGGAATTTCTGCAAATCCTGGCTCTTAATTTTTTTTTTCTTTTTTTTTTTTTTCTTTACTTAGTATGTGACCATGCATACCATACCTAACCTCCATGAACCTCAGTCACCTGTCTAATCTCATAGAGTTGTTGTGAGGTTCAAATTAGATCATGTTTGCTAAGCATTTTTCAAACTTTAAAGTGTTATATAAATATCTATTACAAAGGGTTGGTACAATGTAGTTGATAGAATGATGGTGACAGTCAGGAAAACCTAGGCTGAAATTTAGCCTCTTACTAGCTGTGTGACAGTGGACAAGTTATTTAGTCTCTATTTTCTCATCAATAAAATGGGTACTACCACCCGTGGGAGCTACCTCACAGGGTTGTGTAAGATCAGACAAGTGAATATATGTAAAGTGCTTTGCAAACTTTTAATATTATTATTAGCTGTAATGGGAATAATAGTACTGGCATGCCGACATTACCAAGTAAAAATGAAGACAGTTTTATATAATGTAGAGTGCCATTTTAAATATGCATAATAATTAACTCTTAATGTGACCTGATGTGAGACTTCACTGCAAAAGAAGCCACTGAATCTGGTTTGTGCATCCATGAAAACCAGGTTGAAGTCTTAAGAAGAGATTGAGAAACGAATTCAAACTTGTGATCTTCATAGTACTGATGAGTTCCAAGAACAGTGAGACAAATGTCATGGCATCCCCCTAGGGATCATGTTAACCAAAAACATTTAAAGAAACCAATTACTTTTCATTTTCACTTCTCTGTGCACAAATAGAAACGAAATACGTGATCTAAGGAAGCCACGGCTTCAGAGCTCACCAAGATGCTGCTTCCTGGGATGTTTAATGAGCTACTCATTGTCTCCACCACCAAAGCTGGACAGGAAACTGCTCTGCTTAATTTTAAGAGGAGCCCACTGTTGACTTCTTCCTTGGTCCAGTATTTGACTCTTGTATGGCAGGTCCAAAGGGCAATGTCTCCCATCACTGACGGGGTTCAATTCTCCTTGGAGTGTAACCTGATTTTTCTTACAAACTCAGAAGTTGGTGAGTATGCCCAGTTTCCTGGGTTCATTTGGAACTTACAGCTCTCTTGAAATACAACACATTGGCTGGCATGAGGACTTCTGGACCCACAGAAGTACAGTAATAACCTAGAGTGGTTTATAAATAATAGTCATCCTGAAATGTAAGCACTGAAAACAGAAAGCCACTCCTAACTCAAATCTTTCAAATCCTTTATTAGTGGCCATTGGAAGGAAATAGTAGAATTTTTCTCCACCCTGCCCGTCCAAAAAAAAAAAAGAAAAAAGTTCAGCTCCTACATTTGAGGTATTCCCACAAGACCTTTGGAATAGACAAAGTAACTATAGAAAAGGCCCTGAAAGAGCAGGGCAAGAATGAGGAAGGACCTCAGGAGAGGGGGACAGAGCAGTCAGGGGTGGTAAGGGACACATTCTCAGGGCAGCTGGCCCAAGGAACTAGTTTCTAGTGGGATATGAGTGACAGAAGGGAAAATAGAGCTGAGGGGATTCTCTTTGTGAGTTCCCTTGGGTAATCTGGAGCAGAATCCAGAGCTGGAGAGGCTGGAGGGATGGAGGAGCAGGCGGGGGGAGGGGGGCCGGGGCAGTGTTGAGGGCATTTAACAAACTTTTGCTGTTCTGGCATTTTCACTTGTGTCCAACTCTGTGATCCTATTTAGGGTTTTCTTGGCAAAGATACTGGAGTGGTTTGACATTTGCTTCTCCAGCTTATTTTACAGATGAGGAAACTGAGGCAAACAGGGTTAATTGACTTGCCTAGTGTCTGAGATCAGATTGGAACTCAGGAAGAAGATTTTTCTGCCTCAGTTTCTTCATCTGTAAAACGAGATGGAGAAGGAAATGGCAAAACACTAATGTCAAGAAACCCCAAACATGGCTGCAAATCAGGTAAGACTGAAGTGACTGAGCAACAATCACCTCCAGGCTAGGAGAAAAGGAAAAATGTTAAAATGCAGAATATTGGAAGAGATTGTAAGTTCCTTTGAGATTCTTATCTACGTCCTTGGGTGTCTCCACATCCCCATACAAACTCCTTACAAGTTAGGATGATTTCCTTCCTTTTATTCAAAACCTCATCTCCCAGCATAGTGCCTGGCATACAGTAGGTGCTCAATGCATGCATATTGACTGATTGAGTCTAAGTTCCTTGGGAACGGACTACTGCGTCTCTTCCCTCTGCTTCTCCTGCACGTGGCAAATAGTAGGGGCTTAATAAGTCCTTGTTGATTGATTAAGTCTGTTCTTGGCACGGAGATAGCAAATGTAATGAGGCAAAAGAGAGAACAGGGCAAGCCAGGGAACAGTCAGTAAGTCAGTCTGAATGAATAAAGAAAAGTAATGGGAAATAAAACTTGAAAGATAGGTTGGAGCTAGATTGTGGAGGGCTTTGAATGAGAAATTAAAGACTTTGTATTTTATCCTATAGCTCTTAAAGAGCCCTGAAAGGCTGTTGAGTTCTGATGTAAATAGTCCTGTGACTTAGGGAGATTGTTTTGGCAAGTGTTGTAAGCAAGTGTGGCTTGGAATCCACTGAAAGAGGAGGCAAAGAAAGCTGATACAATGTGCAGTTGATAGGCGATTAGGTTCTAAACCAAGAGTGATGTCCATGGCCATGAGAGTCTTGGGGTGGATGGAAAGAAAGGTGAAGAGAGAGAACCCTCGGGGTGACATCGGAATGGGTGGGTGGAAGGAAGGGGAGATTTGGAGGAGGAAGGAATAACAAAGATGAATCCAACATTTCAAGCCTGGAAGACTTCATAGACAAACCCTCTACTGACTTTCACAGTTTTCCTAAGGATTTGGCCTTGCTGCTCAGAGTAAACATGAGCCAGACAACCATGAGTGACACTTTTCAATTGTTGGTGGTACCTCTACTTTCACATTGGCTTATTTCTGTCCTTAAAGTTTTTCTTTTCTTTCCTTCTTTCCTTCCTCCCTTCCTTCCTTCCATTCTTTCTTCCTTTCTTTCTTTCTTCCCTTATATTTCGAGGTATTAGACTGACTACCAAACTGAAGGTCTGCAGAGTTGCTGTGCTGACCTCATTGTTGTATGCCTGTGAAACATAGACAGTCTACCAGCACCATGCCAGGAAACTGAATTGCTTTCATTTGAATTGTCTTAGGAAGATTCTGAGGATCACCTGGCAGGATAAGGCACCAGACACTGAGGTCCTTGCTTGAGTTGAACTGCCAAGCATTCAAACTATGCTTCAGAGAGGAAAGCTCTGATGGGCTGGCCACGTTGTCCAAATGCAAAATGTACGCTTGTCAAAAAGACTATTTTATGGAGAACTCGTATGGGGCAGGAGATCACATGGTAGTCAGAAGAAGAGCAACAAGGACACTTCTCAAGGTTTCTCTCAAGAACTTTGAATTGTGCAACATGGGAGACACTGGCACAGGACCACTCAGAATGGCATGTTCACATCAGAAAGGGTGCAATGCTCTATGAGCAAAGCAGAAGTGAGACAGCACAAACTAAACGCAGGATGTGCAAATTTGGGGTATCCACCCCAAATATTCACACTCTATCTGTGCCCAACCTGTGTTGGAGCATTCCAAGTTCATCTGATCAGCCGTGGTCGGACACACTGGTGTTCATTTTATCGTGGTGATGTCACTTTGGTCCTCTTTGAAGATGAAAGATGACAACCAAGCATATTTTGATGTTCTTCAGTAACTGAGTTGTCATTATGTGGTGTCCTTGGGTTATACCTTTTTAGCATACAACTGAAACCAATGCAACTGAAATGAGAAGAACTTGGAGTTATCATGCTTTAAAATAAAGCACAGAGCCTGCCTACCATAGATGAAATGAAACAGGCAAGCCCATTACATCATTCATACAATCAATCAGCCAATGCTCATTGAATACCTTAGCATTTAGCTAGGTATTATGGAGGATACGTTGAATTACAACATGACAACCACACTCAAGGAGTTTACAATCTAGTCACAGATGAAAAGTCTAACAAATTGTATCATTTATTGAAAAACTGGTAAATATAGATACTATAACTAAATGCTAAATTATGGAATGGAGAGCAAGACCTACTGACTGCACCAAAGAAGACCCAGGTTCAAGTCCTATCTCTGACACTAACTACTCCTGTTCATCCTGGTCCAGTCACTTAACCAGTTTGGGTTTCAGTTTTCTCCATTAGGACTGGAGAACTATGAAGGTGATTGGATTACATGATAGCTAAGTCCCTTCCAGTTCTAAAACCAATGATCCTATGATCTGAGAAATTAAAAACAAAACAAGGGGGAGGAGCCAAGATGGTGGAGTAGAAAGACTCACGTATGCTAGCTCCGAATCCACAGCCCATATATTTTCTGTAAAAAAAACTCCCCACAAATTCTGGATCAGTTCAAGCCACGCAGAAACACAGTGGAAGAGATTTCTGTTCCAGAGAGCCCTGGAAAACCGACCCAAGGGGTCCATCGTGCACCAGACAGCGGAGCCCACCCCTGTGCTGTCCTGGCTGCATGGCCCCAGAGGAGCAGATCTGAGCAGGCTTCAGGGACAGAATCTCTGGTGGCCACGAAGGTCCCCCCACCCACAGGTGCTCCAGGTCAGTGAGAGAGACTTCTGGGCTGGCCAAGAGGGGAGCAGGGTGTCTCCATGACTCAGGCCCCCTCGGGAGGCAGCGGCAGAGGCAGCAGCAGAGGCAGCGGCAGAGGCAGCGTCAGCCCGGGACTCTCGGAGCAGACAGGAGCTCAGGGACATTACTGAAGGTCTCTGCATAAAACCCATGAGGGAACTGAGCCTGGGAGGAGGCCCTGCCTCCACCCCAGCACCAGAACTTAAGCTCACATTGAATAGCAGCTGTGCCCACCCCTGAAAGCTCTGAGGCTGGGGAGCAGCATTTGAATCTCAGACCCCAAGCACTAGCTGAGCAGATCTAGGCAGGAGTGGAGAGGAATCTCAGAAGTCAAGTAACTGGCTGGGAAAATGCCCAGAAAAGGGAAGAAAAATAAGACCATAGAAAGCTACTTTCTTGGGGGACAGATGTTCCCGCCTTTCATTTCTGATGACAAGGAACAATTCTTACCATCAGGGAAAGACGTGGAGGTCGGGGCCTCTGTATCCCAGACATCCGAGGTGGATGTCCGGTGGGCTCAGGCCATGGAAGAGCTCAAAAAGGATTTTGAAAATCAAGTTAGACAGCTGGAGGAAAAACTGGGAAGAGAAATGAGAGAGATGCAAGAAAAGCATGAAAAACAGGTCAATACCTTGGTAAAGGAGACCCAAAAAAATGCTGAAGAAAATAACACCTTGAAAAATAGGCTCACTCAATTGGCAAAAGAGGTTCAAAAAGCCAATGAGGAGAAGAATGCTTTCAAAAGCAGAATTAGCCAAATGGAAAAAGAGGTTCAAAAGCTCACTGAAGTAAATAGTTCTCTCAAGATTAGAATGGAACAGATGGAGGCTAATGACTTTCTGAGAAACCAAGAAATCACAAAACAAAACCAAAAGAATGAAAAAATGGAAGATAATGTGAAATATCTCATGGGAAAAACAACTGACCTGGAAAATAGATCCAGGAGAGACAATTTAAAAATTATGGGACTACCTGAAAACCATGATCAAAAAAAGAGCCCAGACATCATCTTGCATGAAATTATCAAGGAAAACTGCCCTGAGATTCTAGAACCAGAGAGCAAAAGAAGTATTGAAGGAATCCATTGATCACCACCTGAAAGAGATCCAAAAAGAGAAACTCCTAGGAACATTGTGGCCAAATTCCAGAATTCCCAGGTCAAGGAAAAAATCTTGCAAGCAGCTAGAAAGAAACAATTCCAGTACTGTGGGAATATAATCAGGATAACACAAGATCTAGCAGCTTCTACATTAAGGGATCGAAGGGCATGGAATAGGATATTCCAGAAGTCAAAGGAACTAGGACTCAAACCAAGAATCACCTACCCAGCAAAACTGAGTATAACACTTCAGGTGAAAATATGGTCTTTCAATGAAACAGAGGACTTTCAAGCATTCTTGATGAAAAGACCAGAGCTGAAAAGAAAATTTGACTTTCAAACACAAGAATGAGAAGAAGCATGAAAAAGTAAACAGCAAAGAAAAGTCATAAGGGACTTACCAAAAGTGAACTGTTTACATTCCTACATGGAAAGACAATATTTGTAACTCTTAAAACTTTTCAGTATCTGGGTAGTTGGTGGGACAACACATACACACATACACAGACACACACACATACACAGACACACACACACACACACATACACACATGCATGCACACACAGAGACAGAGAGCACAGAGTGAATTGAATAGGATAGGACCATATCTTAAAAGAAATTAAGGTAAATGGTAAGAGAGAAATGTAGTGGGAGGAGAGAGGGTGAAATGGAATGGAGTAAATTATATCTCATTCAAGAGGCAAGCAGGAGACTTGTTAGTGGAGGGAAAAAGAGGAGAGCTGAGAAAAAAACATGAAGTTTACCCTCATCACATTCGACTAAAGGAAGGAATAAAATGCACACTCATTTTGGTATGAAAACCTATCTTACAATACAGGAAAGTGGGGGAGAAGGAGATAAGAAGGGTGGGGGGGGATGATGGAAGGGAGGGCCATGGGAGGAGGGAGTAATTTGAAGTCAACACTCTTGGAGAGGGACAGGATCAAAAGACAGAATAGAAACAACGGGGAGCAGGATAGGATGGAGGGAAATACAGTTAGTCTTACACAACACGACTATTATGGAAGTCATTTGCAAAACTACACAGATATGGCCCATATTGAATTGCCTGCCTTCCCAAAGGGAATGGGTGGGGAGGGAGGGATGGGGAGAATTGGGAACTCAAAGTTTTAGGAACAACTGTTTAGTATTGTTCTTGCTACTAGGAAATAAGAAATACAGTTAATGGGAAATAGAAAGTCATCTGGCCCTACAGGACAAAAGAGAAGATGGGGACAAGAGAAGGGAGGGATGATAGAAGAGAGGGCAGATTGGTGATAGGGGAAATTAGAATGCTTGGTGTATTGGGGTCGGGGGAGGGGAGAAATGGGGAGAAAAGTTGGAACCCAAAATTTTGTGAAAATGAATGTAAAAAGTTAAATAAATAAATTTATATTAAAACAAAACAAGACCAAAGATACCTCAGAGAGTGATGCTGGTTCCCAGAGCTCCTGCTTAATGAATGAACAAGGTCAGTGTCCCACGAGAAATCTCTAAAGGAAAGCATTCAGGAAGATGTGAGATTTAGCCATACATTTCACACAAGTTACATCCTTATGGCACCTGCCTACTATGCTGATCTACCATCACCACCCCTCACCCTTGCAAGACTCTCTACCTCCCCCAAGTTCTTCATTTCTATCTCTCTGGGTCTTATTCTCTAAACTATGGAAAAGTGCAGAGCCCTGTCCTTACACATTCCCTTTGATTTTCCTGATTCTTTTCCAGCAAATCAGTCCTGATGGAGGTTGCTGTGACCTCAGTTTGGGGAAGGGGGTTGAGACTGCTGGGACACCATTATTCCATAGGTTCTCAGACACTGTACCCAGAGTCCTGAGTGTCTGAACTGAGATTCTCCAATGGACTTCTCCTTCTTCTCCCTCTCCTCCTCCTCCTCCTCCTTCTTCTTCTCATTCTTCTCCTCCTCCTTCTCCTCATTCTCCTCCTTTGTACATGTGGACCCTTTTCCCATTTTTATGATTTCTTTGGGATACAGACTTTGTAGTGGGGTATTTCTGGATAACAGGGTGGGCACAGTTTTATAACCCTTTGGACATAGTTCCAAATTCTCTCCAGAAAGTTTGGATCAGTTCACAACTCCACCAACGTCCCAGTTTTCCCACATCCCCTCCAACACCCAGCATAATCCGTTTTTGTTATATTAGCCAATCTGATATGTGTGAGCTGATATCTCAGAGGTGTTTTACTTTGCATTTCTCTAATCAATAGCGATTTAGAGCATTTTTTCATATGACTATATAGATAACTTTAATTTTTTCATCTGAAAACTGCCTGTACACATCTTTTGGCCATTTATTAATTGGAAAACGACTTGTATTCTTATAAATTTGACTCACTTCTTTATGTACTTAAGAAATGAAGCATTATCAGAAATACAGACTGTAAAAAATTGTCAGCTTTTCTGCTTTCCTTCTCATCTTAGTCGCACTGGTTCTGAGGGACTTCTTGTTACCTTTCAGTGGTAATGGTCTGGGACTGGCTTAGAGAAAAACAACCACTGACATTGCTTTGATGGGGGAAGGCTCTGTTTGGACAACAACCAGTCAACAGACGCAGGAAATGATCAGCCAGCTGCTGACAAGACGTACTAGACTTTGCTAGACTTGCTAGAACAGATCCCCCCACAAAGAAAGTTCTTGATGGAGCAATGAACAGCAGACCCTTAAAGTATGACCTCCATGAGAGGTGGGGAGTGGGTCATCCTAAGAAGAGAACGACTTGGGGTGCACTGAGTTGTGGTAGAATTGGACCTTAGTGTGGATGGCACTGGGATAAATCAGGTCCCTGATTCACCCCAAGATGAACCTGGGTGTGAACCTTCCCTCAAACTTCGTGTTTTTCTGGGATCTGTTCCCTGGGACAGCATTCCCCGATAATACTGTAACAGGAACTTTTCTCCCTTCCTCCCCTTAATGCAATAGCCTACTGACTGACCTCCACCTCAAGTGTTTTCTCTTTCCAAACTATTCTACATAATTCTGCCGGAGTAATCTCCTTAAAAGTTTCTTTTACCACATCATTTCAATGTTCCAAGTCCTCAAGAAGACAGCCCAGATTTCTTCCTCTGCCCCAGCCTCTTCAGTATCTCCCTACTATTCCCACGAACAAACCTTACTCTACCACCAAGCTGGTCTACAATCTGCTCGCTAAATGTGTTACATTCACTGCCGCCTCCTCAATTTTGTTCACACCATTGTCTGGGGTGTTTTCCCCTCACCTCTCTATTTGTCTAAGTTCTGCTTTATTATACTGTGTTTGCTCTGCGGTGTGGTGTAGTGCAAGGAAGGTGCAACTTGAAATTAGTAAAGACCCAGTTTTGAATCCTGCCTTTATTAGCTCTAACCAAGCCAGATGGTACAGTGGATAGAGGGCCAGGTCTGGAATCAGGAAGACCTAAGTTCAAATCCATCCTCAGATGTGTTGTATGACCCTGGCCAAGTCACTTAACCTTGTTTGCCTCAGTTTTCTCATCTATCAAATGAGCTGGAGAAGGAAATGGTAAACCATGCCAGTGCATGCCAAGAAATGGAGCCATGAAAAGTTGTTGTCATTGTTGTGTTCATCCTTTGTTGCCAAAGAAGACCATGACATCAGAGAAATGATGATATGACTTGCACTTGACTTTGTTTTGAGTGAGGGAGGGCTGTGCAGGGCACCAGCCTCACTTCTCCTCCAGAGCCATCTGAATCCAGTGACCAGATATTCATCAGGATAAATGGAGATGAGCCAGGTTGCAATGGGAGACCTTGGGCCCTTTAGGACAAAGTCTATTCCAGAACTCACTTAAGGTGAGGTAACGCCCATTCATGGAATAGGTCTCTTTAAGAAGTAGCTGGAGGATGTGAGGCATAGAAAAAGATGACTTGAGGCTGGGAGGGAAACAGCAGCAGTTACTATTGATCAGTTTTGGAAGGAGTATGAAAAAGATAGGCACGTTAGTACATTGTTGGTGGAGCTATGAATCACTGCAACCATTTTGAAAAGCAATTTGGCCTTATGTAAATAAAGTGACTAGAGTATGACCCAAAGAGGTCACTGATAAGAGAAAAGCCCCCAATTAAATCAAAATACTTATAACAACACTTTTTGTAATAATAAGGAACCGGGAACAAAGTAGATGCCCACTGACTGAGGGATGGTTAAATAAATTATAGTACATAAATAAGACTGAATATTGCTGTGCTTGTAAGAAGCCACAGCTATGATGAATACAGGGAAGTATGTAAAGACCAACAAGAATTGATAAAGACAAGTAAACTGAGCCAAGTGACTACAATAATGCAGATGAGGAGAACAATCACAAAACAATAAAATGTCAATGCTGCAAAATTACAAAGAATAAATACGGCCCCAAAAGAGAGACGGAAAGACACACCTCACTCCATTCCATTCCTTTGCATGAACAGCAAGTGGGACTCCGCTGAAATGACTTAACAACAAAACCCTCCAACCACAGGTAAATCATCTAATCTCTCTGGACCTTAGCTTCATTATTTGTAAAATGGGGAACACAGAAACAGTAATTACCTGACAGGTGGATGTAAGAATGATGCTCTGTAAAGTTGAGCTCTCCTCCTCCCTCCTCCTCCTCCCCTCCTCCTCCCTCCTCCTCCTCCCCTCCTCCTCCCTCCTCCTCCTCCCCTCCTCCTCCCTCCTCCTCCCTCTTCCTCCTCCTCCTCCTCCTCTTATCACCCTCTCTAGGAAAGGCAGCATGGAATAGTGAATAAGAGTCAGCCTCTGAGTCAGAAAGACCTAGATTCAAGTTCTACCTATAACACATGATGATTGTGTGATGCTGGGGAAGTCATTTAACCTCTTAGTGCCCTAGCCAACTTTCCAAGGCTATAGCTATAAGTAATAGAAAAGTTGCTACTTAATGTCATTGGACAGGAATCTCCTTATCAGGAATTCTACTACAGAGATGAAATCCACATTCTGGACCAGACCCAAATGGTTTCCTAAATTTCCCCAAGACATAGTGATCTCTGAACTTCTAGAACTATCTGTTCCATTAATGGGGAACTTATCAAGTAGTACCTTGAACCAAGTAGTATCTCTTTATTTTCTCATAGCATAGAAAAACATCATTTAACAGAGTTAAAATTCCAGCTCTGCTCCTTATTTCCTATGTGACCTTGGGCAAAGCTTTCTCCACTCTGACCTTGGTTCCCTTTAATGTAAAATGAAGAGATAAGACTAAGTAAATTCAAAGATCCCTCCCTTCTAGATCTAAATATTATGCTTCTAAGCAGAGTAGACAAATGTTTAACAACTGGCTCTCTGAAAAAAATTTTACATGAACTATACTTTTAAATTTCCTATGGATTATTAGCATTTTTATATCAATTAAAGTCCAGAGATCAATACAATAAATCATGCCCTGATTTGTAGTGTCTGCCCATTTTTCCAAGGTGTAAAGTTCACGCTAAAAACTTAATAATCAGTTCTTCTAATCTGGTATGAGCTGGCTCCTGCATAGCCCTGATCCTAAGTAAGAAAAATGTCTGTTTTGGACACATCACTCCACAGGAGCTGCTCCATGGATGGTAACTGAGAAGGCTGGGCTGGAAGTAAGATAGGTGAGGGAGGTGCTTCCACTACCAGGGATCCTAGACTTATCTGCCTTTTGGTTGGTCAACAAGTGTTGCTGTGATTGTGAGGAAGGTGAGCCCCTTCTTTCCAAGGATTTCTCCTTCCTTGATGGCTTCAAAGGTAGAGATGGAAGCAGGTCTGGTGGTCTGGGGGGATATTATTCCCACGTTTCCTGGGATAAGGGTCCTGGCCTGTCTCCACTTTTTGATTCCTAGGAGTCAAGACACCTGGATCCAAGTCCTGACTTGGCCACTGGACAACCGGCTGGGGTGCTTTGGACATGTCACTGACCCTCCTTGGGCCTCAGCTTTCTCGTTTGTAAAATGAATGAATTGGACTAGTCAATCTGTAAGGTCTCTTTCACCTCCAATGTCCTATCAGTCTATGAAAACATATGGCAAATTCCTTGAGAGTAAACAATTAATTTTGTATCTCTCAGGCACACAAAACACAGTGATTACACACAAAATATTCCATAAAAGTACTTGAATGAATTTTTAAGACATATCTATTAAGACCTTGTTGTTTACTAAGCACTGAGGATGCTAACAGAAAAGTAAGATGGTTCCTGCTCTCAAGGAGCTCACCTTCTGATGGGGGAGATGACACATATGACAGGTTTGGGCTTCAAATCAGATGGAAAGGTGCCATGGTCCCTAGAGTGCCCTAGTAAAGCAGATGTCAATGCTTCTTCATTCATGTCATTTCCACTGATAAAATCATATCACTTTCAGATGTTTTTTGAAAGTGCCAAGGATTAGGTGATAAAATGTTCCTTTCTTTCCTGGGTTTTCAGTGGCTGTGAATGTAGTAGTAGTTGTCAGGCTGTATCTCCTTGGGGGATGCTTCCCAGGATAATTCCTGAGGTCCCTGGACTGGAAGCATTGTTATTCCCAAGGCTCTTGGATTCAAGGTCCTGGGCTGTCTCCATTGCGCTCAGAAGGGAGACAGCGGTCAAGGAAACAACTTATTTGGCACCTCCTGCTTCCTATCTCTCCCTCACAGTACCTTGCAGCAGCTTCAGTTAGATTGATTTACCTGCTCTGTAGGAGTCAGTTGGTGGGGATGGCTATCCTCCTTTCAGTCAGCCAGTCAGTCAGTAAACATTTATTAAGCACCTACCGTGTGCCAGGAACTTGCTAAGCACTGGAGATAACCCCTGCCCTCAGGGGGCTCACAATCTAATCCAGGAGACAACAAGTAAACGAATATATATGAAGAAGGTACATACAGGATAAATAGGCAATAATTAACAGAGGGAAGGCTCTAGAAATGAGAGATCAGAAAAGCCTTCCTATAGAAGACGGGATTTCAAGGAGGCTGGCAGGTGGAGACGCAGAGGGAGAGAATTCCAGACATGGGTGACAGCCAGAGAAAGTGCTTAGAGCGGATGGATGGCCTTACCTGGGGAACAGCAAGGAGGCTGGCGTCAGACAGCGTGGGACGGAGAGAACGCGATGTAAGAAGACTAGAGAGCTAGGAGGGGCTGGGCTATGAAAAGCACTGAATGCTGGAACAGAGAATTTTGTATTTAATCCTGGAAGTGATAGGGAACAGCTGGAGTTTGGGTGGTGGGGGAAGGAGAGAGAGAGAGGAGAGGAGAGGAGGGGAGGGGAGAGGAGGAGGGGAGGGGAGGGGACGGGAGGGGAAGGAGGGGAGGGGACGGGAGGGGACGGGAGGGGACGGGAGGGGAGGGGAGGGTCAGATCTTTGCTTTAGGAAAATCATTTTGATGGCTGAATGGAGGATGGATTGGAGTGGTGAGAGACTTGAGGCAGCCAGACCCCCTGGCGTGCTACAGCAATAATCCAGGGGTGTAGCGATAAGGACCTTCCCCAGGGTGGTAGCAATAGTGGAGGAGAGAAGGGGAAGTATTAGGGAAATGTTTCAAAGGTGAAATCAGTAGGCCTTGGCAAGACATTAGATTTGTGGGAGTGAGAGCTAGTGAGGAGTCGAGGATGACACCTAGGTTGTCTGAACCTGAGGGACCGGGAAGATAGGTATTTCTCTTGACAACTACATGGAAGTTTGGAGCTTGGGAGGGTTTAGGAGGAAAGATAATGACTTCAGTCTGGAGCTTTGTAGGAGTTGCTTCACAGATGGCAGCTGTGAGGGTTGGGCTGGGAGCAGGCTGGGTGAGGGAGGTACAGCTGCTCCCAGGGCTTCTAGGCCTATTGCTGGCAGTTATAAGGAAGCCAGCTACTTTCTCCATGATGATTTCTCATGGCTTTAAAGGCAGAGCTAAAAGCAGGTCTGGTAGTTTGGGTGATACTATTGCTAAGGCTCTTGGGGTCAAGAGTCCTCATTTGCTGATTAGCTGATTGATCTCAGAGTTTCCCCCAGTAAAGAAAGATAAAAATTCTGTAGGTCATAGTTGAAAAAAAACAAAAAACCCTCTTCTTCAGTCAACATCCCAAGACAGACATGAGGAACTGATTTGTCCATGATATTTAGCATACAATTTCCAAGAATAAGGAAGCCAATTTTCCCCTTGTAACTTGGGAGCTGATGTAGTTACTTCCAAATAGTCCCTAGCAGACATAAAAGAACTACTCTGGCATCTTTCTGGATACCTTTTCCTTTAAAATGTACTTAGCTTTTGAGTACAAGTGGGGGGGAAAAGCAAATTTATAATTGTTCAATGGAGAAGATAGATTTTGACTCAGACCACTAGGATCCCAGAGGCTAAAATACTACAAAGCTATCCATCAGAACTGAGGAAAAAATTTAATAACAAAAAGGAATGGGAACAGTTCCACCTAATAGAAAGTAAATTCACCAACTATCTATGTGTATTTTTAAAGGCCCCCAGGACATACCGATTATAAACTCAGGTGGCATGAGAAGAAATGGCATTGCACGAGGCCAGCATGTACAAAGCTGTTCTCTAAGTGTACCTTCATTTTATTAACTCTTTCTTATACTTCCTATCAGAAAAATATCACCCTGGCCCCTTCACATGGAAAACCTCCCAAGGGAAATCCTAATATACCACTTGCCAATGGAACTTAACCTAGCCTGTTTAGGTTCACCCAAGCATGTTGAAAGCAATAAGTATTCCTTCACAAATTATTAGATGTAACCATGGAGTACAAAAAACAATGCATTTTACTTTTGGAGAGTACACATCTTATTTGGCACCTATTCAGAATCTATATTTTCTTCTAGGAAAAAAAGATGTACATTTAGATAAAAGAAAGTATGTGTGTCATGGTACATAAATGGAAGCCAGGAACGGAACTCAGCACTTTTCTCTGCCTCTATTTGGCAACTGTGTAAACCTAGGCAAGTCAATTTACCTCTTGGGGCCCATTTTCCTCATATATAAGATGGAGACCAATCTAAAGTTTCTTGCAGCTCCAACATTCCATAATTCTATCTCAGAACAAAATCAAATATTGAGATTCTCTTTCTCGGTATGAGATTCTGTCTTGGAATGACTTCCTTTGAGATAGTGCTATTTCATTTAGTTGCCTTATGTTGCTTTTCCCCCAATAGGAACATAGACCCAGAGCTGAAAGGGAGTTCAGAAGTCATTCCATCTAGCACAACCCTTATGTACTACAGATGAGAAAACTGAGACCCAAGGAAGCTAAGTCACATGAGTAGTGTCAGAGGCAGGATTTGAACTCAGGTCCTCTAACATTTGGCAGAGTCAGTGTTCAATCAGATCTGGTAATGGATTCACTGACAGGAGCTCAGTGCTCTCTTGCCATCTTATCTTGGGTTTCAATTCCCTGTTAACAATTTCCGATTTTGTCCTTCTCACTCTGAAGATCTTTCTCCTTGTTAGAGATAGTAGAGTTGAGTCTATCTTCTCTCTGTTACCATCAAACCTGGTATTAGTCTTTCCTCCAAAATAGCTAAAAATGCCCCTTTTGTTTTATTTAGCATCTATCATCACCAAGCTTAGGAATTCTGAGTTTTTGTCCTCCTGAAATTATTTTATAGGAGCTTGCCACTTTAAAAAAAGTGCCATTTATTGCATCCATTTGCTAGCTTTTAGGATCCTATGCATCTGCATCTTTTGATAACTTTCTCTTTCCTTAGGTTATTGTCAATAATACAGCAAATACTAGACCAAGGCACCTCACCACTTGTTTTGTGGAGAAACAGAGAAATAATGTTCAAGTCACTGAGTGGGAGCTTGCAGGAAGAGCACACGGTAACTT
The DNA here is from genome assembly GCA_023548195.1 of Bettongia penicillata ogilbyi. Classification (NCBI taxonomy): domain Eukaryota; kingdom Metazoa; phylum Chordata; class Mammalia; order Diprotodontia; family Potoroidae; genus Bettongia; species Bettongia penicillata. The sequence continues at coordinate 4,045,924 of JAJHZJ010000309.1, forward strand.
CCATGTGGATTCTAAGTGAGGAAAAAATGAAGAGTAAGGAAGAAATCAGGAATTCTGACCAGTGACTCACTGAAGAACCTCTGCCCTCCTTTATATATTAATTCTTCACACATTTAGGTTCTCAGTGGTAAGGAGGGCAGAGTACATCTACTGGGCAAATGATCTAAGTGTCTACTTAGAAAGAAGCTTACCCGGCAGCTAAGTGGCAGAGTACTGGCCTAGAGTCGGGAAGATGTGACTCTAATTCAAATCCAACTTCAGACATTTACTAGCTGTGTGACCCTGGGAAAGTCACTTAACCTTTGTTTGCTCAGTTTATTCAATTATAAAATGGGGGTGATAGTAGCACCTACCTTGTAGGGTTATTATGAGCACCAGACTAGATGTTTGCAAAATGTTTCAGCACAGTGCCTGGCACATAGTAGGGAGTATATAAATGCTTAATCCCTACCCCCTCTCTCTACTTGAAGTATATGTAAGCTCTCAGATCGTCTGGCATTAGCTTCCAGGGCCTTGATGTATATTCAAATATATTCAATATATTCAAATTTACTCATACTAAGTTAAATATCAATCAGTTCTAGAGAAATCACCATTGAGGGGGAGACTATTGGAAAAAGGATCTTTACTGGAGGTACCCTTTTCTGGGCAGGCTGGGTGCACCTATGGGTCTAACAAAAGAACTGGAATAACCCTGGGCATGGGCAGTCTCACAAGAGAGATCATCTTCCTTTTTAGAAAGTGTCCCAGAAGCGACATAAGTGTCCAGGTCAAGATCTATCTTTTCCAACAAACTCATTCCTTCCTCAGGGGGAATTCACCCAGATTGCATTTAATGTTTAGGTCTGAGTGAATTAATTCTTTCCAACTCCCATCATACCCTCAGAAAACCAGCACCAAAGCCAAGAAAACTACCTAAGACAACCATATGCCCTAAGTAATCACTGAGCAACACTGGAGTGACTTTTGCCCTCCAGTTTTTGGGGTTATGCCCAGATCATTGTCCTGACACAAAGTGTTTTCCTTGCAATGGCTCCATGAAATAAGTGGAACAAGTATTTGAAGGTTACATATAATAAGCATCAGACTAACACTCCCATGGTCTATCAGAACCTTGGACTCCAAGCTGCCTTCCACTACTGGCAGCATATGATCACAAGCCCATGCACGGATCCAAGTCAAACCTTGTTCTTTGTTTCACTCTAAAAAGGCTCCACTTGGTGGTTGGAATGAGAGAAAAATGATGGACCACTGAATCAAGTGACATATTTTAATTAGAAAAAGAAGAAAAGGGGATGATTTATTTGCCTACTGTGGCTGTTCAGTCATTTCATCTGTGTCTAACTTTGTGACCCCATTTGGGGTTTCCTCGGCAAAGATACTAAAGTGGTTTGCCATTTCCTTCTTCAGCTCATTTTATAAATGAGAATATTGAGGCAAACACTAAGTTAAGTGACTTGCCCTGGGTCACACAACTGGTAAGTGTCTGAAGTTGGATTTGAACTCAGATTTTCTTGACTCAAGGCCCCATACTCTATCCACTGCACATAATTGGCCTACTTGTCTGCAGGTATAGCTACAGAGAGGGAATGCAAGCAGTAGATTATTTATGATTTGTGGGCAAGAGTGTAGCAGTGGATGAGATATACTGTCTAGCTCTCTGTAACCACTTACCTGGAAAGGACACCTTATTTGGTTTAAGTCTTCTGACTTCAGAAGAGGCAGAGATCTCATGTCAGCTTCCAACCAGGATCATATGTAGGTAGAAGAAGGACAATGAAAACAACACAAGATGGAAACACATTCCAACCTTCAAGTGGATAGTCTTCTACCCTTGAGCTAACAGAGATTGCCCTGGGAGACTTCAAGCATGTTCAGGAAAGGGAAGATTCCAGAATCAGTCTGGTAAAAAATTTTATTCTGGAGGCATGTACCTTATATGTGATGTTAGGGTTGTAGGAGATATTGAAAAGTAAAGTCTGCTCTCCAGAAACTTATGAGCCAGTTGGAGAAACAAGACAAATGCATATAAAAAAACATAACTAATGATACACAATAATTATACAAAATGGCAAAGGAGTGGTTTAGATAGTGCTTGCCATAGAAGTCTTGTGGGAAGAATGATTGAGGAATGGCTATAAGGAAAACCAAACAGATATGTACACCTTTTTCAAGGTTACTTTCCAAGAGCTACATAGTCAACAGAAAAAGACACCACACGTTAAAGGGACCTGCTATTACATGGTTTACAAAAATACTCACATTTTCTTGACTCAAGGCCCCACACTCTATCCACTGCACCACACAATTGGCCTACTTGTCTACAGGTATAGCTACAGAGAGTGAATGCAAGCACTAGATTATGTATGATTTGTGGGCAAGAGTGTAGCAGTGGATGAGATATACCGTCTAGCTCTCTGTAACCACTTACCTGGAAAGGACACCTTATTTGGTTTAAGTCCTCTGGCTTCAGATAAGGCAGAGATCTCATCTCAGCTTCCAACTGGGATCATATATGGGTAGAGGATAAATAAAATTGTTTGAACAGCATGATGGCACAAGCACCTGGGTCCCAAGTTGGATTCCAACTCTGAAGAACTGTGTGACTTTGAACAAATGACAACCTCATTGATTCTTGATTTACCACACCTCCAAAATGGGGGTGGAAAGCAATATGGTGGAGTAGATAGGAAGCCTATGGAATCAGGAAGACTGAATTCAAGTCATGCCTTTTAGCTGGGCAAACACTGGAAAATCCCTTGACCTCTTGGTACCTGACACTCTATGACTAAGTTACAGACAAGTTGTTGAATTGTGTTGGCAAAAGGAGTTTCCACACCAAGAATTCCTCATGCTGATGACATCATTAGTCCACCAGGAATTCCTCATACAGATGATGTCATTGGTCTGGACCCTTCCCTCCCCCCACAATGGGGATAATTCGTGGGATTATAAAGAACCAATGGGTGAAGTATGGGAAAGCACTCTATAACCTTAAAGTACTATAGAGATATAAACAATTAGCTTTTCATTGTTCTAATTTACTGCTGCTGTTCGTCCTTCATCCTCAAAGAGGACCATGACATTAATGCAAGTGAATTGGATTTAAGTGAGGCAGAGCTGTGCAAAGTCACCAGCCTCACTCTCTCCTCCTGAGCCATCTGGGTCTAGTGGCCAGATATGGATCAGGATGACTGGAGATGGCCCCGGATGCAGTGGGGCCTTTTCAAGCTTTAACTGAGGCAGCGCCCATTCAGTGATTAAAGCTTAGTAAACCCATTTTGACTTACTTCAAACAGGAAGAAAAATAGAAAAGAAATCAAATTGCTTAATTCAGGAGTCATAATCTGAATCTTTTTTCTCCATGTGTCCTAGAGAGGTATCTTTCTACATGGAGAAGAGAAATCACAAATAGGGCTGAAGGAACTGAATGTGAGAAAATTTCTCTTATATTTAATATTATATTTATATATTGTACATAATACATATATTTAAGTTATATTTAATAACTAATTATTGTATCAGGATCAAGATTTTTCCATTTTTCTACTTCCTCATCCAGAAATCAACCAGTGTGGGAAATCTCGAAGATTTAGCCAAGCCAAGATATAAGTGGACGGTAAAAGAAATTCTAAATTTGGGTTAATGGGTATATTCCACTCATTTTGTTTACTCAGATCTGAGGAAATGTTCATTCTCCCTATTATCATGATAGGTGATAGGGAAATTGATATCTCTTTGACCAAGATTTGAGTGACCTAAGTCAAATCCCCCAAGATAGCCTACCTTCCAATGTGTTAACCAATCACAGGTGACTGGGCATCCTTCAGGAACACCTCCTCTTCAAAGGGCATATAAACTGTGACCCCATCACCATTAGGTGTCTTTGGTCTAAGTGAGATGGCCAAATGACCATCCTTTTATTAATAACCTGCTGGTCTTATTAACTCAGAAACTATGTCTCCCAAACCTTTTTAATTGTCACAGTTTAAAGTCAAGAACACAGTGGACTAGAATTTGTTATAGAACTGAAGAGAGGGAAAGTGCTGCTTTAAAAACATAAGTGGAGTAAGTTTTGTTTTTTATACCTATTAAGGTGTCATATTTCTGAAATGTTCAACACTTGGCAATGGGATTTAGATGCTTTGAGCACCTTTCCTGGATGGGAAACTGAGAGGACTATTGTCTCTTCTGTAACAGGTAACCCTCTTAACCTGCACAACCCTCCAGCGGGTCTGGGATCTCACAGATGTAAAGTACTCCTTTCAATGATGTAATCAGCTCAGAATCCATCCATTCCTGTCCATTCTATGCTGCTTTCACTCATGGTATTCTATAAATCCACCAGAAGGATGGAAAGAGTGCTGCACATGGGAAGTTCATTCAATTATCTGTTACTTTTCCCATGTGACTGGCCACTATCATGTTATCTGATCCTATATTCCTCTGATAACATCTTTTTATACCACTTTCTAATGTATTATAGTCTACTCACACCCAGCAGGTACCTCTCGATTGCCCTTTGGGAGATTCTCAACCACAATCTCTTTCATAGGGCCAGCAGCAACCACAAAATCCTCCCCTGATTGATTTGAAATACCAGAGAAAGACTTCAAGATAAAAATCAGGAGGCATTTCAATAAAAGCTCTAGACAGGTTTTTAGAAATGACATCACTTTTTAAAAATCCTTAAAACCTAAACTCTGATAATCCTCTTAAATAACATTTGAAAGAAGTTATAATCAATAGAACAAATTCAGAAAATGCTGCAATTAAAGGGAAATACTTTGGCTTCAGTAGGTGTTTACTACCTGCCAGTCCGGTAGCTGGCCCTGGGGGAGAGGGGAAGAATGAACAAATGTATGACACAAATCCTGATAATCCCCTTTTACCTGCAAAGAACAAAGCACTTCCCTCCATCCTGAATTAGCTTACTTTAAGTATACCTCAATGGAATTCCAGCCTCAGAAAATGATTATTGACCTTGATTACAGTCAATGACCAAATCCTCTGAGAAAAAAACCTTCAGATAGAGCCTTCTTATCCCTAAGCAAGGCTCTGGTGGGAGGAAACAGCATTCTTGACTCCTCAGTCACCTGGGTATTGGGAAGTAGCTGAGCAAGGGGTCCATAGCCAAAGAGGGAGAGATATGAGGAAGATCTGGGAAGCTCCAGTTCACCTCTCCTAGAGAGTAAGAGGACAGACTATCTTAGTGGAAGGGAAGCAGAGAAGGAACCAAGGATCTGCAATTCATCTTTTTTCCTCCCTTGTTATTTTTGTCCCCTGCTAAGTACCTGACAATGAAGTCTGGTGTTGAAGCATTTCCTCTTCCTTTGCAGACATGTGATTATTTTCATAATTTTAAAACTAGTTCTGCCCACAACACAAACACTCAATTCTGGCAGCCACTGAGATAGGACTTGAAAGACTGTACCTTGGAAATCCCAGCATCTGTTTTTTTTCTCCCTTGAAGTCTTTTGCTTCTTGCTACATTACTTCATTTTCTACATATTTTTCCACTGAAAGAAAAGAGTTTAAAGAAGCTTAAAAAAAAGAGAAAAGTTAAAAATCCAACAAAAAAGCTACCATGGGGCAAAGGAACAGTACGGCTGGAGCTGCATTTAGATCTTGGCTATAACTAGTAGGGAACAAAGCCCCCAGGGAAAGAGCCCCTCTTCTTCTTCAGGTCCCAAGTGATGTCCACTTCAAGGGCTCCAAGTCTAGCCACATGTCCTGCCTCTGAACCTTTCAGAGTTCTAGGTATTGCTATCTGCCCTTTCACTGTTTCTCCTCTGGATCTTGCCATTCACCTTTGAACTTTAAGGAGTATCAGGCCTTGCCAGCCACCCTGAAGCTGCATCTTCCTACAAAATGTAGGAAAGTGAGCTCCTTAAAGGTGGAGATTATTTTACTTTGCTATTTGTATCTCCAGTGCTTAGCTCATAATAACCACTAAGAAATGATCATTCACTCATTCATCTTTAAAAGGGAAGCGATGTAGTTCGATTATCTTTTAAGAATCTCAATATGGCAGTTGTATAGAAAGTGGATTGAAAAGACCAAATAAAAGGCAAATGCAATAATCCAGAAAGGCAGTTATGTGGCACAGCGGATAGAGTTCTGGGCTTGGAGTCAGGAGGACCTGAGCTCAAATCTGTCCTCAGATACTTACTAGCTGTGTAATCCTGGACAAATCACTTAACCCTGTTTGCCTCAGTTTCCTCATCTGTAAAATGAAATGAAGAAGGAAATGGCATGGTTTTCCAGTATCTTTGCTGAGAAAAACCCCAAATGGGGTTATAAAGAGTCAGAAACAGCTGAAATGATTGATCAACAAAAAGCTGTAAGCTAGAAGTGAGGTCATGAGGAAGTGACCTTTGGCTGTGTCTGTGTAGTAACAAGGAGATAAATGTGAGAGATATTATGGAGGCAGAATTGACAGGATTTGGACAATGCTTTGGAGAAGGGCAAAGGAGAATGAATAGGGAAGAACAGGGAAGTTAGGAAGGGGATCATGGGTTTTTTGGGGGGTGACGGTGAATTATTTTGAACATGGTTTGTTTGCTTGTTTTGATATGCAGCAGATAATGTGGTCTTGCAGTTCAGAACACAATGACTGGATATATAATTGGAAGTCATATGTATTCAGACGATAACCGGACCTATGGGAACTGATGTTCCAAGAGACAGAATGTAGAGAAGGAAAAGGACTCAGGACAGAGGAGGTATGGGACCTGGCTGATAGTGAGAGATAGACTGAGAAGGAATAGTCAGACAGCCAAGGAGGTGACCACAGAGTCATGAACACCGGGGGAAGAATGTAGGAGGAGACGGATCTGGTCATCAGTATCAAAAGTCACAGAGCAGTCAAGAAAGACGAAGACTAAGAAGTCATTGGATTTGTAATTGGGAAATTGTTGGTAATCTTGGAGAAAGCAGTTTCAGTTGAGTGGTGAGTTCAGAAACTGAAATGTAAGGGGCTGAAAAGTGAGTGGGAAGGGAGAAGGGAGGTCATTTTCATTTCCTGAGGAGACCAGAGTAGTCCTCAAGATGACTACCTGTCATTTTTCACCCTGACCAGCCCATCTTCTCCTCTTCCTTTCATACATTTCCCTGATGACGCCCTTGATTCCTGTCACTTCCTTGAGTATCCTCATTGGTTACATTTTGCTGCTTGCCCACAACCACCATATGCCTCTGTTGCTCACACTGTGATATTCATTTGCTAGATTGAAGCAAGTCAATCAAATCATTCTGTCAAAAAATATTTATTAAACATTTACTATTTGCCGGGCATTGTGCTAAGTGCAAATAGAGAGGCAGTCTCTTACGGAGGTGAAAGCACTGAGGGACTGATTTACAAAGAATCTAAAGGGTAGGAAGATACTAAGCCAGAGAAAAAAATCTTGGACTTTATAAATACCAAAGAAAGCAACAGAGAACATCCACAAATCCCATTCTATATGCCTGATTTCCTGTCTATATAAAAACTTCACAAGCACCATCTACATGCAGAGGGCATCCTCAATGAGAGTAACAGAAGGGAATAGGACATCTTTCTCAAGCAATATTCTACACTGTAGTACTCCATCTTTGGCATCTCACAACTGACCAAATGATAATGTAGAGGATTCAAGCTTTCGTTGTACTTATTAACTATGGGGGGAAAAAGCATTTTATTTGATAGGTCAAAACATCACCTTAAATGCTCTCTTCCAATAATGCCTCTTTCCTTTCTATGTTGAAATCATTTAAGACTCTTTAAAAGATAACAGAAATAATCCTGTTCAAAGTCCTTCTAATTAACATCAGGTGGAGCATAAAACAGGGAGATGTTTGGTCACTAAAAGTATCCATCATAATAATGGAGGATGTTATTACTACTGACAAAAGACAATGAAGAAAAATCAATACCAACCCAGATGCCAACATCCTTATCTTCAAAAATTCCTTTGAGAATACTTTCCATATGTATTAAAAGTATCCTTGATGAAGGCATAAGAAGGGACTTCAGCATTTTATAGCAAACTTTTTGGTAACAATCAACTGAAGGATTCAGAAAATACAACATCCTACTGTATTTACTATTTATTGACTACTAAAAAGCATTTTAATAGGTACAACAAATTTCATGTTAAAGACTCTACCATAAAGTATTTTCCATGAACATTAAAACCATGCAACATTCTTTGAAAGGCATAACAAAGACATCTTTGTTCAGTGACTGATTTTTTAATATTAAGCAACACAAAATCAAGAGAAACATGTTTGCTGCAGTCATGGTGAATATCTGGGACAGAATGTAAATAAATGAGGAATTCCCTATAGATTTTGAAGTCTTCCAGATGTTCCCATTTGGGGATAACACCTGGCTGACTGCATCAAGTCCTGGTATATTGCGGAGCTTCTTAAGTGATATCTACATTTTTTCCTCACTATTCACAAAGGAAAAATCAAATGAATTAAGGATGGCTATTAATTGGTTGAGCAGGAAATAAAAGATGGTACAATGTAATCTTAAAGGTCCTTTCAGTCTCTAAATCTGTGTGTGGTTCATCTTCATGGTCAATCTAACCTATTAATACACTAATAAGGGCTCGTGAAAAAAGATGTTAATGGGTATGCAGTGAAATGTCAAAGAGGGTGGGGCTGCCAGAAAAGGGTGACCATAAATAGTCAACAAGCATTTATTAAGCACCTACTATATTCCAGGAACTTAGCACTGGTCAGAATTTAATCATCTATATAGTACTCAGTTCTAGGTACCTAATAATGAAAATGTGTTTATTTACTCATAGATTTTGATTCAAGTCAAGTAAATTCAAACATATGATACCATCACATGGACTGCGGCATGGCAAATAGGCCTAAAAAGTCAGAAATGTAGGGCTTCAAATATTCTCTGCTTTCAGCATCTACCAGTTGTGTGATGGTTGTTGAAATCATTTTCAAGTCATGTCCTACTTTTTGTGATCCCATCTGGAGTTTTCTTGGCAAAGATACTGGAGGGGTTTGCCTTTTCCTTCTCCAGTTCATTTTACAGATGAGGAAACTGAGGCAAACAGGGTGAAGTGACTGGTCCAGAGTCACAGAGCTAATAAATGTCTGAGGTCAAATTTGAACTCTGTGAGGTGAGTCTTCCTGACCCCAGGCCCAGCATTCACTGTGCTAAGTGTCCTAATTGTGTAATATGTGTACTCACAGGCAAGTTCCTTGACCTCTTTGGGTGCTGTTTCCTTATTTAGAAAGGCAGAATAATATCTGAATTAACTATCTCACAGAACTGTTGTAAGATTCAAATAAGGAAACACATAAAGCCTTTTGAAAATATTAAACCACTCCTTAGGTGTCAGCATCATTAACATGGATCACATTTAAGAAATATACCAGAGCTATATAATAACTCTATGAGTAGCTAGGCCAAATGAAGCAGTGGATAGAGTATTAGCCTTGAGATCAGGAAGACTTGGATTCAGATTCCGCCTCTGATACTTAACTTTTCTGAACCTTCTAGAACAGGTTTTTATTTTCAGAGGAGATGGAATTTGCCACACTGAATAAATCTTTGACTCTGACGTAACAAATGAAGTCTAAACCAAGAGCTGGGTGAGGTCCAAAAGTAGAAAGTTGACTACAAACTAGGGAAAGGTCATTATTGATCAAGGGAATCAGGGAACACCTCATGGAGAAGTTGACATTTACTGATGATTAGGATTTCAAAGGGGTAGCTAGGTGGTGAAGGATAGAATATCAGACCTGGAGTCAAGACCCTTCTTTGTGATTTCAAATCTGGCCTCAGACACTTACTAATGGTGTGAGCCAAGGAAGACACCTCTGTTTGCCTCAGTTTCCACATCTATAAAATGAGCTGGAGAAAGAAACGCCAAACCACTCGTATCTCTGCCAAGTAAACCCCTAAGGGGGTCATAGAGAGTCAAACATGACTGACAGTAACTTAATAACAAAGATTTTCAAAAGACTGGGATTGGTGGAGGGAGGGGAGAGCATTCCAAAGACAGGGTACAGCATGAAGAATGGCACCCAATCATGAAGGAGAGCAAGTACTTGTGTTAGCAGATACCTGGAGCACTTGAAGGCAAGCAGTTAAGATTAGAAAGACAAAGGGGTGCAAGAGTGTGATGAGGCCTCGTGGCAGGGACTGTGTAGTCTTGAATGTCAAGCAAAGCAGTTCAAACTTTATTTGTGGGGCAATAGGAGATCTTGGAAGAATTTTGAGCGGAAGAGTAACTTGAGATTTATGTATAAGGAAGATTAGTCTGGCAACAACATGAAAGATGGAGGAAAAATCAGAGCCAGAAAAACCTGTTCCTCCTTTTGAGAGATTTCAAAGGAAGATATAAGTGTATGAAAGTATAGAAAGTGCCAAGAGAGTAAACTGTTTTCCAGGTAGAAATGATAACTCATATGCATTCCTTTTGTTGTTCAGGTTTTTTTTCAGTCGTGTCTGACAATTCATGGCTCCATTCAGGGTTTTCTCGGCAAACTTACAGGAGAGGTTTGTCATTTCCTTCTCTACCTCATTTTACAGATGAGGAAACTGAGGCAAACAAACAGGGTTGAGTGACTTACCTGAGGTCCCACAGCTAGTAAGTATCTGAGGCCAGATTTGAACTCATGAATATGAATCTTCCTGATTCCCAGCATCATGCTCTATCCACTGCTATAGTGTTTTACAATTTATCAAATGCTTTCCTTTTAATGACCCTGTGAGTTATATAGTGCAAGTATGAATATTCCAATTTTAAAGATGAAACTAAGATTCAGAAAGTGATTTGTCCAGTGTCCCATTGATAATAAGCAGTAGAACTGGGCTTGAAACCTAGTGAATGGAAAATTGTGAATACAGGCAAACTACTACACATGGGGTTCAACATTGCAACTCAAATTCTGGAAAATGTGCTCAATGAATATTTGTTGAATATAATTGAATATATCTTTTGATAACCCCAGACAAAGGGTCAGTAAGAGATGAAGGGGGCAGAATGACAACATGGATGTTAAGATTTAGAAACAAGTGAGGCAGAAAATCAGAGACAGTCCATCATGGGGAAGGATGTGATTTTGGGGAGTGGACAAGGAGTGGGGATAGACATGATAGAAAATGTCAAATATCTGGAGGGCCATGATATACTGAAAAAGAATAAAACCCTGTTCCATTTGAGCCTAGAAGACAACTGCAGAGAGGCCCACTTATGTTTGACATAAGGACAAACTTTCTAGCAGTTGGAGTGGTCCAAGTGGAATGAGCTATCTCAAGAAGTGGTCAGTCTCAATAGCTGAAGGGAGGCCTACTACTGATCACCTGTCAGGAATGTAGTAGAGGGAAAGGGGGAATGTCCCTTGGGGATGAGCCAGACTGAATGACATTGGTACCTTCTTCCTACTCTAAAGTTCTATGATACATTGATAGAGACTAGGACAGAAAAGGGGAGATACAATCTGCTTTAATCCATGGACAAGTCCTCTTAGATTTTTTTTTTGTATGTCGCAGACTACAAAAGGAGATAATCACCTTACAAGAATATTCCTTATCCTATGGAAGTCTGGAGAATTTGGGGGTAGCTAAATTGACTAGAGACTGGAAAGAGGGCAAACCAAAAGAATGGTAACTCAACAGTTCAAGGCCTAATGTTAAAACTTGGGCACAAAATAAGAGAGGAGTAAAGGCACGTGGCATCTGGAAGGCATACTGGACCTTCTCACTCTAGCAGATATGCCTACTTCATTCCCAACTATAGGCTCATCCCCATACCTAATAAAAGATGATTCCTGGCTTTAGGCAAAAAGATTTGAGAAGTCCTTCAGGAATTCTGAGGGTTGGCTTCTTTCATTCATTCAAGAAACATTTATTAAATACCTACTATAGGAAAGGCATTATGCTAAGTGCTGGAAAAAATTTTTAATAGAATACAGGATCAGTTTTCAAGGTATTTACAATCAAATGGTGAAAAGACAAGCAGATAAATTAATAAAATAGAAAGACAAGTGCAAAACAGAAATCCAGATAAAGTTCTATGAGAAATTTGAGAAGTGAAAACTAGACTAGGTGCAGATAAAGAATTAGGAAACTATTATAATATTACAGGAAAAAGTTAATGACAGCCTGAACTTGGGTGATGGTAGTGAGTTGAGAGGGCAGAAATTAAGATTATAAATTGCATAAGTCACAAATCTGAATTTGTAGAATGAGTTTCCTCACTGGAAATCCCCTGTACCAATGAAATCATAGATCCAGACCCCTTCCCTGCAAAAACTATGACAAATGTTTAGGGGAAACATTATTTAGATGTAAAAAATTTCACAATTCTTTTTGACAACATAAATTCAGAATAGTCAATATAGTTTATTAGCTCAAAACAGCTGGGAAGCAGTTGCTTTTTCTCATCACAGAAGATATTTCTCCATTAGATTGTAAGGTCCTTAAAGGCAAAGACTGTCTTTGTTTTTCCATCTGCATAGCCCCAATGCTTAGCAATGCCTGGCCCACAGTAAACGCTTAATGTTTATTGCCTGACATGACCCACTTCTGTGGTACAGACTTGCCTTTTAAGATTTCCACATCTCCTGAGGTTAGACTGACACCACTAATATATTCTTGGAGAGAGAAAACAGGAATAATTAGTGCTAATTTTTCCAGGTTTTTGAAAACACCAACATAACTTTAAGAAATCTGTCATTCACAAAATAACTGCGTAAAAGAGAAACAAGATGAATTGGAATTCATCTAAGAAAAGCAGATCTAGCATCTCCTTTATAGGTAGAAAATTAATTGACACACACTGATCCAACTTTAAAATTGATGCCAAAGCACCTTTTAGAAGTAGCAAAGAAATGGCAACAAGTTGTTAGTCATTAATTGAGGGATGAATAGATAATGTAGTGGAATATAACTACATTATACTAAGGGCTGAATATGAAGAAACACAGGAAAAACATACGAACCAAAACCATAAACAAAACACCGCACCCCCCAAAAAACCTAATAAGACACAATGGTGACAGCATAATCAGAAAATACAATCAAATCAAGCTGAATGCCAAATGATGATCAAGTCTAGCTTCCAGAAAGAGTTAGTTCCATGCCTTAATTACAGGGGTGGGGGAAAACATGTGTGGAATATTACATATTCTGGCACACATAAGTCAATGTATTGGTTGGTTTCACTGAACTGCCTTCCTCTCCCTCAATTTTGTAATCTTTGTCATAAGGGGTGGCTCCCAGGGTAGGAAAGGGAGGAGAGAGGTATTTGTAAATAAATACAATAAAATGAAACAATAAAAAGGAATCAATAAAATTAAAATATTAAAGGTAAGATTCCAAATACCAGCCAAAATCCAATGGAAAAAAAAATTATTATTTTTTAGGTGGCTATCTAGTAGCCTTGACTCAGAACCTGTCAGCTAACCATGTGTTTCCTGCTGATAAGGGATATTTGGAAAAAGAAAATCCTTCCAATCCTTATTTAGAAATTAAATAGCTATTGAAGAAATTAATATTTCATTCTTAGGGTCACAAATTCCAAGATGATTAGCCTCACTCCTCCAAATTTGTCAAAGCAAACACCATAGTTCTGTGTCTGGTAATTAGTAAAGTAGGGTACCAACAAAGTTAATAAATTAATATCATTTGATAAAGACATTCCCGCAAGTAAAATTTATCCTACATTTGATTCAAATGTGAAGGGAAAAAACCTTTTCAATGAATTTTGAGTTAGTTTTGGATTATGTCAAGAAAGTATGGGGTTACCAAGGCAACTGAAAATGAAAAATTAAAGAAACCTGAGTAATAAAACACATCTCAAAGGGTTTAAGAGACCTAGGTTGCCAACACATTGGCAACTGTCTTCAGTCTACTGCTCCCCTATGTAACAGTGAGTGGCTACACATTTCTCCCTTGGTTCTCATTTCCCTAAAGACCTCAAAGCACAGGAGGATAATCCCTTATATAACATGGCACGTCACAATGTCCAAAGCACTTTTAACTTATTCTTATTCGATCTCAACAACCCAGTAAGGTATTATTTTTCATACCTTGCCAATTAGAAAGTAGGTTCAGAGATTCCAAGTTATTTCTTTTAGGTAAAAGAAAAGAGCAGGCTAAGAGCTGGAATGAAAATTCCTATGTTCTGACTGCTAGTGCAGGACTGTTTCCACTCTTTCATCCATTTGTGTATTATTAGTACTGTAGAGAAACAGCTCATTTGTGTATATTGCCTTGTTAAATCCCTCACCAGATTTTAAGCCCAGTGCTTAGCAAAAGTGCCTGGCAAAGAGTAAAGACTTACCGAATGCTTTCTCATTTTTTGAGTTGTTCAGGCTTCAGGCTAATGTTTTGCTAGATTTCCAGCATATCTTTGGGGGGTAGAAATAAAATGCACATGCCTTCAATGTTATAAATCTTAAGGGTCTTAACCACCATTCAAAATGAACCCATCATGGCAAGTAGAACAATCTAGAACAATCCTTTAGATTTTGGGGTAAGAGAAGTATAAAAAAATATATTAACTTTAAAATACTTGAAAAGTCCAAGATTGTGGGGGAGGGGGTCACTTTTGTTTGTAGGTGGAAATAAAAATAAAGGAAGCTAGACTCACTAATGAAGGGAGGCATTACAGTTAAGGATACAAAAAATGTTAAGGTCAAATAGGAAATGACTTCATGTACGAAGTCGAAAAGAGCCCACGTCAGGGCAAGTGAGGGTGGACCAGCTGCCTTGGCCTCTAACTCACAGATTAGAGTGAAAAGCCCTCTAAATAAACACTTTCACAAAAAGTCTAAGTCTATTATTCAATCAGTTAGCTCATCATGGGCTGTACTGTTCCGCCAGTGATGGCATTTAGATATTATTGTAATGTGCACAGCCAGATAAATAAATCATTAAGGCCAAGAAACCTTAGATGAAACATGAGATTTTTTATCATAAAACACACTTGCATATCCCATCTCTAGGTTTCAGTTCTCTCAACTCTGAAATGTTGGAGTTGGCCGAGATGAAATTCAAAGGCCCCTTCCAGCTAGGTCAGTGGACCTGAGTTCAAGTCTGCCCCATCACTTAGGAAGTGTGTGAATTACTTAACCACACTAAGCCTATTACCTCATCTGTGGAAGGGAAATATAGTGAGATGTTGCACAACAAATGTAGTGAGAACAGAAGTTTATAAACTTTAAAGAGCTACAGAAATATGTTCTTAATACTAAGAGTTTTTAAGAATGGAAAGGGGCAGTATCATGACAGAATACAGAGAACTGGAGAATCTATGGGCATGCTAGGACACAAAATGGTAATTGGAAACGTCATAGAAGTAGCCTAGAAAGGCTAGAGTTAAATATAAAATACTGAAAATTAATTTCCCCAATAAGGATCACCAATAGGTTAAAGTTCACAGGTATAAGAATTTTGCAGAGTTAAGAATTAGAAGAAAGTTATACCTTGCAAACAGACATGGAATTGTTTACACTTCAAATTTCTCTTTTCTAAAGTTTCCTACTTTTTATATGAACTTGAAAGTCAACTATTAACACATTAATATAATAAATCAAGTTATCAGAAATTGAGAAAGGAATCACTTGGCATGATGTAGTACTAGAGAACTGGAAGTCACCTGGATTTGCATCCAGGTTCTGCCCCTTAATTGCTGAGGGACCTTGAAGAAAGTCACTTTGGCCATCTGGTCTTCAGTTTCCTCATCTGGAAAACAAGGGAGCTAACCCTGATGAGCTTTAAAGGGTGTTTTCTATTTGCAACTGAGTTTCAGCTACATAAAGGTAATACCAAAGATCAAATGGGACCGGAAGAAGTGGAAAAAAAAATGGAATCAAATACATGAAAAGAACAGATTGTTGCATTAAATCAGAGGAAACCCTTCTGTACTAAGTAGAACTTGAGAGAGGCAATCAGAACAATAAATAGTAATAAACCAAATGTTTGCATATTAGGGCGTGGGAGCAATTCCAAACTAAATGGTATGTACTTTGCCAAGGTTTGGAATCATATGTGTACTTCCTAACGTCGTAAGAGCAGGAATGACAGCAGTCAAGGTGAATGGCCAAGCAGGTAAGACAGAATTAAGGGTGGATGAAAAAACAGCCTGCTAAGTCCTCTTATTTTCTCCCCTTCTGGGATTGGCACCTTAAGGTGGTAACTAAGCAAAGAGCTAGGGCCATAAAATGAACTGGAAGAGATTTCAGAGACCATCTAATCCAAAGGCTGCATCATAGGACAACAAACTGCAAAGATAAAGTGACTAGCAAAGTACAGTGCAAATCCCAGGAGCTCTGCTGTGTTTACAAAGAATTCATCAGTATTTCTCGAACTTGTTTTATGCATACTACAGTGAAGGAACGTAAGAGAAATATAAGCTCTAGCCTGTGTACTCAGTCTTGCTGAAGAGATACTAATGACGATGATGACTAGCATTTATATGATGTTGTACAATATTATCTTATTTGATATTTACAGCAACCCTGGGAGGTAGGTTCTTCCCATTTTCCAGATGAGGAAATTGAGGCCAATAGAGGTTAAGCGATTTGCCCGGGGTAACACCACTAGTAAATATCTAAGGCTGGACTCAAACTCAGATCTTCTAGACTCCAAGTCAGGACACAAAAGAGAAAATATAAGATAGTATGATCAGTCTATGGTGTTTGTGATATGCTACACCCCATAAATGCACCAGAGTTCAGAAAACGGTACAATCACTAGGAGAGTGGGACCCTGGCAGGACTTGGAAGAAAAAGGGGAAATGTGGGCTGATCTGAATAGGAGGTATAGGTGAAAATGAATAAGGAAGTTTTAAGACAAAACACTGTAATTAACATCTGGGATTAAGCAGCATTTGCCAACTGTTCATCTATTGCTAGATTCCAGAAGCATGCCTTTCCCTCATATCCTCAATGCTGAGAACCAGCATAAAGGCAAAGAAGTGAAGACTGCTTAGGTGATCTCAGCAATTCCCTCATTAGCATACGATTCCTTTCTTGTGTTTTATATATTTAATATTCAGATGTCAAGTCATCTGCCACGGATCTGTGTTTTGTCACTTATCAGAGGAATGAAAACAATTTTCCAAATTTTTAATATACCTACAGTTTAATGATTCAAGTACAGTGAAACATGTCTAGATGGCCTCTATCACTCACATCTGCCAATAGTCAAATTTTCACTGCATTCATTTTTAAATGGAAAGTATTAAAAACATTAGGGCCAGACTATTTTTCAAGGGAGTAACAGGTATCACTTCCCACAAACGTACAGAGGAGAGACTGCTGAATTTACAGCGGATCTGGGGTCTAATCCCAGTTTTGATGCTTATTACCTATATGACCTTAGAGAAGTCCCTCTCTGGACCCAAGCTTCCTAAGCTGTAAAAGGAGACTACAAGACTCTTAAGGTCTCTTCCAGTCCTAGATTTATGATTTTAGAATTACAGTGACACACTACTTACATTTCATGTAAACATGCCACCTCATATGTATTTGAGGCATTGTACTTTATTAGTCCTACTTGGCTTGACAAATAATGCACAAATATATGGAATAGGTTTTATACAACCTATATAGTAATATAAATTCATTTTATTTTTGTAACATACTATTTGGTCAGTTTTCAGTCGTATCTGATGCTTTGTGACCCCATTGGGGTTTTCATGGCAAAGATTCAAGAGTGGTTTGCCATTTCCTTCTCCAGCTCATTTTACAGATGCAGAAACTGAGGCAAATAGACTTAAGTGGGACAGTGACTTACACTGAATCTTCAACCTTAAATGAATCATCTGCAAAATGCTGTTTGGACTAGAAAGTCCCTTCCAGCACTGGCCAGCCCTATGAGCCTATGAACTGCATTAATTTGCTAAAAATCTGAACCTTGCTAAATTTACTTGGTAAACAAAACCTATCCTGCCACACTTAGTCCTTGGGCTAAAGTTATCCCAAATTCTTTTCATCCTCATAGGATAAGCCAGTCACTGTTAATAAAAGCAGTAGTTAACAGACCTTCGAGGTAAAGTGTCAGGCAGACACAGGTATATAAAAAGGAGAAAGGCTCTTTAAGAATAAAGACTGTTTTACTGCTTTTAACAGAACAGAAAATGACCTAAGAGTAGCTGGCAAGCATTCCAGAATGGCTTTAGGCAGCCCTAAAATTTGGTGAGGGAAGTAAGCCACCTTCTAATCTATGATCCTATGCTGTTTTAGGAATTTTACTTTCTTTTAATTTATGAAATTAAAACAAGCATTTCCATAACACAGTATAATTTAAAAAGATGATTGCAAAAGGAAGTGTAAATCTATTATATACAATGTGCTATTCCTTTTAAATATAAAGTTTTTGTAAATTTCACCCTCCCCACCAGAGATGACTAACATTAGACACATATGTATGTGTAATTTCATACATACTTCCTATGTTGTAGTTCCACTGATCATATATGCCATAAGTATTGATGATAAATATTTGCTGTTCTTGGGTTACTTGCACAGGTAAATACATATTCAGTATAAAGTACAACATAGGATTATAGTTCCTAAGATAACATATCTGAAGTTGGAAAGGTCCTTTGGAGGTTTTCTTGTGCAACCACCTCATTTTACATTTGAGGAAAATGAGATCTATCGAGGTTAAGTAACTTGGTCAAGGTGGTATAGGCATTAAATGGCTGAGGGGATTTGAATTAAAGACGCAGGGCTCTAAGTGCAGTGCTTTTTTCACTGAATCATACAAGAAACATTTTTAGTTATAATAATATAATATTTAGTATTATATTCTATTAGAATATATATTTATTCTTATATATCATAATGTGTAATATATTTTTATAACTATCAGTTATAATTAGCTATTGGTTTAGTAGGCTTCCATCTGCAGTTAGCATATAATCTGCCCAGTACAGAAAATCTTTTGTTCATTGTCTTAACATTTCCTTCTCTGGTGAGTCTTTCATACTTATTAATGAATGCTTTCTTGATAAATGTAGAAAAAATAGTTTAATATTCACTTGTTAAAAAATTTAACAAATCTTTCTTAAATGGGAAGATAATTGTCCTAGTTTATGACAAGAACTGACAGAAGAAAATACTGCTATAATTCAGTATGTTCATCCTTCGTTGCCAAAGACCATGCCATCAGAGAAATTTGCATGTGACTTACACTTGACTTTGTTTTGAGTGAGGGAGGACTGTGCAGATCACCAGTCTCACTTCTCCTCCAGAGCCATCTGAATCCAGTGACCAGATATTCATCAGGATGACTAGAGATGACCCAGGATGAGGCCATTGGGGTTAAGTGACTTGCCCAAGGTCACACAGCTAGTGAGTGTCAAGTGTCTGAGGTGAGATTTGAACTCAGGTCCTCCTGACTCCTGCACTGGTGCTCTATCAACTGCACCACCTAGCCACCCCTTACTGCTATAAAACTCACAAGACATCTCACATGTAAGAATTACAAGATATGAGGCAAAGAGGGGCAAAGAACAAGAGAAAAACAAATCCAGCTGACCACTTGAAAAATAGAGCAGAAATGGTAATAGATGCTAGGAGTTATGAAGGGATAAACACAGAAAAATGGTGGACAGATGCAGTCAAGAAGACGTAACAGAAATATTTAAAGATGAAGTGTATTTTGCTCTGCAACAAGTAGATCAGAGAAAATTTAGCTATTTGAACATCTAAAGTATTGTTTCCAGTTATTACCAACAGGGGTTGTATGTAACATAGGTACGTACTATATGTATGATTGGTGAGGTCCAAAGAAACTCCAGCAACCATTTTATTCAAACTAAAAACTAACATAAAATGAGTTTATTAATAAATAATAGCTCACATTGATATAGTGCTTTCAAGTTTACAAAGCACTTTCCTCACAACAATCCTGTGAGGTAGGTCAGGACAATATTATTTCCATTTTAGAGATGAGGAAAATGAGGCTCAGAAGATTAAAAATGAGTTGACAAAGGTCGTGCAGCTATGAAGTTCGAGACAGGAATATTATCCTAGGCTCCTGACCCCAAGTCCACTGCTCTTTCCTTCCACTACATATCATGCTGTTTTATCTTAGTAGATTCATCCTTCAAGCGGGTTCTTTAGGTCTCTGTCCAAATAATCTCAACTAAAAAAAAAAAAATACTAGCTGTGACTACAAAGCAGGGAGACTGGTATTGGTGTGGTCTGGAGATCAGTCTCCTCACCTTGTTCTTAAGTTAAACTGCAAGTACAGCTGTCGTTCTACTTTAAATAGAAAAATAAGCTTTCCACAGTGGACTGCCTCACATTAAGTACACTTTGCAGTCAGTTCATTTCCTTCTTATTTACCAATTCTAGAAATAAAGAAGACCAGATAATGTAATGAAGGGCATGAGTTTATTGGAGGGAATTGTACCATTCTGATTATGGTGACCAGCATACATGTTATCATGGCTTTTCTCTTAGGCATTACCATTCCAGGAATATTTGCGTGCTGAAATGGTTTAATAGGCCCAAGATCGTTAAAGAAATAAACATCTTCTCTTTTCAAATGGAAGTGAAGAATAATAATTCTGGTCTTCTATGCCACAATACGAAATTAGTTTAATTTCTGACGAGCCACTGCTATCATCATATAACACGCCTGTTGAAAACAAAAGCTTCCTTGTAACAAGGCAGTGTGAATTTATGCTTTCTCGTGCAGCCCAACAAATTCATACTCCAGTCTTCAGTTCAGGATCTACACATTCATGACCCTGCTACACCCCAGTTTTTCAGTTTCTCTGTATTTAAGCTAAATCTACACTGGTCAAAACAAGTCATGAGATTCAGTTAGTGCTGCCGACCCACAACTTTGTTGTTGGTTTATTTTAATCCCAAGGCATCACCAAAATAAGGAGGCAAATAAATGTCATCTTTAAACGACCTGGAAAACACATTGAACATATATTGCTTATTTATCCAGTATAGAGCTAGACTTAAAAAAAGAAATAGATGCTGTAATTCCCAAGCTAGAATGAACTGGGAATTTATAAACTGAACTGTTTCAGTTCAAAAGTGTTATTTTACAATCAATAATATCATATCACTTATTTGAAGAGAACAATGAATTTGGTTAAAATTCCATGGTAAATACATAAGCCATATATAGTTAAAAGTCTGGCTCTAAGCAACCTTTGGCATGAAATACAAACCAAAGGTCACAATAATTGATTATTTGATCTTAGATTCAACTCACATTTATCCACTTTTCAGACACTTCTTAATGAAATGATAAAGTATTTATTTCACAAAACTTCCTTCCATATTTAGATCGCCAAGGCTTTTTGATATTCCTTCTTACTCAGTGAACTAAAGGATCAAACAAACTGGCTTTTTTTAACTTCCACGTTAGCAATACAATACCAGAGGGTTTCTGTTATAACCTTTGACTTCACAAAATAGCAGATACTAGATCTTTCACCAACACAATACATTTGTAAACTTATTCAGAATCATGTCATTCCCACTCAAGTGCAACACCATGAACACTTTTAGCACTTTTGCTTAAGCCAGACTTTTTTTTTTTTTTGTGCTTTTGAAGATTACGCTGCTTTTGAATCTTTTTTTGGTATTTAAAACTCGCATAAATTTCCCTTGTAATAATAGCAAAAGAAAAAAATTAAAAAGATTTAAAGCCAATTTTTCTGTGGGGGTTGGGGGGGAGTGCCTTGTAACACTAATGATTCTTTTACATGCAGTAGAAATAAATTTGTATCTCTTCAGTATCTGGAATAGTAGAAATCATTTCTGGTCCCTCCTAATTCAACCAAAGCTACTTTTAAATAATTATAGTAAAAGACATCCCTGAAAGTTTTTGATTGAGTAAGCCAGTGAATCACAGTGGAGTCTCAGGTCTATTATTTAACAGTGTAGCTCCATCTCAAAATTATAGTGAATATCCAAACAATGAGAAAAATAGTTTTAAACTCAAAAAAAGAAAAAAAAAACCGAGTGGTCACCAAATCTGTTTCTGTATCCCCTGATTTGCATTCTCTTCATTTGTAAGACAGCTTCCTAAATCCTCACTCATAGTTCTGAGTTATAATTTAGTGAAGAGGCTTCTATGCTACCATGTCATGTACGGGATTGCAGTGGCACAATGTTCTTGCTTCCTGGTACACTTAATAAATAGTCTTCACATCCAGAGACGGGACAATGGTTCCAGATCCTGCATTTTCAGACAGCATTTTGTCAGGAGATAATACTTGCTGTGCAAGATGATGACAGCTGATAACTCTTCCAGTCAATGAGGTTATCAGTCTGTCATTTATATGCACTGACCCTTCATTCTTTCAATCATAAAAATGTGGCTTACTAAAAAAACAAAACAACAAAAAGAAAAACCAAGAGTCTAAAGGCACAAAGTCGCATAGCTGCTCTAGGAGGAGTTTGTAAACAGAGAATTGGTTGAATTTAGGTAATCCAAATCTACAAGAATAAAAAGGCATCCAAAGTAGGCTTTTAACTAGCCAGCTTCTTTGAGACCCTTAATGGGTTTTGAGGTCTACAAAGTATGCACTAAAATACCCATACTTCAAAAAGCAATAAGGCAAATAGTATAATCATTACTCCAAAGTTACAATGGTAGTGTAGGCATACGTAGTATAATTTAGCTACAATGTGTGGCACTGTTTCTATTACATAACCATATTAACTGTTTCTTTCCTACATAATTATATATTCAGCTGGGTTCCAGTTGAACACAAAACCATCCTTGTACCACCACTGACAGTTGGCAAGAGTTCTTTGACAGCAGTTATTTTACTCTGTTCAAATCACCCTCAAACTGAGGGAAGTTAGAATTCAAAGTTCAGATATTAAACACTATCATACTTGTGAAGAGCTTCTTCCAACTTTTGTGTCACTTTTTGGAAAAATATTATTTGCTGCTGTAAGAAATGCTGCATCTGGGATTTGAAGTCTCTCACTCGAATCTGATGGAAGTGGTGAATTTCAGCCAAAGTAGCAAAAGAAATTGTATTACAGCGATCTTGAATGCCATCTGCCTTTTGGACCTCCATTTTCCCTTCTTCCACATGCCGTTTACTCTCCTTTACTTTGGTAAGAGCTCCTGTCACAAAGACAAAATGCATGTTAAAGAAAGAAACATTTTTATATAAGTAACATCACCTCAACCTGATCATTCCATGGTTTCATAATTATTACACTGTATCTTTAGGTAAATGCTTTCCAAAAATTTTTTTTTAATTCTCAGAAACTTGATTGTATGTATCTATAAAAATAATCACTTTTTGTGACCTCACTTTGAATAGTGTAGGAGACTGAATTTCTCAGTTTTTCTCTCAAGTGTTTTACTAATGAAAATATTTATAAGCTATTGAGCAAAGAAAGAATGATAAGTCACTTCTCAGGAAACCTCACTGAAAAACACTTTGTAAAGATTCTGACAGCCCACCTGAGCATGAAACACACAGGTAAGATGCGGAGACCAGCTAGATTACCTAAGAAGGGTATAGATGAGAGAAGACGAATAAATAAGGCTATAAGGATATAGTGATAGAAAAGCATCAGATGACTGGAGATCTTCAAAAACAGGCAGAATCTGGAACTTAAACAACCTTGCCATTATAAACAATAATAATGAAAAATTTTCTTTTGTAAATTTATTGTACAAAAATGGATGAAAATATTTCAATCAAAATAAAGAACACCAATAATACTTATCCTGCTTCTTTCCACATGTGAACTTATAAGATCTACTGTCTTGCTGCCACTTTTTAAAAATATGCTGAACTTGATTTTCATCACTTCATAAGTCTCTTCACATTTTTCTGCAGTCCTCATACTTATCACATCTTAATATTTCAAATACACACATATATACATATACATACAATATATGCATACATTCTCTAAAATGGTAAGCTGTAAGAAGGAGCAATGATAAAAGTTCTTCACCAGGAGCTTTGTCCATTGATGAAAAACACACACACACACACACACACACACCCCCTTGGGATCTCTGAATTCATAGGTATAGGAAAGTACTGGTATGTATAAAATTTCTCCATTGCAAAGAAGACTTATAACACTCCACGTCTTACAACTTTCCTGGGGCCATAGTGTATGTCACAGACAGCACCTCAAAACCAGGTCTTCTGAGGCCAAACCTGGCCTTCTATCTACTATGACACATTCTCTTTAAAAAAGTGGTGTTTCATTAATGTAACTGTGCAGAGTGCTGTGTTAATCAATCAGAAATTATAGATTACCTAAGAACTGGTCCCTGCTCTCACCGTAGAGGAATGTGACACAGAATAATAAACTAAAATCCAAAATGATGAATTAGATATAAACAGGGTGATTTTTTTGAGGAGAGAGTAGATCAGGGAAGGCTTCCTGAAGGAGGCAGTAAATGAACAGACTAATATTTTAGCAGGTAGAGGGGAGGTAAAGAAAGGGCAAATCATTCCAATCACAGGGAATATTCTAATCAGTAATGTGGAGGTAGGGAAGAACGAGGCCAAAAGGGCTGTATTTGGTCTTCTCTCCACAGCCTCTTGATGATTTTACCAGCAAACATGATTTCTATTCTCATCTCTAGGTAAATGACAACCAGACTGATAACAGCTATCCCAAGCCTCTCGACAGCGTAGCAGACACTTCAAACTGGATGGGTCAGAACCATCTCAAACTCATTATGTCCAAAACAGAACTCATCCTTCCTGTAAAATCCACACTTCTCTTCAATGATCCTTCTAGACACCCAGGTGTGCAACCCCCAAACTAGCTTTGACTGCCATTCCCTTATCTCCATATTCAACCAGTTTTGGAGTCTGAAACACATCATGAATAAAGCAGTGAATTTTTAGTCATGAATAATTCGATTCAAATTCTACTTTGGACACTTGCTAGCCTTAAACCTTTGCCTTCATACACACTTTCCTTCTGTTTGCCTCAGTTTCCTCAACTGGAAAATGGGGATAACAATAGCACCTCTCTCACAAGGTTTTTGTGAAGATGAATTGAGAGAATATTTGTAAAATAGCACAGTTTCTGTACATAGGGGGCATTATATAAATGCTTATTCCCTTCCCACCTCTTTCTCAAATGACTGTGAATCCAATGCATTTCTTTTTGCCCACCACCTCATTCAAATACTGTTGTGTGTCTTAGGGGCCTTCCCTTATGTTAGTTAAATGCCAGCTCCTTTCAGCACAGAATGGTTAATTCTTCTAGAAAGGCCCTTGCACAACTCAAGGTTGCTGTAAAACATATCAGAATACCATCTGTGATTGTAATCCAAGTGTGACAAGATGGCAATGACAGAATGACCCGGCAGTGGCAATAGAAATGGTGAGGAAGGTGTGAATTAGGGACTTGTTAAAGAAACCTTAAGAGGTTGGTTAGTTCAAACACCCCACATTCTAGAGATGATGAAACTGAGGATCAAATGGGGTTAAATAACTTGTCCCAAATCACACAGCTAGCTAGAAGAATTTCAAACCTATAACTCAGGTCTCATGACTCCTAGAGTCTGGTTCTCTTTCCAATTACATCATGCTCACAGAAGAACACAGCTAGAATATTGGCCAACAGTAATACATCACACTAAATTGCTTGCTCAGTGTTGATACTTTCAAAAACTAAGAGAGGGTTTCACAATTTCTTTAACAGCACATTTATTGTCATGCTTACACTTGAGCAGGCTTTTAGGCTGCATTTCTAAGCCCGATCTTCTTTACTTATTTAATAACTTAAGAATTTACATTTCCCATTCAGACATTGAAGTTGAATGTAGTATTAATTCAGAATGAAAAGTAAAAAGTAAGGAAAATGACAGCACAGAATGGTGAAATACAGCATGAACTAAGTAAAGGGAGAGACAAATGAAAGGAAGCTAAAACACTAGCCTAGGAAAAAGAATAAGAAGACTAGCTGAAAAACCTAGATCCTACAAACAACAGTAAGATACGGTGGAGAACCAACTTTTGACCCCCAAAAACCAACATATCCATCACATAGCCCTCAGTCACAAATCATTTGCTGTCAATAAATAAGGAAAAAAGACAATTTAAATTTAAAATTTCAGTGGAATACACTATTTTCTCTTGAAACACCAATCCTTCTCTTAGGGGAAAAAAAAGAGGTGGCTCAATTAAAACATTCTCCTGGCACAAAACGAATCATTGTGGACTAAATTCCTTTTAAAACCTGAACTCAAAAATGACCCTTTCTGGCCAACGTAGCTAATATTTAATGTATTTTTTAAAAATATCCTTTGAAACACCTGGTACAAATATAGAGTATCTTTGGTATTTGGCATTATATATGGGGTTAAGGATAGTCAAGCCAAAAGATAACAGACAATGGATTTTAAGATTTCCAAGTTATAGCATCACACACTCCTTATTAGAACAACACACTAAAAAATATCCATGATTACAAAGGAAACAAATGTCTTCAAAATGTTGTGGGTTGGGTTTTTTTTAAAGTTCACAGACCAGTTAACCCTTGTTACAGTTTATCTCACCACCATAGTAGGAAGCGGGGTAGATTTTAAAGAACCCTTTGAACACAGTAAGAGAATTTAGAGACTGGACTAAAATTCTACTCAATTTCTGTATAACTGTTCTTAGAAAACTTTTACTGTTTTCAGTGAACAGCAAAAGGTTATCTTGAACACAAAGGAAGATTTTAGGACTAATTTCTTACAAAGAGAGATTTGTTTGGCAGATGTAACTACTAAATGTTGCTATTTTGAAAGTCTAACATCATTAATCAGACTAAGGATAAGCAAGATTTGGAATAAATTCTGGCAGTATTACTACAGTGCTACTGGCATATTTTTTTCAAGCAATTAAAGCTTAAATTTTCAGATACATATATTTTTTCAATTTGAATTTAAAAGATTAGAAATAAATTTTGGTCCAGCTAAATAAAAAATATTCTAAAAGCAAAAGTCATGAAAATTCACATCATAATTCAGACTATTAGATTTCCTTTTTTTAATCCTAATTTATTTTGTTATTTGTGAATGTGGGATCAAAGCAACAGCAGTAATCAATTAGTATTTGAGTGTGTACCTCTCAAGTGTTAATGACAAAAAAGGATATCCCAAGTGGTCTTCAAGAGACCAAGCAAGGGAGTGAAAGGGACTGAGAAAATCTTAGAAGGATCTAACAAGTATTATTTGGAGAGAAAAAAAATACTAGAAACAACCCAAAACCCCAGAACCAATGGCTGTTCATGAGGACTTCGTAGCGAGTTATCACTGCCTTTTAAAGCAGTTTATTAGCTTTCTAAATTCCCTCCATCTTTTTTGAACCAAATTACACTTTTCTCCTATAGTCTAACCCAAGAAGAGAAACAGAGTTCCTGGATCCCAGAGATGAACCCACTGTCTTTTCCTCAAACCAAAAGTGGCAGTTTCTCATCCAAGGACATGGCACAAGATAGAGTAAAAGGGATGAATGAAAAGGCAATTGTTAAGCACTTAATAAATGCTAGTTGGCTGCCTGAAATATCAAGAATTCTAGAAAAGCCACATGACACAGGAAAATGTACCCATAATGCCAAATGGCTAAGTCCCTGGAAACTGTCCAGTCCTAGGCCATCTTAAAAAGGCAGTAGTATAACCTTCCCAACATGTGGCTTAATGGTACAATTTCCTAAGGATTTTCCTCTCTAGCAGACCCAAATTCAAGAGTCCTGCAATCAGGCTTTCTAGTTAGCTTTAGGAGTTGCCTAAAAAGTAAGCTCAATTTTAAATGTCTAGGGACCAGGTCTTCAATTTTTTTTTTTAAAGAATCACCATTCAACTTTCATGATATACATTCTAAATTATAGTAGAAAGTTCAATCTGAGGACATATTTCTACAAGAGTAGCAGGAGACAGTAATTAATGTTGAGGATGACACCTCTAAGCCACTACAGCATCCTGAGTCATACAATGAAGAAATATCTTTGCTTGAAACAACTTCTGTTTCTCCTTCCCCTCTCCTCCTCCCTATCCCCATGCTCCCCAAGACAGACAGACAGAGACAAAGAAACAAATGCAGACATGCACACACTCAGCTGCTGACATGTTCCTAGCCTCTTCCTAGAAATCAGAACACACTTTCTCCTACAGAAATGTAAATAATTAGTCAGATAAAGCTTAAATAAATTTACTTCAGGTATACCTGACAGCAAAATGGGTATTGTGAGATGGCCTAAGAAAATAAACCGTAAATCACCAAGTCAGAAATTAACTTATAGAACATTATCCATCTGTAAACTGAGGTCTACCTGTACATGTCTCTGGGCTTTTCAGATATGTCAAAATAAAAGTACAGATATGTAAAATGTTCCAATAGTATTAGCAGCTAAATAACGGACAACTGGAGAAGGATAAATTAGTTCAGACTAAAAAAAAAGTGTTGAGTTGCAATTTCTAAGGTTTCTTTTTAAAAAATAAAATCATTTGTATCTGTTTATACAGAGCAGTAATATAGAGCACAGCCAGTTCCAGTGATACTCCATAACATTACAACATCTTTCAAGAATTCTTTTCATTTTACTAAACTTTTCATAAAGCATAAATTCTGGAAATACAGCCTAGAGAACAAAAGAGCCCGACATCTTTATCACTGCCATCATTACAAAAATAACCCAAAGCTTTCAAAGGCTATACTTGTTGCATGGCTTATTGAAAAGAAATACTTCCTGCTTAATGTGATCAAACATTTATCAAAATCCAAGAGCAAGCAATGTTGGTAATGAAGAAATGGAAGTTTTCACAGTAAGATCAAGGTGAAACAAGGTTGTTCACTGTCACCATGATTATATGACATGGTATTAGAAAGACTAACCATTTATGGAAACAAGCAGAGTCACAGAAAGTAAAACTATGGATAACAGTTTACTTAGAAAACCTAAGAAAATCAGCCAAAAAAGAAGACTGAGATAATAACTTTGAGAGAGTAGCAGACTCTACCCCCAAATCCAAAAGACCATGACCATTTCTGTATATTACTAACACAATCTAGGAAGAAAGGGTAAAAAAAATGCCCTTACAATTAAAAAAATACATTAAATATATGGGAGTTAATCTACAAAGAAACACAAAGGACTTCTACAAATAAAAACCATAAAATAATTTTTACAGAAATAACCCCCCCCCCCCAAATGGAGGGGTATTTGATAATCACACTTAAGTCATGTTAATATAACACAGATGAAACTACTTAATCTTTGGCCTTAATACAATGTTGATGAAAATCCCAAGGAAAGGGAATACTTTATGAAATTAGACATGTTAATCCAATTCAACAAGCATTTGAACATCTACTAAGTAGTAAACACTACGCTAAGTGCCAAAGATACTCCTCGACATGCACAAGGGATCCCATTCCATTTCTGGGTTATCTCCTCCAGCAGATTTCTCCCTTCATTATCCACACTTACTGATTTTCAATCTCTCCCTGTCTACTGGCTGCTTCCCTACCAAACATGCCCATGTCTCAACCTTCACTTGATCCATTCATTCCCCACTGACTATCATCCCCATCTCTCCTCCCTATCCTGGCTAAAACCCTTGAGAATGCATTTTACATTATGCCTTCATTTCTTTCACTTTCTTAGGGTTTCCAGTCTTTTCATTCCACGAGAACTGCTCTCTCTCTAAAGGTACCAAGGATTTCTTAACTGCCAAATCTAATAACCTTTTTCTCAGTCTACATCCTTTGCCACTGTCAGATCCCACTCTCCTTCACAGTTCCTTTTCTCTGCGTTTCTGAGACACTACCTCCTGGTACATGTCTAATGTCTCCTCGATCTCCTTTACTGGATCCTCATTCAGGTTGCACCTTTCCTAAGTTCCAGGCTTGCATCTCCAAATGCCCACACGACACTACGAAGTGAACATCCTGCAGATGTAAATTCAGCATGTTCAAAACTGAACTCAATGATCTCTCCCATTCCCTTCCAAACGTCTCCATACTACTGCTGAGGTCACCATTACTCTTTCAGTCCCCCAGGCTCCCAACGTAAGCGCCATCCACTTCTCACTCTCTCATCCCCCATCATCCAACCAAAGTCTGTCAGTTTTGCATTTTGCCCTTCCAACATCCCTCCTACACACGCCCTCCCTCTCCTCTGACCTGCCACCACCCTAGTGCAGGCCCTTATCACCTCACCTGGACAGCGGCAACAGCCTGCTGGTGTCTGCCTGCCTTGGGTCTCTCCACCCTCCAGTCTATGCTCCACCCAGCTGTCAAAGTACACTTCCCTAAGGCAAGTCTGACACGTCACTCCACTACTCACAACTCTGCTGGCTCCCTATCACCTCCAGAATCGAATATAAAATCCTCTGTTTGGTGTTCAAAGTCTTTCATTACCCTTCCCCCCACCTTTCTAGTCTTAAATCTTACACTCTCCCTCCTCCATCTACTTAGCAACCAAATGACAATGGTCTCCTGGCTGCTCCTTAAATAAAATATTCCATCACTAGACTTCAGGAATTTCACAGGCTATCCCAAACCCAAAATACTCCCTTTCCTTATCTTTGACTCCTAGATGCCTTTATGTGCATCTACAATCCTACCTTCTATAAAAAAAACTACCCCCCAAAAAACCTTTCCTAATCCCCCTTAATGTTAGTGTCCTTCCTCTTATCTCCAATTTATCCTGTATATAGCTTGTTTGTACCTAGTTCTTCTGACGTTGTCTCCCTTATTAGATCGAGCTTCTTGAGAGCAAGAACTATCTTTTGCCTTTCTTTATATCTCTTATATACACAAAGCCTGGCACAAAGTAGGTACTTGATGTTTACTGACTGATAACAG
Source organism: Bettongia penicillata ogilbyi (assembly GCA_023548195.1). Taxonomy (NCBI): domain Eukaryota; kingdom Metazoa; phylum Chordata; class Mammalia; order Diprotodontia; family Potoroidae; genus Bettongia; species Bettongia penicillata. The sequence continues at coordinate 4,076,730 of JAJHZJ010000309.1, forward strand.
TAGATTTCTTCATAATGGTGAGCGTGAGTCAGCACAAAGATTAAATTATATTTGCATTCTCTGTTTACTAAGGCAGGGAAGTATGCTCTGTTATTTCATGAAATATGGCTAAGTGAAAAACCTCATTCTCTCATATAACTCAAGAAAAATTAGGTGTTATACTATATGGCTGGTCACTGAGTAGATTGAATACTACCTTTATAAGGTTTGTGAATTATATTTCAAAATAAAAGAATTCATATAATCTTTATATATTATACACTATCAGAATTTTTAAGACCTCTGAAGCTTATTTAAGCACAGTCCAATGACAATATAATTTATTAGTACACAGATCCTCACATAGCTTGCTTCAGAAACATCCCTTCAAATATAATAATTAAAGCATTAAAAGTATTATAGAGCACAATTAGTCTATAAGACATGTATTGCTTATCTTCCAACACCACAGCCATTAATAAGTTTTGGATATAACAGTTTGTTTCCACAAGAAAACAAAATTTAAATAATTATGTAAGAGATGAAGAACTTAAATCAGTGTTTACATAAGCACTAGGTGAAATTACTGCAAAAAATTTTTTCCACTCATTCTTTACAGAAAATGATTTGTTTTTAATTTAGATCTTAATGGCAAAGTTAATTTTTACTCTTCTTAAATTAAATTAATATTCTTCCTTAATTTCTGAATGCTAAGTTAGCCACACAAGTAGTTACTTGTTAAAAATTGACTGGCTGGTTCCTATTTCAGAATTCTTCAATAATGACACTGTATAAAATACTATGTTCTATAACTGCTTTAAGAAAAATCATAGGCTGGGGGGGCGGAGCCAAGATGGCGGAGTAGAAGGACGCACGTTTACGAGCTCCGAAACCAAAGCCCATAGAATTAATGTAAAAAGAGTCCCCCATAGCTTCTGGGTGAATACAAGGTGTGCAGAAGCAGAGTGGAAGAGATTTCCGTTCCAGGGAGCCCTGAAGACCCGTCCCCAGGGTCCGGCGCGCCCCGGAAAGTAAACCCGACCCCCAGCGCTGCCCTGGCCGAGGCCGCAGAGAAGCTGATCAGAGCAGGCTTCAGAGACGGAAGCTGCAGCAGCCGGGAAAGCCCCTCCGCCCACAGAAGCGACAGGTCAGTGAGAGAGGCCGGGCTGAAGGAGAGGGGAAGCAGGGCATCTCCGTGACTCGGGCCCCCTTGGGAGGAAGTGGCGGCGGCGGGGACGGGGGGCAGGAAGCGGCGGCGGCAGAGGTGTGGGCTGGGGCTGAGGCAGCAGCGGCCCAGGACCCAGGAATCCCCCAGCGGCAGGCAGGATCTTCATTACGGAAGATTCCCGCATAAAACCTGATGGAGTTGAGCCTGGGAGACGGTCCAGCCCCCGCCCCGTTCTGTTGCTGAAGGCTTCTGCTCGGGACCCCCAGGGGAGCTGAGATTGGGAGGCGGGGCCCCCCACCCCGCCCCCACCCGCTCCATTCCTGAAAGTCTCTGCATAAAGCCCCCCCCCCCCCCCCCCAGGGATCAGAGTCTCGGAGGCAGCCCTGGCCCCACCCCAGCACCTGAACTAAAGCTCACTGATTGACAGCCAGCAGGAGGAAAGCCCATTTAAATCTCAGAGGCCAAGCACTAGCTGGGCGGATCCAGGTGGAGGTGGAAAGGAATCTCAGAAGTCAAGTAACTGGCTGGGAAAATGCCTAGAAAAGGGAAGAAAAATAAGACTTTAGAGAGTTTTTTCCAACAAATGCAAATGATCCCAACCTTCGGATCTGATGGCGAGGACGAGAACGTATTTTTCCCATCAGGGAAAGATGTGGAGGGCGGGGCCTCAGTACCCCAGACACCCCAGGGGGGTGTTGGGTGGGCTCAGGCCTTGGAAGAGCTTAAAAAGGATTTTGAAAAGCAAGTTAGACAGGTGGAGGAAAGACTGGGAAGAGAAATGTCAGAGATGCAAGAAGAGTATGAAAAAAAGGTCAATATCTTGGTAAAGGAGACCCAAAAAAATGCTGAGGAAATTAACACCTTGAAAAATAGGCTCACCCAATTGGCAAAGGAGGTTCAAAAAGCCAATGAGCAGAAGAATGCTTTCAAAAGCAGAATGAGCCAAATGGAAAAAGAGGCTCAAAAGCTCACTGAATTTAATAGTTCTCTCAAAATTAGAATGGAACAGATGGAGTCTAATGACTTTATGAGAAACCAAGAAATCACCAAACAAAACCAAAAGAATGAAAATTGGAAGAGAATGTGAAATATCTCATGGGAAAAACAACTGACCTGGAAAATAGATCCAGGAGAGACAATTTAAAAATTATGGGACTACCTGAAACTCATGATCAAAAAAAGAGCCTAGACATCATCTTCCATGAAATTATCAAGGAAAACTGCCCTGACCTTCTACAACCAGAGGGCAAAATAAGTATTGAAAGAATCCATCGATCACCACCTGAAAGAGATCCAAAAAGAGAAACTCCTAGGAACATTGTGGCCAAATTCCAGAATTCCCAGCTCAAGGAAAAAATCTTACAAGCAGCTAGAAAGAAACAATTCCAGTACTGTGGAAATACAATCAGGATAACCCAAGATCTAGCAGCTTCTACATTAAGGGATCGAAGGGCGTGGAATAGGATATTCCAGAAGGCGAAGGAACTAGGACTCAAACCAAGAATCACCTACCCAGCTAAACTGAGTATAATACTTCAAGGGAAAATATGGTCTTTCAATGAAACAGAGGACTTTCAATCATTCTTGATGAAAAAACCAGAGCTGAAAAGAAAATTTGACTTTCAAACACAAGAATGAGAAGAAGCATAAAAAAGTAAACAGCAAAGAGAAGTCTTAAGGGACTTACCATGAGTGAACTGTTTACATTCCTACATGGAAAGACAATATTTGTAACTCTTAAAACTTTTCAGTATCTGGGTAGTTGGTGGGACCACACATACACATGTACACGCATGCACACACATACACACATGCACACACATACAGAGATAGAGAGCACAGATTGAACTGAATAGGATGGGACCATACCTTAAAAGAAATTAGGGGAAATGGTGAGAGAGAAATGTAGGGGGAGGGAAAGGGAAGGGGGTAACTATATGTCATTTAAGAGGCAGGTAGGAGTTTTTCTTAGTGGAGGGAAAAAGAGGAGAGCTGAGAAAAAAAAAACAAAAAACAAAAAACAAGAAGTTTACCCTCATCACATTTGACTAAACGATGGAGTGAAATGCACACTCATTTTGGTATGAAAACCTATCTTACAGTATAAGAAAGTGGGGGAGAAAGAGATATTGCAAGGGGGGGAATGATGGAAGGGAGGGCAAAGGGAGGAGGGAGCAATTTGAAGTCAACACTTGGGGAGGGACAGGATCAAAAGACAGAAGAGAAACAATGAGGGGCAGGTTAGGAGGGATGGTAATCCAGTTAGCCTTACACAACACGACTATCAGGGAGGTCATTGGCAAAACTACACAGATATGGCTATATTGAATTGCCTGCTGTCCCAAAGGGAATGGGTGGGGGGGGAGGGATGAGGAGAATTTAAAACTCAAAGTTTTAGGAACAACTGTTTAGTATTGTTGTTGCAACTAGGAAAGAAGACATACAGTTAATGAGGAATAGAAAGTCATCTGGCCCTACAGGAGAAAAGAGAAGATGGAGACAAGAGAAGGGAGAGATGACAGAAGAGAGGGCAGATTGGAGATAGGGAAAATTAGATTGCTTGGGGTATTGGGGTGGGGGGAGGGGAGAAAAGGGGAGAAAATTTGGAACCCAAAAATTTGTGAAAATGAATGCAAAAAAATTAAATAAATAAATAAATAAATACAAAAAAAAAAAGAAAAGAAAAATCATAGGCTTTTCTTAATTTTAAAAAATATATCAATCTATTTCACAGAAAATTACTAACTTAAACAAAACTGAATTTGGTTGTTTGCCTGAGTGTCTTACAAGTTATCTTCCCTTCCACTTAAAAATGGCAACCATTGTCCCAAGGGTAGAAAAGGCAGGACATAAAGAGCCATAACAGATGAAACAAATTAGGGAGGAAGGAGATAAAAGAGAGGAGAGAAAGCTTGTTTTTCCTCATTCCATTGTGCAATGAAATACTGAGATAAAATGCTAATTGGGCTGCCATAACTCATTTCTTCATCTCATCACTTCTCTCCACACCCTTCCCTTCTATAGTATTCCATTCATATATCATTTACTCATTTTTTTCTTCCTATATGTTTCCTGCCTTAGCATCTCTTCATCTGTCTCCCTCCTAAATCAATCCGCAGTCCTCACTGCCACCTCTAGTCCTGCTCTGACCTCACTTTCATCTCTATACAACCTTGAATGTACAGGCTAATTCAATTATAGGCTACTGTCATTTGCCCTTGACTCCCTAGAACTACACGTGCTGCCAATTCCTTGCCACTGTCAAATGGGTCAACACCAGAAAATTATATGATTTTATCAACGTAAGTGACATTAAAATAGGCATTACCATCTGCCCTGCCACTGCTAAGAAATCAGAACTTTTCTATCTGATTTTCAGTAGAAACCTTTGATGTGTGCTATCTCTCCCCATTAGAATATGGGCTCCCTGAGGACAAGAACTGTCTCACTTTTTAATTTTTATTCTAACATCTATCAGTGTTATATACAGTAAGAATTTAATAAATGCATTTTCATTTATTCATATATCTAATTTCAACTTTTATTCCAAGTCCTCAAAACTTTTTTCTATTGTCCTTTCAGCAGGTAGTTTGATCTTCTATAAGAGATGTAAGTCATTCACCCTAGACTTCTTCCCTACTCTGTACCCCAAAACCCCTGGTATTTTCACCCATCTCCTTCCCCCCTTAACTTCTGTGTCTGAGGGAGAAGATAAAATAGCCTTAGTTCCTGCTAGAGCAAACCCCTCTTTACCAGTGCCCTAGATCTCTCCACTTGGGCTTCATCTTCTCGAAATTAGCCTCACTCTCATTTTCAAACTTTCCTAGTCTGCCTTCTCATACTACTACCAAAATAAATGCTCAAGTCTATCCCATCTTGGAAAAAAACAAATCCAACCCTCCGCAGACCTGGATGATCCCCTTGAAGGGATGACCCGCAGAGCTCCCTATCTCCTCTATCTCTATCTCCATCTCCTCACCACCCATTCATTCACTCCTCAGTCCTCAATAATCTCGTTTCTAACAAATTCAAAGACAGCACTTTCTAAATCTTCATTATCTCAGGCAGCTCTGCAGCTTTTGAAATCGCTGACTACTGGCTGTTCTTGGATACTTTCTTCCCTTGAATTCCATGCTGTCTCTTGGTTTTCAGGCACTTCTAATTAAAAAGACTCCCAGAGTTCATTAGCTGCCCCCTACCCCCAAACTTCCCTCTTTCTAATAAGGGCACCTCTACCCTTCCAGACATCTGGTTTCACTAACCTGGAAGTCACACATGACTGGCCAATCTTATCATTTGTTGCTGTATCTGTCCTATCTTCTCCACACTCAAAGCCACCACCTTCCCTGTTCTGACTCCCAGTCCCTATTACCTGACTAGAACTTAATAGCCTCTCCTAAATGTTCTACCTATTTGCTGTCTCTGTCTCCCTCCACTTAATTCATCCTGACAGTAATTAATCTTTTTACATGACAAGCCTTTTCTCCTGATCCAAAAAAAAAAAAAAAATTCTAGTGCCTAGCCACTGCCTCTAGAATAAAATATAAATTTAGCCTCATATTTAAAGGCCTCCATAGTATGATTTCTGTCCACCTTGCCAGATTTATTTCCTATTACCATCTTTATGAATTCTTATATTCCAGCCAAATTGGACTAGTAGTCATTTCTTGAACTTCAATGCTGGGTCAACCAGCAACCATTTATTAAATACCCACAATGTACAAAGTGATGTGTTCTTGGGATCATATATTTAGAGCTGAAAGGGACCTCAGAAATCCAATCCAATCCTTTCATTTTACAGATAAGGAAAGTGAAGTACAGTGAGGCTAAGACTTTTTGTAGGATCACAGAGGTAAGTTTTGAACTCAGGTCTACCTGACTTAGACCCAATGCTTTCTCCACTACACTACAATGGAACATCCTTGACCTCAATGAGGTTGCATGGAGGAATTATGGGGAGGGGGAGAGGACAGCACAAAAAACCAAATCTGAATTATTAAGTAAATTCAAAATACATGCAAAGCAAATGCAACAAGTATATAATACAATATTTACACAATGAAATTACAAGATAATTTCCAGGGCAACTTGAAGATGGGGGGGCTTGGGAAAGGCATTAGGTGGTGGTAGCACTGGAGCCAAACTCTGAAAGAAGTTAAGAATTTTAAGAGGTGGAAAGAAGAGGAGGGAACACATTCTAAGCATTAGAGACATGCTAGAGATGGCACAGCTACACTGACCAGAAGATACTACCTACTCAAATCTATTTATCTGAAACTGTTTTCCTTTGAGGGTGTCAGTCCAGATGAGGCCACCATCCTTGCAGTCATTCAGGTTTACAACCTTCCAGTCACCCCTGAATCCTCTCCCTTAAATACTCACATCCATTATCAATAGTATCTCCACTGCACCTCCACAACATCATTCACATTTGTTTCCTTCTCTCTACTCACAGCTCACCACTCTACTTCAGGCCTCCCCATAGTTCTCCCCTCTCCAGGTCATTCTCTGCAGCATCTACCACAGGTGCTATCTGCTAAAGAAAGGTCTGACAATGCCAGTCCCCTGCCCAAAAAGCTTCAGCATCTCCCTACTGCCTCCAGAACAAAATACAAATTTTTCCGTTTGTCATTTAAAGTGCTTTACAATTTTACCCCAATCTATCTTTCCAGAGCTCATCTCTATCACTACCCCTCAAATTCTACATGCTGGTGGAAAGGGCCCACGTACTACTATCAAATACTTAACCTTCTATCTCCCAACCCTCATGCACGGCACATATTCCCTGCCTCCATAGTCTCCTCCTCTATAAGGCTTCTTCTGATTCCCTCCATGGTTAGGCCTCAAATCCTATTGTAAGGGCTGAAGAACTTATCTTTCCCCCTCTCACCAGCAAACCTATTCCTTCTTTCCCCTGAACCCCATGATTCCCTCATACATCTGTCTGTTTTTCGTATTTTAATGTTTCTCTTGGTGCTTCTCCCTCTGAATTGACTTTGCACATTTGTCTTGTGTACATACTGCTGCTCCCTCCCATACAACCAGCTAAGCTAAGCTCTCCTTCAGGGCTAAATCTGGTGCTCCCTTTTGTCTCTGCACACTCAGCATCCAGTCCAGGGCTGCACAAAGTAACCACGTAATCTTTGCTGAATTGAGCTTCTGGATTCTTCCAGTTAGGGTTGTCCCCCTCCTCAGTTTTCTTTATCTTATGTTCCCTACCTGAATCTAAACTGTCTGAGGGCAGGCACTGTTCAGATTTTCTATGCCCATTTGTTTTCTATGTGCAAGGTTCTTTGAGCATAGTATGTCCTTAAAAAATGTTTGCTGAACTCTATTTTTCTATCCCTCTCTACTCTCATTACTTTCTATCTTTCTCACTTTTTTTAGTCCAAATTTTGAAAGAAAACCAATATTTATAACCTACATGAAATCATTTGTCTTCTCAGGGAGTGGGGAAGAGGAAGGGCTAGAGAATTTGCAACTCAAAATTTTTTAATTAAAAATATCTTTTACATGCAATTGGAAAAACTGCAAGCCATTTTTAAAAATATCCTTATTTTTATGTGTGTACAACTATAATATTGCCTTTCAAAATTAAAAATTCCAACTGTAGGGCTGAGATATTTTATCCAGATTCTTCGTTTCATATAATAATATGATATATAAAAATATAATCCTAATTAGCATTTTTTCATTCTTCATGGCAGTCAGAAAAAAATGGGAAAGGACTTTAAAAGTTCCTAAGTGTTTAGATTACCAGTAACATTATTCAGCTCAACAAGCATGTTTTGAATAGTGCAGTGAGACACTGAAAATGCTGGGCATACAAAAACAACATGAAGCAGTCCCTATCTCAAGAAGCTAACATTCTACTGAGAGAGTGGGGTGGCAGCATTTACACATATAAACAAACATGAAGTTTGGAATAAATTATGGGAGGAGGGATAGAAAAGATGGGTTAGGAACAATGGCTAGAATAGGTGTGAGGGATCAGGGGAGTTTTGGGCAGCCTACACTTGGGATTCTCAGAGGAATTATAGGCAACAGTGACTTCATAGGAGGAAAGGTAATGTTGATTTGATTATCAATCCCTGAAAAAGTGGAGAGGGGATAAGAATAGGATGGTTCCAGCAGAAGGGGCAGGGCAGCTGTCTAGTACATGGTCTAGTCTTGATGGTCAGTATTTCATAGAATTTTAGAGTTGGAAGGAGCAGTATTGGTCATGTGAACTTTCTTACTGCATAAGGCAGACAGTCATTCAGTTTCTGATTAAATAACTCCAATAATAGGGAACCTAATGAAAATGGCCTGTTCCACTGATGAAAGGCTCAAATTTTTAGAAAGCTCTCTTATTTATTAAGGACAGAGAAGAGTGGCAATATGTCAGACCTCCACTTCAGGAAAATCACTTTGATTATGCTGTGTGGGACATGGTTTAGAGTGGGAACTAAGACAGGAAGTATTAACACAGTAATACTTCAAGAGGATCACCTCTTGCCAGAGAATAACAGACTTTCAACTAGCCTGCCCTGACTCAAGTAGGACTCTCAACTCCTCTGCTCAAAAAACTTTGGAAGATTCCAGTGACCTAAAAAGATCACTGGGATCAAACCAGACAAACACTTATCTTCCTGCTTCAGGGTATTTGCATAAGCTTCAGGTCACAAACTCATGAAATGTATTCCTTCCTTTTTTCCTTTCTCCAACCTCTTCCACCTGATCTCTACCAGATGGAAGTGTTCTCTTCCTCCTCAGGTAAGTCTCTACCTTGTACTAGATTTTATTTGTGAACATATTATATCCCTGGTGGTAGACTATCTCCTTGAGATTAGGTTACTATTCATCTATATATTCCCAGGAACTAGTACTTAATAGGCGATTAATAAGTTTGTTAAAGTGGCTATCAAAATTTCCAGATTATAACTAATTCCTGTTAAAAGAAATCTATTTTTTACTGTCAAATGAGCGAACTATACTTTCTATTTTCCAAAAATGAATTTTTATCATGCATTGTATTTGCACATCAAACAATGTACTAGTTTACTACAAGACTGAGCAAGCTGATTAACCATATTTATGCCTTCTGCTATAACTTGCTATAGCTTATATACTCTTTGATATAATATCTAATGTATTTAACATATTTAACACATGACTGAAGATATACATTCACTATTAAAAATTCTTAAATTTTAGCAGTTTTGAAATGTCAATTTGAAACATTAAAATTATTTTTGTTGTATACATCAAGGACCTGATTTTAATGTTTAATTTTAATTCCCTCCACTGACACAAACAGATCTTTCTATAAATTCATGTCTTAAGGAATTGCCTCAGGCTCAATGATATTAAGTGGCTTGTCCAAGGATCATACAAAGTTAATAAGTGTCCAAGTAGAGATTCAAGTCTAGGTTGTTCTGACTCAAAATATGAGAGGGGTCACACTTTTAATTCCTCAGCTGCAGGCTCCCTGCAAAATTCCCCAGCAAGAACCAGATTAAAACTAACTGAGAAATGTTTAACAAAAAAATAAAAAATATAGCACAACATACATGATGCTAATTTGTGGTTTTCTAAGTCAATGTGAGGCCTGCAGGGATCTATTTTACTTGAAAAATGACACCACTGTGCTATACCTACCATATTCTCTCTCCAAACACACAATTTTTCAAGAGAATTCTACTGCAACACGTCATCGAGATGTGAAGGTAAATGAGGTCTTAAAGGCTATGCCAGTGAAGCACAAGTTTGGCAGTTTCTATCAAGCTGGAAAGGCTTCAAGCACAGCCTTGGTGTTGTATTGTATGTCCTTTGTCTAAGGACCAGCCTAAGTTTGGAGACTTTGGCCACAAGGTGATGAATTTTTCAACAAGAGAAACGTGTATAATCTGCCTCAGGAGAGGAAATGACACACCAATGAATGACAAATCCTTGAAATACTAAAGTACAATAATTATTTTCCTAAACAAGCAAACTTCTTGCCTGATTGCTAAACTGGCTGTAAGATGACAGCTAATCTCTCACACTGAAAAATAACAGACTGCCTGGACAGACCATCAATTAGTTTGTGAATTAAATACAAAAGAATTTTAACTATCACTCACCACATCCTACTCCAATGTTTCACCTGGGCATCAACACGACCTTGAGCTTTCAAAGGCTCTGCCGATGAAGCATGATATACTCAGGCCTGTTGAACCATGTGGAAAAGGCTTCAAATACAGCCCTCACAATGGAGTGGATCTGCTTACTGAGGAACAGCTCAATTAAGAATGGACAGGCTCATCAGCAGGATGCTGGTCACTTGGTAATGAATTCTTTGGCCACAGTAACCCATGAAACAAAGAAAAAATACAAAATAGATAGACCTCAATCCTGTGCAGCCCCCATCTGTTGTTGCAGTAATGGTGACAGAATCCAGAAAACAGGTGCACAACAGTAGGAATCACATAGATCATATAAAAATAAACTCTGAATAGACGTAAATTGTTGTGAACACTAGTTTACAATATGAATTGGTTTTAAAACCTTATGGAAGATAACAGCAGAAAATTATACGCAGGGGTTTGACACTTAGGTGAGATTCTAATCAATGAAAGGTTTCTCAAACAACTTGATAATAATGATAGCTACCATTTATATAAAGCTTAATGTGTGCCAGCCACTGTGCTGAGTGAGCCCTTTGCAATTATAATCTCATTTGATCCTGACAACAATTACAGGAGGCAGATGCTATCATGTCCATTTTACAGATGAGGAAAGTGAGGCAAACACAGGTGAAGTGATTTGCCCAATGTCTTGCCCAGCTTAAAAAGTGTCTTTGGCCACATTTGAACTCAGGTCTTCTTGCTCCAGACTCAGTCCTCAAGCCACCGTGCCACCAGGTGTAACTTTTGTCTAAAAGGTACCTATGGTGTTGGAAATACGCAGCCTCTCTGAATGACTGAAACTCAGATTATTCAATCTGCAATCTATAAAGCAAGCACTGCTAACAAGCGCTGGCTTTTCGAATCTTCAGAACCACGTCTTTGCCTGTGGCTGATCTGGGAGTAGAGAGGTAGGGTGTCTCTACTTTAGCAGCTATGTATAGCAAAAGCATATGGCAAGAGAGGAACCCAAAGTCACCCGTTCCCAAATCCCAATCTCCAGGGCCTACTATGGAGGAATGAGTACAGGGGCTAACTCGAGCTTGGAAAATGAAATTCTTGGGGACATGACCAAAGGAGGTACTTGCAAAACACTTAGCACACAGCTCCTGTTATATAGTAGGCAGTATGTAAATGTTAGCTATCATTATTGTTATGATGAAGATGTCCAAAGGAGTATAGATGGATGGGAAATGAAGAGAGAGAGTTGGAGAATGTTATTGAGGAAAAGAAACTGAGGAAACTATAAATGGAGGTGGCACTCACCCGAGCTGAACATGAAAGACAACGTAATGCTGGGTTTGAGGAAGAGCTACTAGTCAAATTTAGATGGTTTTTAGACTGTACAAAGAGGAACAATGGGAAAGACTAGAAAAGTAGGTTGGTGCCAAACCATGGAGGACTTTAAATAGCAGAATAAGAAATCCTCTTCAACACTGTTCCATTAGAAATTGAGAGCAAGTGGGAGCCAAGATGATGCAGTAGAAAGACAGACCTGCTCTAACTCTCCCCCCTCCACATAGCCCATAAAATACCTGTAAAAAAAATTAATCTAAACAAATTCTAGAGCAGCAGAAGCCACAAAATGAAGGAGTGAAACAGATTTCCAGCCCAAGGCAGCCTGGAAGGCCAACAGAAAAGGTCTATCACATGGGGCTCAGAGCAGAGCACACGGACAGGACTGGAACAGGTTTCAGGGTATGGAATCATGGGTGGCAGCTGTGGTTTCCAGACTTCTCAACCCATAAACACCAAAGCCAGCTTCAAAGGTCAGTGAGAAACATCTTTCACCTGGAGCAGGGTCTGGCCCTGGGTGCCCAGAGCAGGCGGCAGCCACTGCAACACATCATCCCTTTTTGGAGGCTTTGGCCTAAAGACCCTGGGGGAACTGAGCAGCTGATCTGGGTCTCAGTCCTTAGTGGCAGCCCTGGGGTGAGGAAAAGCGCTGGTATGGTGGAGCTGGTGGAGGTTCTGGAGAGGGAATTCTACTAGCAGATTCTAGGCAGAAAAGCTTGTGGTTGCTTCCAGACCAGAGTGCAGGCCAGAGAGGAGTAAACTCTCTCCCCAGATTGTGCCACCTTGGAGGAACTGAGAACTTACAGGTCCCTAAAGTATACCATCCACTTGACAAAGAACTCAAAAGTCAAATAACAGGCTGGGAAAATGCCCCCAAAAGGGAAAAAAAAATAAGACTATAGAATGTTACTTTCTTGGTGAACAGGTATTTTCTTCCATCCTTTCAGATGAATAAGCACAAAGCATACCATCAGGGAAGAAATAAAAGTCAAGGCTTCTGCATCTAAAACCTCCAAAAAAAAAAAATGCAATGGTCTCAGGTCATGGAAGAGCTCCTAAAGGATTTTGAAACTCAAGTAAGAGAGATGGAGGAAAAATTAGGAAGAGAAATGAGAGGCATGCAAGAAAATCATGAAAAGCAAGTCAACAGCTTGAGAAAGGAGACCCAAAAAAATGCTGAAGAAAATAACACCTTTAAAAATGGACTAACCCAAATGGAAAAAAGGTCCCAAAAGCCAGTAAGAAGAAGACTGTTTTAAAAAGCAGAATTAGCCAGATGGAAAAGGAGGTTCAAAAGCTCACTGAAGAAAATAGTTCTTTAAAAATTAGAATGCAGCCGTTGGAAGCCAATGACTTTATGAGAAATCAAGAAATTACAAAACAAAACCAAAAGAATGAAAAAGTAGAAGACAATGTGAAATATCTCACTGGAAAAATAACTGAACTGGAAAATAGGTCCAAGAGAGACAACTGAAAAATTATGGGACTATTTGAAAGCTATGATCAAAAAAAGAGCCTAGACATCATCTTCCATGAAATTATCAAGGCAAACTGCCCTGATATTCTAGAACAAGAGGGTAAAATAAATATTCAAAGAATATACCCATCACCTCCTGAAAGAGATCTGAAAAGAAAAACTCCTAGGAATACTGTAGTCAAACTCCATAGAATTCCCAGATCAAAGAGAAAATATTACAAGCAAAGAAAGAAACAATTTGTGTATTGTGGAAATACAATCAGGATAACAATCACAATAGCAGCTTCTATATTAAGGGATCAAAGGGCTTGAAATCTGATATTCCAGAAGTCAAAGGAACTAGGATTAAAACCAAGAATCACCTACCCAGAAAAACTAAGCATAATACTTCAAGGAAAAAAATGGCTATTCAATGATATAGAGGACTTACAAGCATTCATGATGAAAAGACCAGAACTGAATAGAAATCAAGAGAAGCATGAAAAGGTAAACAGGAAAGAGAAATCATAAAAGACTTTCTAAAGTTGAATTGTTTACATTCCTACATGGAAAGATAACAATATTTGTAACTCCTTAAACTTTTCTCAGTATTTGGGTAGCTGGAGGAATTATACACATATATATATAAACAGAGGGCACAGAGTAAGTTGAATAGGAAGGGATGATATCTAAAAAAATAAAATTAAGGGGTGAGAGAGGAATATATTGGGAGGAGAAAGGAAGAAATGGAATGGGGCAAATTATCTCTCATAAAAGAGGCAAGACAAAGCTTTTTTCAATGGAGGGGAAAAGAGGGGGGAGGTAAGAGGAAAAAAGTAAAGCTCACTCTCATCACATTTGGCTTAAGAAGGGAATAACATGAATACTCAATTTGGTATGAAAATCTGTTTTACACTACAGGAAAGTAGGGGAGAAGTGGGGCGGGATGATAGAAGGGAGGGCAAATGGGAGAAGGAAGTAAACACTTTTGGGGAAGGATAAGGTCAAAAGAGAGAACATAATAAATGGGGGGCAGGATAGGATGGAGGGAAATACGGAGTCTTTCAGAACATGACTATTATGAAAGTCTTTTGCATAGCTACACATGTATAGCCCATATTTAATTGCTTGCCTTCTCAGTGGGGATGGGTGGGGAGGGAGGAAGGGAGAGAAGTTGGAACTCAAAGTTTTAGGAATGAATGTTGAAAATTGTTTATACATGCAACAGGAAATAAATACAGGTAATGGGATATAGAAATCTATCTTGCCCTATAAGAAAAGAGAGAAGATGGGGATAAGGGAAGGGAGGGGTGTGATAGAAGGGAGGGTAGATGGGAGAAGGGGTAATCAGAATGCGCAATGTCTTGGGGTTGGGGAGGGGAGAGATGGGGAAAAAATTTGGAACTCAAAATCTTGTAAAAATGAATTTTGAAAACTAAAAATAAATAAATAAATTTAAAAAAAAATAAATTGAGAGCAACTGAAGGCTTTTGAACAGCAGTGTTATGGGCAGTTCACTTGCCAAAAATGACCTTTAGCTTTTTGTTAAGCATTATCCATCTTTTAATCTAATATCTAAAGTAGAATTTTAAAAATATAACTCATTTTTATTTACTTTGAAGATCTTGGTAAAGTACCCAACATCACAGAGTAGAAAAGATATTAACTTCATAATCACAGGATATCAGTCTGAATCCAGGTCCTGCTTCTTATAGCACAAACTAGGCATGTTACTTCAAGTTTCTGGGCCTTAGTTTCCTCATATGTAAAATCTGAGTCTTGGACTAAAGGACTAAGATCATTTTCAAATCAAAATTCTATTGTCCTTCCAAGAATTTGAAAGTTAATACAAATTATCTTCTAACTTACATTTTTTTCCCCATTTGCTTAGTTTACTATTGCATTTGGCAATAAATAATAAGACAGTCAGAAAGCCAGTTTTCATGGTTGAGAGCATTTCTGAATACACGAATGATGAGTAAAGTTAATTTGTTAGGCTGCTGGTGCTACTAAAAGATAGACATATTTGGAGAAAAATCTAAACGTTTTCCCCCAAATCCAATAGCAAGATGATTGTGGTTATTGAGCTATAGGAATGAGGGAAAAGTAGAGATAGCAGAGTATAGTGGGATAGAGTACTTGCTGGTATCATGGAATTAGGGTCTGGGTTCCTGAACTGGGACAGATCCTAAACAAGTCACTTAATGGCTACAAACTTTAGGCCTCTCAAAAGGATCTATCTAGGAAGTGATGAACATGTTGTGATTTGTGGAACACCTAAAGTTTTCCACATAAAAATTACAAATCCTTTATATAATGAAGGAATAAGCCAAGAAATGAGCATTCTTAAGAAGAGCCAGGAAAAACCACCAAAGAGCACACAGCACGAGAGAAAACGGTTTATAGGGCCAAATGAGTAACTGATGATAGTCCAGGAATACATTTTCATTATGTATTCAGGCATTAGAGAAGGAATCTACATTTTATTTAATTAGAAATAGAAGTAATTAATTTTTCTCCTTCTCCCTCCCACCCTTTTCAAAAAGTGAGGCTTTACTAGCTAAAATAATTATATTCCAATAAACAGAGCAAAAACAAATACCAGAGAAAGACACATTTCAGAATTGACTGTATCTTGATTAGTGTAATTAAAACTGCCTGAATTATTTTTTGGCCTGTGAAATTGATATTAGGGATATCACACAGGTTGAAACAATAATTATAAACTTTTAAAAAACCCAAGAAACTGGTGAATTCTACGAGTTCTTTCAGTTGACCCTGTCAACATTCTAAGCTCAATGATAAAAAATACCAAGTTGAATAATAAATCTTTATGATCACAACTACAGAATAATGAAACTTAAGCAAGTATAGCATAGTGACTCATAGAGAGTCACAAAATTTGAAAACTGAAGAGAACTTTGGAAATTACTGGAGCAAAACCTCAAGGAACTTTTGTCACTTTGTAGGTTTCACTCTTGAGGCTTCCAGACCATTTCCCCTTAAGATGAGTATAAAAAAGGAGTTGATTTAAAAATCTTCACAATCTCCTCAAAACTGGCTACGGGGAATTGAATTTGATTAGGACACAAATATAAACAAGTCATTTAAATTTCAGACCCTAACTAAGGAGTTCCTCTCATTTAGATTTTGCTCTTCTATCACACATGGCTGGATTTGCAGAAGGCTACACACACTCTCTGAGCTTGTTCAATGAACTCAAGACATGGCAGCTTGAGACCAATTTCTGGCTCTATCCCAGTCCTTCTTAGCTTAAAGGTCTCAGGAACTAAAAAGAGGAAACCAGACATCTTAGCCATCTTTCCCTTCCTCATCTTCTATCACTCAAGTGCCATCTGTCACTTTCTCTTCTTTCTCCAGTTTCACATGACAAAGTTGTCTCAATCATCAGCAAGGCTAGAACTATTCTAACTTGTTCAAGTGATCTCATTCTACCTCTTCTCCTTCAACAGACTGCCCCCTCTGTCATCCCTACTCTGTCACTTATTTTCAATCTCTTCCTGTCCTACTTGCTCATCTCCTGCAGTCTACAAACATGCCCACCTCTCTCCCTTATCCTAAAACAACAACAGCAACAACAACAAAACCATTCACTTGGCCCCTGCCCTCCCCATTCCTACTTTCATCTTAAATCTCCTCTTAAACTCCCTGAAAAGGCCATCCACAATAGGTGCCTCCACTTCCTCTTTCTGACATTCACTCCAGTGAAACTGCCTTCTCTAAAGGTAGTAATGGTCTTAGTTGCCAAATTCACAGAACCTTTTCTCGATCTTCATTATCCTTGAACTCCGCCATCTTTGACACCATTGATCACTCTCTCCCTTGATACTCTGCTCTCTAGGTTTTTTCTGGTTTTCTTCCTATCTTTCCTTTGCTGGACACTCATCTAAATTTCATGCCCTCTCATCACAGGTATCCCTCAGAATTTTGTCCAGGCTCTTGTCTTGTCCCTCTGTACTACTTCACTTGATGATCTCATCAGCTACCATGTTACATCGATTGAATTACTATCTTTACGCTGATGATTCTCAAATCTGTCTACCCCCAATCTCTCTACTAATCTCTAATCCTGAATTTCTGACTATTTTTCAGACTCAATATATCAAAAGCACAACTCATGATCTTCCCCCGAAATTTCCTCCAACCCCCACCTTCCCTATTACTGTGGTAGGTAATACCATCCTCCTAGTCCCTCAGGCTCAAAACTTAGGAGTCATCCTGGAGTCCTCACCCATCTCTCACTCTCCCTATCCAAGTTGCTGCCAAGGCCTGCTGATTTCACCTTTGCCACATCTCTCAAATACATCCCCTTCTCTCCTCTGACACTGCCACTAGACTGGTACAAACTCTCATCACCTCATGCCCCGACTATTGCAACAGGCTAATGGTGGGTCTGCTGCCCTCAAGTTTCTCCCCACTCCAATCCAACTTCCATTTAGTCATTAAAGTGATTTTCCTAAGCACAGGTTAGCTCACATCACACTCTTACTCAATAAACTTCAGTGGCTCTCTACAGCCTCCAGGAACAAATACAAAATGCTGTTTGCCATTCATAACCAAGCGCTATCCTGTATTTCCAGTCTTCTTACACCTCAACTCTCCATACACAGTCTTTGATCTACTGACACTGGCCTCATTTCTCAGCCCTAGGCATTTTTTCTGGCTATCTTCCCCCTATCCCCTCCCGGGCAATGCCTCCAAAGATCTCCTTGGTTTCAATTACTGCTCCCTGGCTTCCTTTAGGTTCCTACTAAAATCCTCCTTTCTACAAGACACCCTCCTCAACCCCTCTGAATTCCACTGCCTTATCTAGGACAATTTTTTCCTATCTATCCTGTAGACAGTTTGCTTTATATATATTTGTTTGTAATCTGTCTCCATTAGATTGTGAGCTCCTTGAGGGCAGAACTGTCTTTTGCCTTTTTTTTTTTTTTGTATTCCCAGTTCTTAGTACAATTCCTAGAATATAGTTGGCACTTAAAAAATGCTTATTGATTGACTGCCTCCAGCTTCTTTTCTTTATCTATTTTCAGTTACAATGTCTTTCAATTATAAATAGCTCAGGGGAATGGGAGGGGGAGAATGGGTGAATTATATTCCAAAAAAACTGATTACATTCTAAGTATGACCATTTCTAAGATACTGACCATTTTTAGTTGTAGGATTTCATAAAAAAGATTGAGCACGATGTAGAAAAGGCTGAAAATTTGCTTAGGAAAAAAACGACCTCTCTGTAAATGTAGTAAAATACAAAGAATTTCCTTACTTCTGTCTGAATGGCTAAGGAAGCCTCATTCATGAAACAAACATTAAGGACTGTCTGCAAAATGAATTAGCAAGAAATACAGAGAAGCAGCAGCAAGCCCTGCTCTGGTGGAGATTGCAGACTAATAATACTTTAAATCTGCTCAGGGTCCAAACCTCGATATTACCAAGATGTATACTCTTCACTGGGAAGACTGATATTTGCATTCAGTTATTGAACATAATTGAGTTTTCCACAGCAACGGGTTACATATTCATAGACCACAAATGACATTTTCATATTCTTAGAGATTATCCCTTCTTCAACAATCCCCCAAAAGTAAGCATAAAACTTTGAAGACCTATTATAAAACAGCTTTAATATTAACCAGACTTAGATATACCAAAAACCAAAGCCTATCTCATGAAACAAAATCACATGTAGTAATAAATGCTTGACACTTTACTGAGTTCACTGTTAGTCCTGTACCTCCAGCACATTATAAAAGTTAATCAATGTAGGAGTGTAAAATATGAAATATCACTTTACAAAAAAAGAAAAAACTATGAAGCACCAAGGTGAAGTCAGTACTATTGCTAGGAGTAAGACAAGGTCAGGGTGAGTGAACAGTCTAATATTAAGGCACTAACAATTTCAGACAGACTCCATTTATTCTAAGTGAACAAATGGTCCACAAACATCTCTTAAGCACTAACTATGAGCCAGGAACTGTACTAAGCTCTGGGAATACAAAGAAAGACAAAACGTAGTCCTTGCTTTCAAAACATTCACATTCCTAGGGCGGGTCACACCATGTAAATAACTAGGTATATACAAGATAGAATGAAAAAACCGAGTCTCACTCTGATGTCCTAAAAACTAGGGCAAACAACTTTCCTCCACAAAGGCTCGCATGCGAAAGAAAAATTAACTGATGAAAAAAACTGAAACCTCTAGTTTGGCTGAGGAAACCATGATTTCCCATTTCTAACACCAAAAACGAAAACTACATATATGCAACAACTTTAGGGAGTAAAATGTCAAGTATGAGCCTACCAGGCAGAACAGTAGTTATTTACAATTTTTATCCTCAAACTTTAATAGGTCTATCACTAGCCATAAATTCTCAAGAGCCAGTTCATAATGTCTGAATGCTGATTCGAAGGCAGCTTCATAAAATTATCCAGTAGATGAGCGCCTTAAAGTTCAATCCCTTCAAGGAAGATCTATGCCTATATTATCTCCTCAGTGTCTTATCTAAAAAGGTATGGGAAAAAGAGTACTTGGGATTCTTAGGTAATCAGAAAACTATGTGGAGGGTAGATTAGGTAATAACAGATTTGAAAAAGAATGTGAAAGCAATGGAAAGCACCTTTGGCAAATCATTTCTTCTTCTAAGCCTCAGTTTCCTCATATGTAAAATGTCAGGAGTTGGATGATCTCTAAAGTTACTTCTTGTAGAACCAAAGGAAGCTTCTTATCCTGGTCTTTGGGAAAAAAGTTCAAGGTCTAAGATCTAATAGTACTTTTTCTCTTCCCTTACGGTAGGGGTTTTCATAACCTTTTTTGTGTTGTGGACCTCTGTGGCAGACTGGAGAAGCCTACAAACTTCTAAGAATGTTATTTTTAAATTCACAAAATAAAAAGCACAGAATTACAAAAGAAATTACATTGAAATAATTATTTTAAAAAATAAGTTCAAAGACCCCAGATTAAGAACTCCTATCCAAAGAGTTAATTTAAGCAGGAACTTTTTTTAAAATGCCCATACCAAAGAGACAGACCTTAAAGGAATCAACATTTCTCTTAATCCAAATACAGAGAGGTAGCTAATCTTCCCCTTCCCTTTGCGCAGCTGGTGAACCAGGTTACTAGATAAAATAATTATATTCCCATAGATAATTTTAAACACAATTATCTAAATAGCATCAGGTTTGTTTGGATTTTTCTCACTACCAAAAGTAAAGTGAAGGCCTTTGGACTCATCTGAGGTTATTTCAAAGATCTCAAGAGTATAGGTGCATTCCAGGAATAACTCTTGAATCTCTTTGACAAAACAGAGTTTTTCTTTACAATCACAATTTTGAATATTTCTATAAAAGTCTTCTCTAAGTATGTGAAAACTGGTCCATCAGAATTCCTGGGAAACAAAGTAAATGGCAGTGTGGCACAAAAGCATAACTTTAAGTAGGAAATTCCAAAGCTACCTAATCTAAGGACCAGAAAATGCTGCCCTTACAGAAGTTAGAGACAATGCTATACCTGAGTTGCTTTCTTCTAGATTCACCTCAAGTCTCCCCTTTTGCAGAAGGCTCAGTCCTCCCCACCCTAGAACCTTCCCCTTGCATGTTAACTTATACCTAGTCTCTATTTTGTAACAGTTATTTGCATGCTGTCTCCCTGTTCAACAGTGAAGACCTTCAGAAAGACACTGTTTTTTCCCTTTCTTTAAATCCCCACTATTCAGCATGCATCCAGCATACTGCAAGCACTTAACAAATGCTCACTGATTGAGAGCTTGCAGAGATTTTGTACCACTGGCTCTATTTGACAGCAATAATCAATACTGCACACCGCCTCCCCCCACCAAGAACCTTGTGACATAGTGTATTATCCTCCCAATAACTGCTAAGGACACTAAGCTCAATGAGTTTAAGATGTTGATTTCCTAACATGTGGCTGGCAGGTGGCAGGCTTGACCTTGAAGCCACATTTTTAAATGCCCACTCCTGGATCCTTCCATACCACCTTGCTGTCTCTCATAAGTATACTGTTCCTAATAAAAATAGTATTTCAAATCTCCATTATCGCTGTGACAATTAGAATTATACTATTTTAAATATCAAAGCCACCCTCAGAACACTTCCTAGCTGTGTGATCTTTGTCACAAATCTATTGGTCTCAATTTCCTAACTGTAAAAATGAGGATAATAACAGTTGTTGTAAGGATCTAATGAGAAAATATTTGTAAAAAACACTTAGCATAGCACTTAGCACAAAGCAGGTACTACAAAAGGCTAGCTGTTAGATAACATCTAGCCAATGATGTGGAGCAGAGGTGTCAAATGTGCAGCCCTCCTTACCTCTGGGCAGAACCAGATTAAAATGCAACTTGGAAATTTTTGACAGAACAAACAAAAATACACCAAAATGTATTAATCTGTGGTTTTCTAATAAGTCAACATATGACCTGCAGGGATCCACTTCCACTTGAACAACTGACACTACTGATGTTGACAATATTATTTCAAAGTCAACACGCATTTAACAAAAGTCTCCAATGATATACCTAAAGGCAAAAATGGAAAAAAGGATGAGTGTTGCTAATTTACTTAATATTAATGAGGAAGTTCTAGCAATATACTAATCCAGGTTTTAAAAACAGAAACAGAGAACAAAGTCAGGAAAAACTTTAGATAGACAACCCTTTTGTTTTATAAACGATGAAATCTGAAGCTAATAAAGATGAACTGACTGACCTAAGACAAGGTCAAGTGGTAGAGCTGGTTGCTAAAACCCAGCCCTCTTGACTCCCAGTCTGTAACTTTCTATTACACTGATACAGGATTCCATCTGGCTTTGTCCTCTGCCTTTTATCAATGACTTGGAAACAAAAAGTTGGGAGTAAGAGCAATATGGTGGATAAAAATGTTAGGATCTAAAAAGATCAACAGATCCAGACACAAAACCTGAAGTTAACAAGATAATACTTTATAAAGTAGGATAAATGTAAAATCCTGAGTAAGTTTTTAAAAATCCAATAATTTACACAAATACAGGATCAGAGAGAAAGGTTTAAAAGGAATTAACAGGAAAAAGTCCTGAGGAGTTTAGCTTATCTTAAATTCAATACATACTAACTTGGGAAAAAGCTGACACTATAGTGACAGAGCAAGAGAGATAACACTATATTCATCCAATCTGTGACTGAACTAAAGGTTCCCAGGTTTCTGATTCGATATCCAATTCCATTCTGATCCCATGGTCCCACTAATCAAACACTGTACTTCAGATGTGGCCTAAGTCTAGGTATCAAGACTGGAGTGAATTCATAAGTTTTACAGAATCTGGAGATAATGTTACATGTCCGAAAATGGTTAGCCTGAAGAATAATAAGACAGAGAGGACACAGGATCATAGGTTTAAACCTGGAAGGGACCTAGCTGTCATTTACGGTCATCAGGTAAGTCCAAGAGCCCTGAAACACCAATGCCCCACAAACCACTGGCTCTGCTCCACTCCCCCAATCATCATCCAAGGAAGCAATCAATCTCTGTGAGGAAGAAGTCATCCATCCTCTGCCACCACCAACACCAAGTGCTGACCAACTGCCAACACTGGGCAGTAAACCTAAGATCCCAGGAAACAAAAGCTTGCCACTATCTCAGCATCCCTCCCCACCCCCATAACAGCAGATCTGCCTTCAAGTGTAACCTCTGACATCATCAAGGAAGCAAATCTTGTGGAGGTGTGATTGGCAACTGCTTCTGAAGGTACTCCAGCCCCATTCTTAGGTAACCACAGCTACTTGAGACTGGAAAAAAAAAGTTCTCAGTAACAAAAGTCCTTGGCACTGTCAAACGGCTCAACATAAGATTTTATTAATGAAAATGACACTAAACATAAAGCATAAAGATGATGCATATGTCTTGCTACTGCACTCTAAGGACCACAAGGCTTTTCTATCCTACTTGCAGTTGAAGGCTAAGTTGTCTCCCCTTATTAGACAGTGAGCTCCTTGAGAACAGAAACTGCCTTACTTTTTCTTTTTTCTCTCCCCAGCACTTAGAAAAATTCTTTGTATAGTGTAAATAACAAATTCCTTTTCATTCACTCAGCTACTTCAATGCTCTCATTCTACAGATGAGGACATGGAAGATCAGAGAAATTAAGTGATTTGCCTAAGTTCATGAAGTAAAGTGGCAGAACCTCTATCCAATGCCCTTTCCACTGCACCATGCTGTCTTCAAATAGCCAAGAGTCTGGCAGAAAAGTCTTATTCTGCACAACTCCTGATAACAGAACTGGGACCAGGGGATACAAGTTACAGAGGTAGGTCTGAGACTTAAAATAAACAACATTAACAATTAAATTGGTCCAAAAATTCAATCAGCTAATCAAGTGAGCTCCCTGTCATTGGAAGATGTTTAAGCAGAAGCTAGATCTCTCAGAAATGCAGAAAATTTCTCCTTTAAGTGGGAGACTGGACTTAAGGTTCTTTCCATGATATATTAGGTCACACTTTTACTAAACAAATTGTGTTCACTTAGACTGTGAACTCCTTAGGGAAGGGACTGGCTTTTCCCTCCTTTTGTATCCTCAGTGCTTAGCACTTTGCCTGGCACAAAGTAGATGCTTATTAACCGTTTACAGGTAACCCAATAAACATTTAATCAATAAAGAGAGAGAGAGAGAGAGAGAGACCACCAAAGTTCTACAGCTATAAATTCATCATCTTAGGATTCTTAACCTCCATTCCAAGGCACTTCTCAATCTGGTTTCAGACTATCTTTAATCTACTCTTTAATAAAGCTGCCCCCAGCCCCAATATTCTAACTTCTTTATGGGCCTGCCCCACTGAACAGCAGGCACATGCTGATTTAACCATACAATCTGGCTTTAACCACACCTCAGGGCCCCAGACTCAATACAGTCACACTGTCCCTAGGCTAACCACTGATCTCAGATCCAATTCACATATTTGAACAGGTGTGTTCTTGTACTGAACCACAATCACATGATCCATTTAACCCAGGGTACCTAACTATCCATCTTGACCAGACAGGACCACAATAGGTAGCCAATCTGAAAGCTGCACGACCAAGATATCTGACCACCAAACCATGGAAGGGACCTCTCCCCTGTTACCTAATTCATTGACAAACCCCTCCTGCCTTTGTAATATTCATAATTCTCTTATGTAATTGCATCTTCACCCTATAAAAAGCCATCTTGCTTTCTCTGAAGTTGCTAGTTCCTCCGGAAACTTAGCTTCATGAGGTGTCAATCTCAATAAATGCCTATACTTGGATTTGAGACTCACTCAAAACAGACTACTAGTTGTTCAACACCTTGTTCTGAATTCTACTTATTCCAATTATACTGTCCTTTGTCTCCAAGACTATATGCACTCCCTTTCTAAATTTTCACTTCCAATGCCAATCAATTGAGAAATGGCTGAACAAATTGTACTATGACTATGAAAAACTGGGAAAGACTTATATGAACTGATGCAAGTGAGTAGAACCAGGCGAATACTGTACACAGTAACAGCAATATTGTGGATGATCAACTGTGAATGACTTAGGTTTTCTTAGCAATGCAACATCCAAGACAATTCTAAATGACTTAGGATGAAAACTACCAATCCACCTCCAGAGAAAGAACTGATGGCATCTGAGTTCAAGCTGAAGCATAACTTTTTCATTTTCTTTCTTTTTTGCAACATGGCTAATATGGAAATGTTATGTTATGCATGATTTTCCATGTATAACTGATTATCACATATTCCTCAGTGGGTATGGGAGGAGTGCAAGGGAGAGAATGCAGAAGTAAATTTTTTAATGTTAAAATAATAAATTGAAATTATAAAAGAAAAAAGAAACCTTCACCTCTGTTCACACAAAACTTACGTTTTTCAGTAGTTGTTCAGGACTTTTCTTGGCAAAGACATAAGAGTGGTTTACCATTACCCTCTCTGGCTCATTTTACAGATGAGGAACTGGAGTGAACAAGGTTAAGTGACTTGACCAAGGTCACATAGCTAGTAAGTGTGAGGCAGATTTGAATTCATGGAGATAAGTGTTCCTAATTCCAAGTCTAGTGCTCTATCACTGGCCACCTCGTTGCTCCAAAGCTTCTATCAAGCACCACCATGTCCTCCAGGAAGCCTTCCCTCATCCCTTTCTGAAGGATCCTTTTCTCCTCCATAGTTTCTAAATTTTTTGTGGGGGGGAGGTTGGATCCCTCCTTTGCTTTTAACCTTTCCATTGAACTATAAGCTCCTTGAAGGCAGGAACTAGGTCATTTTTTTCCATCCTCACATCCCAATTCTTGGCACAGTAAGTAGGACTTAGGACTGGAGAGAATCCTCCAACTAGTTGGATCCTCTCCCTTAAATAGACGAGGAAATCAAGGCCCAGAGATGTTAAGTGACTTTCCCCAAGGCCACACAAGTAAGTAATGGATCTGGATTTGCACCCAGGACCTGTGACTTCCAAAACACTCTCTCTACTATACTAAATAAATGATGAACTGAGGTAAATTTTCAGTTTTCTGTCAACAAGGCACTAAGTTGCTTTTCTGAAGCTATGTAAATTTTCCACTAAAGGAAGGTCTGAGAATAGTTTGTAAAGTTTCTGCAACTTCCCAGAAATCAGCCTACAGCTCTGAGGGGTTAGTGACTGGGTTGCCAACAGTCACTCTGCCAGTCTACTTCAGAGGTAGGACTCTAACTCAGCTTTCTGGCTCCCAGGTGGGCTCGTTACATCACGATGCCTGTCTACATAACGGGCGCTGCCTAACAACAATAAAGGGGGCACCCTAAAGTACTCAGCAACTAAACTTACCAGACACCCAGGTAAGCCAACCCTCCCATCTGTTCCTGACCGCTGAGAGATCCCTCTCCAAGCAATTCTTCCAAAGTCACTCCACAAGCACTCAGAAAGCGTACACGTTGTGCAAAAGAAGAGTACTCTACCTTTCTGAACGTGAATGATGTCGGGAAAGTTGGCCAGATGCCCCTGATAGAGCGCTAACAGGTCCATGACCGGGTCCAGGTCCTGCCGGGGCTGCTCCGCGAAGAGCTCTCCGATGGCGTCGTAGGCGTCCCCGGTGAAGGCGATGGCCTGGTTCAGGCCCACGGAGAAGGCCTGCTGGTCCAGCTCGAAGGCCTGGCTCAGGCCCCGGAACGACTGGCCCACCTTCTGGTACTCCTTCTTGAAGCCGGTCACCTGCTTCCTGGCGAACTCGTTGGCCGTGTGGTTGAGCTGCAGGGCGCTGTCGTCCATCTTCTTGGTGAAGCTCTTGAAGCCGTCGATCTTGCTCTCCACCTCCTGCAGGTCCAGGGCGGCGGCCGACGGGGTGCTCAGCGTCAGGAAGAAGTTGGCCCCCACCATCTCGTCCTTCTCCGCTTTCCTCTTGCCCTGCTTCCAGGCCTTCTCGTCCGTGCTGCTGCTACAGGTCAGGAAGTGCTGGAAGACGTCGCACTGGGCCAGCACCGGGTGGCTGGCCATGTGGTTCATCCACCAGATGAGCCCCTTCCTGCGCTTGGAGATGAAGTCCTCCTCGAAGCGGCCCGTGGCCTGCTTCTCGGGCAGGTGGGGCACCGAGATGACCGGGAACTTCTCGGCCAGGCGCGCGTACAGCCAGTCGAAGTGCTTGTAGCGCCGGTGCACCGGCACCTGGGTGTGGGTGGGCACCAGCTTGTACGAGATGTAGCTCTTCATGCCCTTGAACTTGGTCTGCTTGGTGGGGTCGTCGATGGTGCACCGGAAGGGGTAGGGGTTCTCCTGCCACTCGGGGCCGTAGGGCCCCAGCACCACGCACAGCTTGTCCCCGTCCTTCACGAAGCCCGACGCCTCCCCCAGCACGAAGGCCTCGCCGCCCGACTTGACGAAGGTGGAGAAGCGGTTCAGGTTGCGGCTCACGGTGGCCGAGCTCTTGGCCCCCGACGGCGGGGGCGCGTGCGGGGCGTGCGCGTGGGCCGCGCCGCCCCGGGAGCCCAGGGACAGGTCGGAGCGCGTGGACAGGCGGTAGCGGCCGGGCGCGCAGCCGCCGCCGGAGGACGAGCCGTCGTAGTCCGGGTAGAAGCCGCTGCCCAGCGCGCCGGGCTCGTCGGCCACGGTCGAGCTGTCGTCCCACTCGTCGTCCCAGTCGTCGTCGCTGCCCTGGCTGGGCTGGTAGCCGCCGCCGTAGGGCGAGGGCTGCGGGGCCCCGCCGTACGGGTAGCCCGCGGCGGCCGGGGGCTGGAAGCTGTCGGGCGGCGGCGGCTTGAAGGAGCTGGCCAGCGCCAGCCCGAGCGGCGCGGCCGAGGACGCGGCCACCGAGGCGGCGGCCCCCGAGGCGGCGGCGGGCGGGGGCAGCGGCTCGAAGCCGCCCGCCGGCACGTTGGCGTAGCGGGCCGCCGGGCCGTGGCTGTCGCCGCCGGGCGCGCTCGGGGGCTCCGGGGCGCGGATCACCTGCACGTAGGAGGCCGGGAAGAGCCCGCGGTCGCCGCGGCTGTTGACCCCCTCCAGCCAGCCCTCGATGTCCTGCTCGCTGCACAGGCTCAGCACCTCGTGCTCGCGCAGGGAGATCTCGCCCGGGTTCTCCGACCTGAAGTCGTACAGCGCCCGGGCGCGCAGCGCCATGGCCCCGGCGCCCTCCGCCCGCCCGCCCGTCCGGGCGCCTCCGGCCGGCCCCGCGCTACTCCCGGCGGTGAGAGGCGGGCTCCGCGGCGCCCGCGCGCGCCGCCCGTCCCGTCTCGTCCGGCGCTCGGCTGCGCTCGGGCGGCTGCGCCCGCTCCGCTCAGGCTCCCCTCGCAGCGGCGGCGGCGGCGGCAACAGCTCCAGCCACAGCGCTCGGTCCCCGCTTCTCCGCCGCCGCCGCGGGCTCTGGGGGCGGGGGCGCCACAGCCTCCCACGTCCCCAGCTTTGCTAATCCACGGCCGAGAGGAGCGGGGCCAGGGGAGAGCAAGCGATCGCAGAGCCGCTCCCTTGCTGCGTCCGCTCGCTCGCTCGCAGGCGGCCGCGGAAGGTTCTCAGGCCGCGGCTGCCCCCTGCCGGCCAAACCTGCGCCGGGTCGGAGGAAGCGGCGAGCTTTCCTGGGGATCGTTCCTGGGTGCCAAGGACGCGTTTAACCGCCTGGCTGAAATGTTTGTTTGAAAAAAAGCCCTTCGATGTAAACCTAATTAACTTATAATCTAATTTACGTGTGCAAAAATGTTACAGGGAATGCAAGTACCAAGTTCTCTTATTGATATTGACTAACCAGCCTTCTGGGAGTGGTCCGATGATTGAATTAGCGAGTGATGAGGTCGTGGTGGTCCAGATTTAAGTACCCGTTATCCTGGGGTCTTCACCTGGGTCCGCCAGCGGTCCTTTCATAGACTTCAGGGGGTTATGAACTTGGATGGAAAAAATAATACACGCATTCCTTTAACTTCTCCTTGAAATCTAGCGTCTCCTTCAGTTATTTAAAAAACACTTTTCAAAAGGATCTATGACACAAAATGATCCAGAGAGATAGGGGGAGGGGCAGAGAGCAGACAATGGACAAGAGAATGGGTCGGTGTTAGTGAACGGATAGCAAAATACTGTATACATTTATATATAATTTATATATTTGTAGGGATTTGTGTGTACATTTATATTTACTATATATTTCTGTATTTGTGTGTATACACACACATATATACACACATATACATGCATGTATGAGATTATACTGCCTATAATCTAATTTAGAGTAGAGAAGTGGGTACCTCTTCGTATGAATGGGTGTTTCCTCATTCTTAAAATGAGAAAACTGAACCCCATAATTTATAAGGTAACTTTTAGTGCTAAGTTCTACCAGTCACTTAATGTCACCCCCTTCCCCCAGGGCGCCTGTTTCCTCATCTGTATAATGAAAGGTTAGATTAGATAGCCTCTGAGGTCCCTTTCAAGCTATCTATAGTCCTATGAACAATGATGGATGACTTGTGGCTGGCTGGTGCTGTCCAAATAGGTCAGCATCCTTTCACAACCTACTTACACACAACAATCTGTTTCTTTGTGGTCTGGACTGCCACAGGGTTACTTTGGACTATAGCGAGCGAAGCTTGCCATTGACCATTATATAGCCCAGTGACAGGAAAGCTACGATGGACAAAGTAGTGAAGATATGGTATGTGTGGTACCCATTAACAATGTGTGTGCATCTAGCTCAACCCAACCGAAAATGGTCTACCACAGGTGTGGGCAGTACCAAAAAGAGCCTTCCTTTTCCATGAATAGTATGAGTCTCTATTACTGCTTCTTCTTAGGTGATATATTCAAGGAAGGCAGAGGGGTAGTGTCTCAACTAGACTTTATTGCCGCCGCCCCCCAGCCCCCACAATGCCCAACACAGAGTATGTTTAATAAAAGTGTGGTGTTGTCATATGCTTTTAACTTCAGCCCATCTCCAACCATTTCAGCTGCACTCTGGCCTCTCATCTTCCTGCTACTGGAACTGAACTGCCACCATGGAAGCTCAGGATCTGATGGTGAACTTTCATCTTATCTTACCTGGTACAAAACTCCCACTCCTAACTTTCACTCACAGATATGTGTTGTCTCTCTACATTTGAACGCTTACTTTTGATAGCAGAAACTATCTTATTTTTTTTAGGGATAAGAAAGGAAGGAAGGAAGGAAGGAAGAGAAGGACAGAGAGGGAGGAAGGGAAGGAGAGAGAGGAAGGGAGGAAGATGTATACATACATATATACCTAATGCAGTTGAAAATCCTAGAGTGAAAAGATAATTGAATTTGTAATCAAAAGACCTGGGGTTGCATTTCAGTTCTGCTACTTATTATCAATGAGTCAAATCAACAAGCATTTATCACACACACACACTGAAAATAGTCCCTGCCTCATGTAGTTTATATCATAATGAGATAGCATGTGCATACACACATAAGAGTAGATAGATACAAGGTGTGTTTGTCCTTCGTTGCCAAAGAAGATCATGCTATCAGAGAAATAATGACATGACTTGCACTTGACTTAGTTTGAGTGAGGGAGGGCTGTGCAGGTCACCAGCCTCACTTCTCCTCCAGAGTCATCTGAATCCAATGACCAGATATTAATCAGGATGACTGGAGATGATCCAGGATGAGGCAATTGGGGTTAAGTGACTTGCCCAAGGTCACACAGCTAGTGAATGTCAGGTGTCTGAGGTAAGATTTGAACTCAGGTCCTCCTGACTCCTGCACTGGTGCTCTATCCACTGCACCACCTAGCTGCCCCAGATACAAGGTAACCTTAGAGAAGAAGGCACCAGTAGCTGGAGTGTCATCGCACAAATCCCTTTTGGTCCTTAGTTTTTAATTTCCCTGTCTTATAAAATGTGAAGGTTGGAATATATGATTAACTTTAAAGTTTGTTTTTTTTCCCCACCTCTAAATCCTTTCATCCTGAGTGTATAACCTCTTCTTATTAATCATACTGCTAATCAGTATTTCAAGTAGTCCACACCAAAGTACAGTGCAAAATTAACCAATCAGATCCATTACATTTGAGCACTTAATGAATTCAGCTGGTTCCTAGTGATCAGATTCCCTGAGAATAAATCATCCCAAAATAAACTCTTTTCCTTCTTTAAACTATTAAATTGGTGGATCAGTGGTGGGATTTTATAGGGTCAGGAAACAGGAAATCTTAGACAAAGCAAGTCTGCTTCCTCTTCCAGATGAAAGGTATGAATTAATTGAATTAATCATCATCCACCTCTCCCATCTTACTTAAAGTAATCAGCAAAGTTAGATCCTGTCTTTGATTGAGATTCACCATCAATCAGGAGCCACCACCAAGAGTAGATTTGAAAAGTCTGTCATCAGTCTTGGAAGGAGTGAGCAAACCTCCCAAAGGGGTGGGCGGTGGGGGAAGTATCAGCCCTGTGGATAAAAACCCCAAGCAAGTTTGTTATACTATATTCCTTGGCTGCCCAAACTAATGGTGTTCTCAGTTGATAAAAGAACCCAGGCTTAGAGTATCTTGTTATTTACTTTAAATTGGGTGGGAGTGGTTAATTGATTCAACTGACCACCCACTTTTAACATATGGAAGAGGGATGAGATTGGTTTTGTGTAGGTCAAGAGGGAGGAACTAAACCCAATCATTGGTCAATGCAAGGAGGCAGATTTTGTCACAATACAAAGACAAATTTTCTTACAATTAGAATGGTTTGAAAAAACGGAATAGGCTGACTTCTGAGTTCATGAATTCCTTCACCTTGTTCAAACAGAAGAATGATGAATACTTGTGGGAAATGTTACAGAAGGAATTCATTCATGAGGCCAAGTGATCTCTGAGGTCACATCCAACTGTGATTATACTTTAGAATAATTCTATTTTAGTTTGGCTTCTCAAAATTTGATGAAAATAACTACAAATGATCATTTTAATTGCATTCTTGCCAGATCTTTTTAAAAGGTTAATTTGGACACCTATCATGTTTCCAAATGTCAAAATGAACAACTTCCCTAGAACTAGAGAGCTTGAAAGGATAGAAAAAAGTGTTCACTGAAGAATATTACTGACCCAGGCTGTGCTCAATCTTTAGAAATCAGGCAGTAAGAAGTATAGATTGTATTTGAATCACTACAATAGTTACATTGTGGTTACTTTTTTTGTTAATCTGTCATGTATTCACTCACTCAGCCAACAAGTATTTCTGTACTCCTCTGAATTTCATCATCTGCCCCCCCACCAAAAACTTTCATTCCTCCATTCCTCTACACAGCTTTTTATATGTTGTCTTTCCCCAATAGATTATGAGTTCCTTGAAGGCAGGGACTGTCTTTTGCCTCTTTTTATATCCCGTTTAGCAATGTGCCTGGCACTTAGTAGGCACTTGATGTGATAACTATTATTGAAGTAAAAGACAGCTTCTGCCCTCAAGGAACTCATTATCTGAAGGGGGAAAAAAAAATGAATTTTTAAGTTCCTACTATGCCAAAGGGCAGCTAGTGGTGAAGTGATACAGCACCAGCCATGAAACAGGAGTAACTGAGGTCAAATCCAGCCTCAGACATACTTACAAGCTGTGTGACCCTGGATAAATCACTTGTCCTCCGTTTGCCACAGTTTCCTCATCTGTAAAATGAGCTGGAGCAGGAAATGGCAAACCACTCCAGTATCTTTGCCAAGAAAACCCCAAATGGGGTCACAGAGGGCCTGAAAAGACTCTGAAATCACCCACTATTTACCAAGCACAGTGCTACACTAAATGGTCCCAGACCTATGGACTCTCCTAGTTGTTTCTTCCTCATAGAATTAGTCTCAGAATTGGAAAGAACCTAAGAAGCCATCCAGTACAACCAGCTCCCAAGCAAGAATCCCCTCGACAGCATCCCCGACAAGTGCTCATCCAGCATTTGCTTAAAGGACTCCAACGAGGGAGGGGGCACCTCCATTACCTCACATGGCAGCCCATCCCATTTTTGGATAATTATAATTGTTAGGCACTTCCCTCCTATTTCTTTTTAATATTTGCCTCTTGGCCACATCTGCCTTTTGCTCCTGGTTCTCCCTTCTGGGTCTAAGCAGATGTGAGAGCCCTTCAATCATAGCTTTCACCTCCTGGCTTCTGTCATTATGTCTGTTTCTTTGAATAGTCTTACTACTTCACCACTACCCCATACTGTCCTTTCTTATCAACAATAATATTAGGAGACCTTAAAGTTTCCTGGAACAACCAAGCAACGAAGAAGGATAAATCAAAAAGCTTTATTTCATCCATAGTACAAAGTGAATAATTTTAATGAGGATTATTTTCCATGAGACACTTTTTTAATTATTTCCAAATGTGGGATTGTGTCCAGGGTGAATGAGATTGCTAGAAGTCTGACTTTTAGATAAATAGGGTATTTCTTTATAAATAGGGTATTTCAAAAAATTGCAATAATAAGAAACTCTTTATTTTGTTATTAGAAGAGCTAATAGATGATAATATTGGCAGTACTCTAGGAGCTTTCCTGAAAATAGGCCAACTCTATTAGTCAGAGCATATTAGGTTCATATTACACCAAAGTATGATGCATTGTCTCAAGGTAAGTAAAACTTTCCTTTGATTAGTACAACTAGTTTTTACTATTGCCTCCAAAAATGTTAATATCTGTATACTAATAAAATTTGGGGATAGGGATTTTGTAGAGTTCTCATGTACCTTTAGACAGGTGCCTCAGTGAATTTGCTCCTGCATTCCCTATTGTAAGTTCTAATACACATTTTGCCAGTTGTTCAATAATTGCTTCATTTTGAACCACAGATTTTGCTGAATTTCTATATCTCTTCACATCAGTCCAGTTGAACCCAGCCATTTCCACAAAATCAGCAGCTTCCACAAAAGCATCGAGGAACCAAAGAGAATCACATATTATTATCCTGCTGTAAAATATTTGGGCTGAGGTTTGAACAGAGTGAATTTTTATTCTAGCATGTTCTGCTTGGTTAAACTTTCATAGATTTTTTCCCCCATTACTTCTAATGTAGGTACTCCTTGCACCACATATAAAAATAGTCCTACCTATGTTGCTATTTTGTTACTTTAATTTTGAGTTTTATTGTTGTAAATAACATTTTCCTTTTAAATCTATGAAATCTCAGTGTATTCTTCAATATCAGTCAATTAACACATTTATTTGGTAAGAGTTTACTGTGTGCCAGGCACTGTGTTAAGCACTAAATGCAAAGAAAAGCAAAAAACATGGGCCTAGTCATCAAGAAGCATTCATTCTACATATCAAAACATACTATTTCCCCTTTTTGGGGGTTTTTTCCCTTTTGTTCTGTTTCTTCTTTCACAACATGACTAATATGGAAATATATTTTACATTATTACACATGTATAACTTCTACCAGATTGCTTGCTGTCTTGGGGAGGAGGGAAGGAAAGAGAGGGAGGAATTATAGAACTCAAAAATCTTTTCCAAAATGAATGTTGGAAATTGTCTTTACTCTCATGATGGAAAATGCTATCCGTATCCAGAAAAAAACAAGCATTCGTGTCTGAATGCAAATCAAAGCATACTATTTGCTCTTTTTTTTCTTTGTTTTGTGTCTTCTTTCTCATGGCTCCTTCCATTGGTTTGAATTCTTCTTTACAACATGACTAATGTGAAACTATGTTTAATATGAATGTATATGTAAAGCCTATATTAGATTTCATACCTTCTTGGGGAGTGGGATAGGAAAGGAAGGGGAGAAAATTTCGAACTCAAAATCTTATGGAGGTGAATGTTGAAAACTAAAAATTAATGAAGAAAATTGTTTTTGCATGTAATTGGAAAACATAAAATACTATTTAAAAATGAAATAAAATAAAGTTCCTTTTAGTCTTCACAAAAATCAATTCATTCTAATGGAGGAGATAACATGTAAAGAATAAGGTTTACACAAGATAGAGAATGGATGGAAGGTTAACTGTAGAGGGAAAGGCTTTCATAAATGGAGGGGATCAAGAAAAGCCTCCTGAAGAAAATGGGCTGTGAGCTTTGAATAAAGCTAAGAGGCAGCTCGAGGGGTTAGAACATTCCAGGCATGGGCAACAATCAATGAAAAGATAAAGAAATAAGAGATGGAGAGTTATATTTGACGTTTGCGGGTAAGCCAGTATCCACTGGATTGTGGAGTTCAGGGGAGGAAGGTGTAAAAAGACTGTTAAGACAGGAAGGAGCTAGGTTAGGAAAAGCTTTAAATGCCAAGACCAAATGTCTGTTAATTGACTGATATTGAAGAATACACTGAGATTTCATAGATTTAAAAGGAAAAGGTTATTTACTACAATAAAACTTGAAACTAAAGTAACAAAATAGCAACATAGGTAGGACTATTTTTATATGTGGTGCAGGGACTTAGAAGTAATGGGGGAAAAACCTATGAAAGTTTAACCAAGCAGAACATGCTAGAATAAAAATTCACTCTGCTCAAGACTGTATATTTAATTTTGGAAATAATAGGGAGCCACTGCCTCTCACTGGATAGAACCATGACATGGTCAGACCTAAGCTTTTAAAAAAATCACCTTGTCAACTAAGCAGAATGTGGATGAGGGAGGGAAGATACTTAAAGCAGAGATAGCAATTATTCAAACATTCATCCAGTAGATATTTAATAAGCCCCTACTACATGCCATGCTATGCTATGTGATGGGGATAAAAAAGAGACAAGATGGTCCCTGCCCTCTAATGGGGCAAAACGTCAAACAGATATATACAAAGTAGGCTATATGCAGGGTAAATAGGAAATAATTTTAAAAGGAGGAGTATTAAAATTAAGAGGGGTTAGAAAAAGCTTTCTATAGAAGGTGGGATTTTAGTTGGCACTTGGTAGTTCAGGAAAGAGATGATGAGAACCTGAATTAGGGTTGTAGGTATATGACTGAACAGAAGGGAGCATATATAAGAGATGTTGTGAAGGTAGAAACTACCAGATTTGACAATGAGTCAACTATATGGAGTGAGATTGAAAAGTGGAGAAAGATTTGGAGATTGTGAATCTATGTAACTGACAGGATTTTGACAGCCAAGTCAAGTTCAGAAAAGGGGGAAACAGGAAGAAGATGTTTGGAGCATATTGAATTTTAAATGTCCAAGGGGAAAGAATCCAGAGATGAATATATAGAACTGAGGAATTCAAGGATCAGTGCATCTCTTGCTGGGTCTTACGATGTTCTGGATCCCTACTCTTTTCTTCTACCATCAGTTCCAAGGATTTAGCACAGCAACATGCCCTTCTGGTTTCTTCTTACGGTTACAATCTCTCCTGTTTCCTGAGTTCCCTTGACCTTGAATATAAGCTATGATAAAAAATGCAGCCATTTGCCTTTTTCCATGGTTCTCTCTGCTCCCTGATAGTTAATCAAGGAATCAACAAGGATTTATTAAGCCAGACACTGAGGATACAAAGATTAACGTTATAAAATTCTCTGCCCTCAGGGACACATAACCTGTTTGCCTCAGTTTCCTCAACTGCAAAATGGTAATATCAGCACCTACCTCAAAGGGTTGCTGTGAGGATCAACTGAAACTGAAATATTTGTAAAGCACAGGCCTGATCATGTCAATAAACCCAGGATGGTCAGGCCTATACTTTAGAAAAATCATGTTTTAGGAAAACCAGCTTGTGACAATTCTTAGCAAAGCAGTCCCCCGCCGCAGATAGCTACCTTGAGTCCAATGTACTCAGAGTATCCAAATCTGTTAAAAACATAGTTCATAAGCATTCACTACTATTATTGTCTTCGATATCAACCAGAGAACACAACTAGTTCAAACTAAAGACAATTAATGAAATGGCACGTGTGTTGTGTGTGTTCATCCTTCATTGCCGAAGAAGACTGTGCCATCAGAGAAATAACGACATGACTTGCATTTGACTTTGAGTGAGGGAGGGCTGTGCAGGTCACCAGCCTCACTTCTCCTCCAGAGCCATCTGAATCCAGTGACCAAATATTCATCAGGATGACTGGAAATGACCCAGGATGAGGCAATTGGGGTTAAGTGACTTGTCCAAGGTCACACAGCTAGTGAGTGTCTAGTGTCTGAGGTGAAATTTGAACTCAGGTCCTCCTGACTCCTATGTTGGTGCTCTATCCACTGCACCACCTAGCTGCCCAATGAAATGACGTAATAAGAAACAGAAGCATACACCCAAGGCATTCTAGTCCCCAAATGCACATTGTGTCAGTGAGAAGAGTTGGGCATATGTAAGGGCACATATAGACAAGTGTCTGTAGCCAGGTAATGTACCAGGAAGGTCACATGGAGGCTGATGTGCACACATGGATGGATGTACATGGGGTGAACACCTCTGGCCAGAAGACACAGGAAGAGAGCCACATATCCAGAGCACATACGGTGAAGGGGCCACTTGGGTTGACGTCATGCTCTTCACGTCATCTCTGTTGGCCTGGTCTATGCTGCCATAACCTCCAGAAGCCATTCTGCTGGACTTGTTTTCTCCTTTGGACCTTGCTCAAGCAGACAAAGTCTTCACCAGATGTTGTTCTGCTCCTGCCTGCAATTCCAGATTCTGGCCTAGCTGAAATCCTTGACTAGATTTTCCTCGGGAGAGAATGGGTGTTGCCATGCTTTCCCTTCCTGCCCGCCCCCCAACTCCTTTTTTAAAAAGCAGAAACCTTGGCATAGTCATTAAAAAAAAAAAAGCCTCCACCCAGATTCTCTGGTCCTATTCCCTCAAAATCTTGGCTCCTGAAGCCTCTCCTTTTCCCAGCTCAAGATTTTTGGCGCTAGATCTCAAGCTCTTTAGAACAGAAAGCAGGGTCCTCCCAGCTTGCTAATGTCCTGAAGACTTAATTTTTCCTTTGGGCTCTTCTTTCTGGTTCAGAGACTTTCTGGTTCAGTCTCTCTATCCTAGACCTCCTCTGAACTCATGATGCGCATTCCATATACCTCTCATAATTATGTCTCTGAAGGCTAAACAATAAACCAGGTGATGATTATTTGCCTAATAATAACCAAACAACTCTGGGATTCAGGGTTACCTAATTTTTGAAATTTAGGTCTCTTTCATTCTCCTTTTGCAGATGAATAAGTAGGCGGAAAAGTCACAAGACACAGTTGTCCCTTCTACCAGCCTAGCTTCATTTCTGGCTTTGAAATTCAGATAAAGTCAGACCAAAGCCCCAAAGAGAGGTTTTCAAGCATGCCCTTACAGTGAGAGAGAGACACAGAGACAGAGACAGAGCCAGAGATAGAGGGACAAAGACAGAGAGAGAGAGAGAGAGAGAGGGAGGGAGAGAGAGGAGGAGGGGGGGAGGGAGAGAGAGAGAGAGAGAGAGAGAGAGAGAGAGAGAGAGAGAGAGAGAGAGAGAGAGAGAGGAGAGAGAGAGAGAAGAGAGTTACTATTACACACTGGAAGACTTTAATACAAAAAGATTTTTTAAAAAGGAGAACGTTACAAATTTGCCATGGTTTTATGCTTCCCTCACTCTAGCTTCAATGACTATATAGACCTGAAGACATTCTCTTCTTCCTCCTCACTATACCCTCTGATATCAGATGAGAGACTTTTCCTTCTTCTGTTTGTCACCTTATGTCCCCTACTGAAGCTTCAAGCATCTGCCTCCTGAGGGGAGTCATTTGCTACCCTATAGGCCTAGGAGTTAAAACAAACAAACAAACCAAAAAACCCCAACCCCACAATAGGATATTTTCTCCTCTACCCATTTGGGTAGGGCCTGTCACTACAGACTAAAAAATATGGGTCATGGAGT
Organism: Bettongia penicillata ogilbyi; assembly: GCA_023548195.1. Lineage (NCBI taxonomy): Eukaryota > Metazoa > Chordata > Mammalia > Diprotodontia > Potoroidae > Bettongia > Bettongia penicillata. The sequence continues at coordinate 4,115,004 of JAJHZJ010000309.1, forward strand.
TAAGATGCATAGGTTCAAGTGGACACATCTTACTGTATGACCTTGGGCAAGTCAATTCAGTTTTCTGAGTCTTAGTTTCTGTGTAGCAAGTATATATTCTGGCCTATTACTCCAGGGCCAGCTAGGCTCTTTCTACTTTTCAGGGGTTCTAGGGTACTGTGGGAGATGTGTGGGGGCATTTCTCTTCTACTGCAATCAGCCAGACCTACCCAACGTCTGCGTCCCTCACCCTTATTGTTAGACACCAGGTGGATTAGCCCCACCCCTTACACCACTTAACATCCATGAGCTTTTATAAAGGGATATTTACTTTTAAACTACAGAAGAAAAGATTTTAAAATTTGTTCCCCTCAGCACCTGGGGCCATCCACTTTCCTATACGGTCTTGGTCTCTGGAAGAAGTATTCTACCTAGTTCAGTTCCTACAGTGTATTGGTCCCACCAAGTACATGACCAGATGTACTATGACTTCCAATTTCAGCTTCCACTGGTCAGAGTCCAGAAGTTCACTCCTGGAAGTTATTCATTGCTCCTCAAGGCATCAAAGCTGAGCTGGCTGAAAAACTCAGCTGTCACTCTGACTTCCAGATTCCTGTGGCTTGCTTTCCTGATCTTCTGAGACTCACAGATGAGCAACTCCACTCCCTTCACCTGGAAGGGAAGAAACCAAACGCAGAGACCAAGGACAAAAACCATTCTCAAGTCCACATCCATTCAGTGGGGAAGCCCCATAGCCACTGTCTTCATGCCATTGTCTCCTACCCAGATGCCAGGCAACCATATCAGCCAAAAGGACTGAGACAAGTGAGACCTGAGAGACCACTGAGGCCTTTTGAATGCCTCCCTGATGAATCTAAAGGCTGCCCACTCACCATTTCTGGATTGGCAGCCAAGAACCAATTATAATATGTCCAAGAGTACTCCACAGGCTCTCTAAGGCAATTGTCACCATTCTTCCTGAGTCAGGTTTCCCAACTTCAAGTAGAAGTTGCATCAGCTGAGCAGACCGATGGGATCTGGTATATCCATTACATCTGTAAAATAGGGATAATAATTCTTGTACTACCAACCTTAAAGGATGATTATGAGGAAATTGTTTCATAAACAAAGTATTATGGAAATGCATATCATCATCAACATCATCCTTTTCCAGCTACAGTATTTCAACTATTTTCCAGCTTCACTTGGATGGACAGGAATAATAAATTTCTTTTCTAAGTCTGTTACATTAAATTTCCCCCTGCCAACCTTGGTTCTTCTCACCTTCTTTGACTTTAAATATATTGTAGCTAGAGGAAATATACATGTGTTTGACTTATATACCTACTTACGTGGGCTTATTTGCCTTCTTTTGGAGAAAGCTAAAAGAAGGGAACAGTCTGTCAATATGGCCTGGGAATCAAACAAAAAACCTTTTGTTATTTCCCAACAGTAGGGAGAAAAGTCATTTAAGAATTTAGAAGGAATGGCACATCATGGTTCTCAAAATTTTTGGTCATAGAATACTTTACACTCTTAAAAATTATTGAGGACCTATCGACCAGAGCTTTTGTTTGTTTGGGTTATATCTATCAATATTTACTGTGTTTGAAGTTAAAATGTCTTAGTATTATTATGAAAATAATTTTGACTTCCCAAACCCCCTAAAAGAGAACTGCTAGATAGAGATATGAATACAGGTGAGAGGATTGGAGAATAAAATAAAAGAATCCTTATAGCTTATTTCACATACCACCACCTACCTCTAGGGGAAAGACAGCCATTCTATTCAAAATCAATTCAAAGGGAACCATTATTTCCCTTTGTTACTTGGCCTAGGGGCTTGAGGTTTAGTCAGGCCCAGCCCAGTACCTGTACTAATCAGTACCACATATGTATCTACCATGTACCATGTGCCATGTTATACTGAGCTGGTGTGTAGACCTGCAGGGCAGTCACAGTTTTTTATTCCTCCAATTATTTGTGTACAGGGGGGTTACTCCATTTGGGCTTTGACTCTCTCTCTTGGCTCTCTGTTCGATGAGCAGTATTCCTTCCAAACCAAGCCAGGGAAGATGTAGGTGGCCCTGCTTCCTCAGTACCAGCTCAGCTACCAGCCCCTTCTATAGGCCTATTGTCTAGATTCTAGAGCAGGACTTCTTAAACTTTCATTGAGGATCATGGACCTTCTTTGGAACTCTGATGAAGCCTATGGACCCCTTTCCAAAATATTTATTGCCAACATTCATAATGAAAAGAAATGTAGCTAAGTGGCACTGTGGATAGAGCATCTGCCCTAGAGTCAGGAGGACTTGACTTCAAAACCAGCCTCAGACATTGTGATCCTAGACAAGTCACTTAACACCGATTACCTCAAAAAGAACGAAAGGAAATGCTAAATTTCAGTTTGAGATTAGTGAAAATAAAGATGTAAATTTTTTCCTATCCAAGTTCCCAGACCATCTGAAATCTACCCACTAAGCCATTAGGTTAAGAACTTCTGCTCTGGAAAAGATTGTAACCTCCTGTAGACAGGCCACTATCTTTCACCATTGTTTGTGTCCCTAGTGCTTAGCATGGTGCCTGACACATAGTATCTTTACTAAATGTTTATTGACCGACTGACTTTCTGTGCTGGAAAGATGCACAGTCGAATCAATTACACTCCTCTGCCAGTCAGAAGTGTTCTGGCTCTACACCAAAGTTTGTAAAACTGTTTCTCTTTCCTTCTGGGTTGCTTCAGAATGATCACTTCTCAATGAAATTCTGACCCATCCATCAGCAGTGCTGATGTTTAACAACTTTTATCAAGACTGCCAGCTTTAGATATAGTAAAAAGATAAACATGAAAAAGTTAACAAACTTGTAAGGGCCAAGGAACAAAGGTAAGTTTCACTTCACCTGACTTCCCCTCCCACTCTATATTCCAGCCCCCATGGCCCACTGCTCACATTAGGCAACTCCAGCCTTCTTATTTTTCCCACACTCCTGGAATTCACTCCGTCTTCACCTTTATCTCTGAAAATTGGGTCTGTATAAATTGAATTTTGTAAGAGGATGCCACCATGTATAACAATGACTTAGCAAAAGCAAAAGTATAGGCCAAACAGTTGGATTTTAACCAATGCAAGTATATGAGGGAATTATTACATTATTATTTCAGGTAACAGTTTTGATTTTCTCCTAGAGTGTAAAAAAAGGAGCAGGGCATTCTAAAATGGGACTTATGAAGCCTCAACTTTGAAGAACTGTTGACACCCTTTCCCTCCTCATGCTTCCGTTTGCTTATCCCCATAACCCATCCCCTAACTGTATAGAATGTATGTTCCTTGAATAAATGAATGAAAAGAAGTTATTTAGCACTTAACTATGTACCAGGAACTCTGATACAATATAGGAATACAATATAAAAGTGAGATACTCCTGTTCTTTGAGAAATTTCTATTTTACTTGAGGAATGGTAGCCAGAGAAAGGAGTTGTGGGATAGAGAATCAAAGGGATGGTGACTTGATTCAGGGACAGTTGATTGATATGCCCTTTACAGGAGCAGTGGTAATATTGAATGGGTTACTATGCTAGACTGAAAAGGGAGGAGGGAAGTAGAGCAAAATGGGTAACAAGATGGCCTTAGTAAATGACTGGATGAGATGTGAGGCATGGTCTGGCCTGAGGCCAGAAAATTAATGATGACAGCAAGAAAGAAACAACAATTATAATACATGACTAGCATTTATACAGTTATATAAGATTGGAAAACACTTTACATATGTTTTCTCATTTGAGCTTCACAGTAATCCTGTGAAGTAGGTACTATATTTTTATCCCCATTTTGCATATGAGGAAATGGAAGCTGAGAGAGTTAAACGATTTGTCACAGAGTGCAAGAGACAGGATTCAAACTCAGGTCTTTCTTAGCCCAAGTCAATACTCTGAGAGAGAGAGACAGAGACAGAGAGAGACAAAGAGACAGAGAGAGAGACAGACAGAGACAGATTGAGACAGAGACAGAGAGACAAAGAGAGAGAGACACAGAGAGACAGAGAGAGACAGAGACAGAGAGAGAGACAGAGAGACAGACAGAGACAGACAGAGACAGAGATAGACAGAGAAAGACAGAGACAGACAGAGAGAGACAGAGACAGAGACAGAGACAGAGAGACAGAGACAGAGAGACAGAGAGACAGACAGACAGACAGAGAGAGACAGAGAGAGAGAGACAGAGAGAGAGATCTAGCTGAATTTGGATTTACTAATCAAGAGACCTCATCCACCTTCTAGTCAGGTGTCATAGATGTAAAATTGTATCGAAACTATTGAATTTAATACTTGCTTGGAAAAAATGAGTTAAAATAGAATGTTACCAAATGGTTCCCTTCCTCTGGGAGTAAGGGAGTGGAGAGAGAGCAGTCTCACCATCAACAGCCTCTGGGTGTCCCAGATCCTCTCACCTCCACTGGGTTGTGTTCACTCCTACCCCCAAATGAGGATGCCTTTTCTGAAAACTGCCTCAGACTGGAGTTTATGATGCTCATTCAAGGTTTAAAAATTCCTAGTTAAGGCTCTGTTTAAGAGATGCTTGTTGAATTAAAATGAATAATGAAAATACACGAGATGAGCCAGGGACTTGAATGTTATATCCAATATCATGTGATTGGTCAATTTGCTGACCAGAAGGAAAGGTTTGCTGTCATTGGCCAAGAACACCCATACATGGTGCCAAGTTACACAGCATACAAGATTATGACTTGTAAGACAATCAGGCATTAACATACTCCACAAGGGTCCCCTGAGGCCCAGCCTTAATGTTGCAGCAGAATATCAAAAGGAAAGGAAGATATGAGTTTCAAAAGGTTTTTTTTTTGGTAAAAAGGGTTTTTTTGGATTCACTTTAAAGAAAATCCTGTGCTCTGTGTAAGCAGGAAAACAGTATTTTATCTTTGTTCCTGTGTCTGTTTGTATTCTCACTTGTCAGCATTTAGTCTTACATGAAAACAGCTGCTCACACCAGACATTTGGAATACAGCCGTGTGGTTAGGACCTCTCAGGCTGTTTGCTGGAATAACCTGGAAATACTCGATGCCAGGAAGATCAGCATTAAAACTAACCTTTGGATTTATCCAGACTATCTGAAGTTTTCAGATACCCAGGCCATAATACAACCATTTCCCAATGTTGGATTCTGCGTGAGGGACTTTTGCAATAGGACTAAACTTAAGGGTCTGCATGGTTGGACAACAAGATCTTCTAGGGTTCTCTTATTGGCTAGAGATCCCTGGTGGTCCTTAATTAATGGTAAGCTGCAAGGTCAATTGTAGAAATCCTAAGTAAGAAGACAGGCACTGTGCTACAGTGAAAGAGATTTGGGTTTAGACTCATAACTGTGCCACTTACTACCTGAATGAGCATAGGGCAGCTAGGTGGCACAGTGGATACAGTACCAGGCCTGGAGGCAGGAAGACACGTCTTGCTAAATTCAAATCTGTCCTCAGATACTTATTGGTTGTGTAACCCTGGGCAAGTCACTTAACCCTGTTTGACTCAGTTTCCTCATCTATAAAATGAGCTGGAGAAGGAAATGGCAAATCATTCCAGTATCTCTGCCAATAAAAACCCCAAATAGGGTCACCAAGAGTTGGACATGACTGGAAAATGACTGAATAACCAAAACCTGAAAGAATAGGCAAGCTGTTTAACTTCTCCGCCCTCACTTTCCTCATCTATAAAATAAGGAAGTTGGACCACTTAGCCTCTTGAGGTTCCTTCCAGCTCTAGAGCTAAATGAACTTATGAACCTGTATCTGTGTGACCTCAAGAAAGTCACTTACCACTCTGCTTTCAGATTCCTTGCCTACAAAAGGTCATCAGACAAGATGACATCAGAGGTCCCTTTCATTTTTAAAAATCTAAGAAGAAAATGAAAACATGATGCTAAAACAGTGAAGAAGCAAAACATGAATTATTTTCTGAAGTCTGAGCAGCAGGAAAAGAAGAGAGAAGAGGAAAGAAAAGGTCAAAGTGGTTGGGCATACAGAACCAGAATTTTGTGTACATTGACTATATCAGTGAAGAAAATGAAGAAGAAACGAAAGTGAAGACTGATGGAATTGGAAAGGGATATAGAACAGATATCTATTTGTGTGCTCATTATTTGTTCAACTTAGGATCATAAATTTAGAGCAAAAGCCACCAAGTTCAACCCCATCATTTAACAACTGAGGAAACTGAGCCTGAGAGGGGTTACATGATTTTTCTGAGGGTTACATAGTCAAATGTCTGATGTTAGAACTCAGTACTGCCTGACTCTCCTACATCCACTACACCACACTGGCTTTTTCTCTGTATTTAGTATATTTTGTGATTAGTCTTTTCTTTTAGTTTCAAATTCTTTCTTTCCCTCCACCCCTCCCCTCTCCACTGAGAAGGCAAGAAATATGATACCCATTATATATGAAGTCATGAAAAACACATTTCCACATTAGCAACCTTGTGGGGAAAAAAAGAAGAAAATGGCAGAAAATGAAAGAAATATGCTTCAATCTGCACTCAGTTCCGTCTCTGGAGGTGGATAGTATTTTTTTTTTATCATAAATCCTTTGGAATTGTCATGCATCATAATATTGATCAGAATAGCTAAGTCTGGCTTTCAAAGTTGATTACCATTACAATATTGCTGTTACTGTGTACTCTGTTGATCCAACTCTGCTCACGTCACTTTGCATCAGTTCATGTAAGTCTTTCCAGGTTTTTCTGAGAGCATCCTGCTCATCATTTCTTATAGCATAATAGTATTCCATTTTAATCATCTACTACAAGTTGTTCAGCCATTCCCCAACTGGTGAGCATCCCTTCAATTTCCAATTCTTTGCCTCCACAAAAAGAACTGCTATAAATATTTTTTTACATATGAGTCCTTTTCCTTTTCCGTTGATCTCTTTGGGATACAGACCTAGTCTAGGGTATGCACAGTTTTATAGCACTTTGGTTGCTCCTGTTCAGTGTTGAGAAATATCTGATTCTTTGTAACCACATAGACCATAGCATATCATGCCGTTCTATCTTCCACTATCTCTCAAAGTCTGTCCAAGTTCATATTCAATGTTTCCATGACACTCTATTCATCTCATCCTCTGCTGTCCCCTCTTCCTTTCAACTTTTCTCAACATTAGGGTCTTTTCCAATGAGTTCCATCTTCTCATTATATGGCAAAAGTATCTAAACTTCACTTTCAGTATTTGGCTTTCCAATGAATAGTTTGAATTAATTTCTTTAAGTATTGTCTAATTTGATCTTGTTGTCCAAGGCACTCAAAAGTCTTCTCCAGTATCACTATTCGAAAGCATCGATGCTGAGGCACCCAGTTTTCCTTATAGTCCAACTCTCCCAGCCATATGTTACTGTTGGAAAGACCATAGCTTTGACTACACAGATCTAGTTCCAAATTATTCTCCAGAATTGTTAGACCAGCTCACAGATCCACTAACAATGAATAAGTGTCCTTATTTCTCCACATCCCTGCAGCATTTGTCATCTTTCTTTTTGGTCATCTTAGCCAAGTGATTTGTCTTTGTTGATGTCTCTCTATCTTACCCTTAAACCCCTTGTAAAATCAGATAAAACATCTTTGCCTGAATCCCTTCATTTTATCCTTTACTGCCTCCTTTTTCAGGAAGGGGGCTTTAGGGGTCATATAGCCCAACCTCTCACCCCATACGGAAATCTCACTTCAATATGTCTCTTACGTGTGGTCTTTCCCTCCTTAGATAATCTTGTGCAGTTGAGGTGTGACTGAATGTCCCTGGTGGATCAAGATTTGAAAGGGACATAATAATAGACAACAATGATACCAGCTAGCATTTACCTACATCTTTAAGGTAGGCTTCATTATTATTAACATCTCTATTTTACTGAGAGGGAAACTGAGGCTTATTGAAGGAAGTTACCTGGGAAATAAGCAGGTAATCTAGTATCAGGCAGTATGTGAGGTAGGCTTCAAACTCAGTCTTTCTTGACTCTGAGTAAAGTTAGCATTCTCTCCCTTAAGCCCCCTAAGTGGCCTCTCACAAGGCGATCAGTGAAGCCTCTTCAGCTCAGAGTTGGGTTTGATTGGCCAACTTTTGGAGCAGCAGTGATTTGGGATGTACATCTTCAATCATGAGTATTTACAAGTGAAAAGAATGGAACTTTGAGTGACACAATGACATTATTAATGCTAGATTTCTTAAGTCAGAAATAAATGGAGGTTTGCATTTAGGACATTTTATCAGTGCCCTGCTTCAGTGCTAGAGTTTCAGGGCCCCCCAGTGACCTCCTCCTGGTCAAATATGTCTTTTCTAATCTTCACTCTCCTTGATCTTTCTGAAGTATCCTACTCTTTTGACCAGTTTCTTCTCCTGGATGGTCTCTCTTCCCTTGGCTTCTGATACATCACTTTCCTATTTTTCCTACCATAGGATCTTTCACTGGTTCTTTTTTATCTTCCCGATTCTTTGGCCAGGAGTTCCCTAAGGATCTGTCCCAATTCCCCTTCTCTATCTCTCTCTTCAGAAATGTAATTCTCTTTTTGGGATCAATACATCTATATACATGACTGCTAAATCTCTATCTCCTGCCCTAAACTCTTTTTCAAGCTACAGACTAAAATTTCTAACTCCATAGGGGATAATTTAATCAGGATGTCCCATCCACACTTCTAACTTAGTATCGCCAAGCTAATCATCTCTCTCCCCAAAATCTGAATTTGTTATTGTTCAGTTGTGTGTGACTCTTCATGACCCACTTGAGGTTTTCTTGGCAAATATAATTGGAGTGATTTGCCATTTCCTTCTCCAACTCATTTTAACAGATGAGGAAACTGAGACAAAACAGGGTTAAATGACTTACCTAGGGTCACACAGCTAGTAAGTGTCTGAGGCCAGATTTGAACTCAGAAAAATATGTCTTTCTGACTCCAAGCCATTGTGCCACCTAGCTTCCCCCCAAAATCTGAATTCACTCTTTGTGTTAATGGCATCATTGAGAGTTGTCAGTGTTTGAAACCTCTGGCTCTTCTCTTTCCTTTTCTTCCTATCCTAACAGTCAATACAGTTGGTGGAGACTCCCTTTAAAAAAATCTCACAACTTCACATCTCGACAGCTCACCAGGAGCTTTGTTGCTCAGACCAGAAACTTCTCCTAGAGATGTTTGCCTTTCCATCTCCAGAATTTCTACTCTGTTCCTATCCCCTTTCACTACCACCCCTTTTCCCCATGGTGGCTGTTTTTCTTGGTGTACTACTTTAGGCAGATCCTAATTCACTTTACTTCCTATCTCCTAAACATTTCCTTACTAGCTTCAACAACGGCCTTGTTGCTGAACAAATCCACTTCCTCTCCTTCCCCAGTTCATATTAACCCTGACTGTTCCTGGAAAAAGTGTTAATCTACTCATTTATGGTCCCACTCACCTCCTTGGTTGCCATTACCCTGTACATGTTCTTGGATTATAAATTCCTTCAGGGCATTCATTGTCTTTGCTTTGTATTTGTAAATGGTCACTGAACACAGTGCTTGACACATAGAAAGTGATCATTAAATGCTTTTACATTCATTCATTTATTCAGTCCTCTTCTCTATTGCCACAGCCTCTACCCTAGTACAGGCACTTATTATCATCAACACCAACCTGAATTAGCCATTAAAAGCCCTATGTAACCTAGGTCCCTCCTACCTTTCTCACCTTAGATATTATTTCCCTATATGCACCCTATGATCCAGCTAAATTGGCCTTCTTACTCTTCCATCTTTAGATTCCATGCCTTTCCACAGGCTGTCTCCCATAATTGCAATGCCTTCCTCCCTCACTTTTGCTTCTTAGAATCCCTAGTCTCCTTTCCTTAGACTGAGATCAAATAACACTTTTTACATTAAACATTTACTGATCCCCACCTTACACCTCCAGTTTACTAGTGCCCTCCTCAAACTGTAGCGTGTTGTTGTTTAGTCATGTCTGAGTCTTTGTAACCGCATGGACTACAGCATGCTAGACCCTACTATGCTCCATCATCTCTCAAAGTCTGTCCAAGTTCATGTTCATTGCTTCCATGACACTATCTATCTCATCCTCTTTTGTCCTTTTCCTCTTGCCCTCAATCTTTCCCAACATCAGGGTCTTTTCCAATGAGTCCCATCTTTTCATTATGTGGCCAAAGTACTTAAATTTCATCTTCAGTATTTGACCTTCCAGTGAATTATCTGATTTAATTTCTCTAAGTATTGACAGATTTGATTTCCTTGCTGTCCAAGGGACTCAAAAGTCTTTTCCAGCACCACAATTAGAAAGCATTGATTTTGTGGCACTAAGCTTTCCTTATAGTCTAACTCTCACAACCATACATTGCTATTGGAAAGACCATAGTTTTGACTATATGGACCTTTGCTGGCAAGGTGACACCTCTGTCTTTTTAGTATATTGTGCATACTTGCCATAGCTTTCCTTCCAAGGAGTAAGCATCTCTTAATTGTATGGCTACAGCCACTATCTGCAATGATCTTTGAGCCCAAGAATATAAACTATGACACTTCTTCTATCTCTTCTCACTCTATTTGTGAGGAAGTGATGTGACCAATTGATGTGATCTTCTGCCCTAATTCTAATATATTAAAATTATATCTATTTTGTATACACATATATGTAAATGTTGCCTCCTCTGTGACCAGATTATAAAATCCTCAGCCCTGAGAACCTGGACTGTTTTTCTTTTTGTCAGTTGTATCCCCAGTGCCTGGCACAGAGTAAATACATCATCATTGCCACAAACACTTATATAGCACCTTCTATGTGCCGGGCACTATACCAAGAATTTCATAATTATCTCCTTTGATCCTTGTAACAACTCTGGGAGGTAAGTGATATTATCCTAATTTTACAAATGAGAAACTTATGGCAAATAGAGGTTAAATAATATGCTTAGAGTCCCACAGCTAGAAATTGTCTGATGTTGAAATTTGAACTCAGGTCTTCCTGACTCCAGGAATATCTACTGTATCATACACACACACACACACACACACACACACACACACACACACATATATATATATGGTGAGAAAAGTAGGAGGGACCTAGGTTATATATGGCTTTTAATGGCATTAATTCAGGTTGGAGTTGATGATAATGAGTACCTGTAGTAGGGTAGAGGCTGTGGCAATAGAGAAGAGGACTGAATAAATGAATGAATGTAAAATCATTCAATGATCATTTGCTATGTGTCAAGCACTGTGTTCAGTGCCCATTTACAAATACATCCTTCAAATCACTGCCAGATTGCTCTTCCTTATACAAGTCATTCCTCTGCTCCAAACCCTTCCCCTGGGCTCTTCCAAGTAGTTCAAGGAGGAAAGCCTAGAATTCCTTCCCAAAACTTAGTATCACCTTATCTACTATTCTACTGCCTTCCAGACACTCTGTTCTCCATCAAAACTGGTCACTGTACAGTGTCCACTGTATACTTCCCATGTTTTTCCACTGGGATGCCTGATACCTGATGCTTCCTATACTTAGAATGCCCTCTAATCATCTCTATCTCTAATTTTCTAGAATGTTCTTTTGGTCTTGGACCTCATATTACACTTTTTTAATAGTATTATTATATTTTTCAATAGTGTTATTTTATTTTTTAATAGTGTTATTTTGTATTTGAATTATTTGTGTCTGTCTCATGGTGGAGGTAGGGAAGCTATATCACTGTAAACCACATAAAAGCAGAGACTGGGTCTCATCTAAACTTTGTGTTTTCCCCAGAGCTGGGCACAGTGCTATGGCATACAGCAGATGCTTGATAGTTTGCTTGAATTAAATCCACGGTTAGGAGCTCTTTACATACAGTGCCTGAAGTGCTAGGCAGTTTACAGGGAGTAGTTGGAGGTGGTATCCACTCACTGAGGCTTTGGCAAGCTTTATACTAGAAGTCACGATTTGTGTGTGTCACTTTTAGACTATCAACATGGATTTATCAAGCTCTCACTCTATGCTAGGCATTGTGCTAGGAACTGGGGATATAAAGAAAGGCAAAAAAAGCTGTTCCTGCTCTTAAGGGCATACTGATGTGAAGACATAAATATCCAATTACAAATAACATATATGTAGAATATCTGAAAATAATCTGAAAAGGGAAGGTAGTAGCAGGTGAGGGTGAGGGAAGTCCAGGAAAGGTCTTCTCTAGAAAGTGGGTTTTGAGTTAACCCTTGAAGAAGGCCAGAGAAACTAAAAAGTAGAAGTGCAGGAGGCAGAGTATTTAAATTATGGGAGACAGTCTTGCCAAAGTAGAGACAGGAGCCTCTCTTGAGCCAAGCTCCTCATAGTGCTCACTTTTTGGACTTAGCTTTTGTACCCTGAAATGTCCTTATCAGCCAAAACCATTCAAGATGCCTGAAAAAAAATGCACCATGAAGAGGAAGAAGTGGAGACCTTTGCCTTCCAGGCAGAGCACCTTGATAATGAATACCTTTTATTCCATTAAGGAAATAATTTCTAATGCCTCTAATACTCTGGATGAGATCCCTTAGAAGAATCTAATAGAGCCTTCCAGATTGGATTGCAGCAAGAAGCTGAAAATTGACATCATCCTCAACCCTCAGGAGCATGCGCAGACTTTGGTGGACAGTGGCATTGGCATGACAAAGGTTAACCTAATCAATGATTGGGAGACCACTGGTAAATCTGGCACCAAGGCGTTTATGGAGACTTTGTGAGATGGAGGAGACACCTCCATGCTTGGTCAGTCTGGTGTAGGTTTCTACTCTGTTTGTCTGGTGGTAGAGAAGGTAACTGTCATCACCTAGCACAATGATTATCAACAGTATGCCTAGGAGTATTCTGCTGGTGGCTCTTTCACAGTCTAAGCTGACCACAATGAACCTATTGGCAGGGGCCCCAAGCTATTCTTACATCTAAAAGAAGACCAGATGGACTCTTGAGAAGAGAAGTGGGTCAAGGAGGCTGGAAAGAAGCACTCACAGTTCACTAGCTATCCCCATCATGCTTTATTTGGAAAAAGAACAAAGAAAGGAAATCAGTATTGATGAGAGAGAGGAAGACAGAGAAGAAGGAAGAACTTTGATTTAATTCAATGAAGATTTATAGAGCATTTACTATATTTGAGTCTCTGGGTTGTAGGACACACAAAAAGATGGATGAGACAAAAAGTCTTGCTCTTACGGAAATGAAGTCCAGGAAAAGAGATGATAGGTGCCAAAATGAATATAATAAATGGCAGATCATGAAAATCTAACAAGAGGTATAAAATGTGATAATAGTTCAAATAAGGGAGAGATCATGTAAATTATGGAAAAGAGATTGTGGGAATAAAGAGGTCAGACTCAGAGAAATCCTCATGACAGTGACATTTGTACTGGATTTTTTTTTGAGGAAATCAGAGTTAAGTGACTTGCCCAGAATCACATAGCTAGTAAGTATCTGGGGTCAAATTTGAACTCATGTCCTCCTGACTCCAGGACCAGTTCTCTACCCTTATGTCACCTAATTATTCCTTGTACTGTGTCTTAAAGGATGAAATAGGAATTAAACAAGCAGAATAATTGAAGGATAGTCCAAATAAAGTCAAATGAATAAGAGCAAGAGAAAAGAGCACACAAATGAAATAAAATTTCTTAAATTTACTTTAATAAATCTTCATTTCAGTTAATTTGATGGGGTTGCATTTAATCATAGCAATCATAGATCTACAGCTGGAAGGGACCCTAGATGCCATTTAATCTAATACTTTCATTTTAAAGATGAAAAAATTTAGATTTAGGAAGATTAAGTGATTTGCCTTACAGGTAATAAGCGTTAGGTACAGAATTTGAACTCAGGTCCTCATGTTTAGTAATTCTGTAAAATGGAGACTTCTTAGTCTTTCTATGTGATATCTACATGTTTGGGGTGTGTGTGCTTAAATTCCTTACATATACCATAGTATTTGTTCTTAGGTACATAAAAAACACTGAATTGTAGACTGATTGCACACAGCTCAATCCCTCAGTCCTATTGTACTTAAGTCAATACTTTAGTCAGTACTTTAGTCAGTTCCTATTGTACTTAAGGCAGTCTACCACTAGAGGTCATGATATCGTTTTATAAGTGCATAACCCTCAGAAAAGAAAAAAATTCTATCATTTAATACAGAAATATTTGAGAGGTTTTAAGTAATATTATTACCTTTTGTCAAGTTTATTTCAGTAGTCACCTGATGTAGTAATAATTTTCAAGTCAAGCACAATCTTACCTTATATAGAAATTGTATGTGGTGTTCCAGGATTCACAGCTAAAGAGAATTCTCGGAACATTGTTGCCACACGATGGCTTCCTGCATCATCAGACATTTGAGGAACATGGAAAGTCTTGAACAATTTCCTTAGTGTAACCTGGCCCCCTCTCCTCTTTCTAAGGAATTCTATGCATCTGCATATCCTGTCCAAGACATGACGAATTAATTCAATCAACTCCGCTTCCAGGTACAGGTCAGAATCTGGACAATGTGTTTCTTTGTCGCTGCTGCTGCCATACCTTGTTTATTTAGTTAGCTAATTAGTTTAATATAAACTTTATTTTAATTTCTATTGATAAACATATTTTCACTATGTAAGCAGGAACATAAGAAAAGAAGAAAGCAAATGAAAAAACGTAGCAAAAAGATCACAAATCTATGCATTCCCACAGATTTCAATTATTTACTGTATGTTAAACTTTAAACAAAATGACAAATGCTTCAAGCAAAAGTTTCAATATTGACTCTAATACCAGAGTAACAAAATCACTGGGATTGTTTCTGTGAACAATGTGTTCTGTGTTTCTGTGATTTTACAATCGTTTTTCATGTATTAAACATGGACTTGTTGTTATTTAGGATGTGATCAGTGTATATTTCATTCCATCAGTGATTCTTTTTTCACTGTGCATTATTTAATGTCTTCCAAATTTCTTTGAATTATTTGTTTCCAATGGGACAATAAAATGAATTACATTTATATGCTTAATATTTTTTAGCCATTTCTCATTCACTGGACAGGTGGTCTTTCTTCCACATTTTACAATTGTTTTCTTAGGAATATTTTTGTATAAATAGGTCTTTTTGGCCCCATTGTCAATAATTTCTTCGGGGTATAATATGAGTGATGGTGCCACTAGGTCAAAGGGTGGGTACATTTTTGTAACTCTCATTGTATAATTGCATATTGCCTTTCAAAAGCTTAGACCTAATCCCTCGCCCTATCACCAGTTTATTATAATCAGTGAGCTTATTTTTGTTATACTTTCCCCAGCATTGGATTTTATTATATTTGCCAATATGTTAGTTATGATTTAGAACCTCAGCATTCCTTTAATTTGTATAATTTTTAGAAACTCAACATTTTTCCAGTGTCTGTATCTTGAAGCACATTATGAACAGGACAAACAGATCTTTTGTATATGGATTCCAAATGAAAGAGCCACTTTGATAGCAATGGCAGACAAACAGTATATAGAGTCTTATCTTTGAGTCAAGTATCCTGAATTTTGTTCTGTTATTTAATGCAAAACATATTTTTTTCCTGATTCATTTTGCTTATTTACATGGAAGTCAATAAGTGGAATCTGAAGTGTTTGGGGTCATTTAGAACCATCTTCAAGTTTTAATATTAATTGAGTATGACCTTGGGTAAATCAATCATTCTGGACCTCAGTTTCCTGATTTATAAAATGGAGGATAGGCATGAAAAGAGTTGGATTTAATTTTTCTCTGTATACTCTTGGGTTTCATCTTAGAGTTTTTAAATGTCAATTAATCAATAAATTATTTACTAAATTCCTACTATGCACCAGGTGTTGTGCTAAGCCAAGTGGGAAGTTCAAGCAAGAAGGGACTGTAGAGATTATTCAGATACTGTCTCATATGGTAATGACAATGAGACCAATAAGGGAAACAAATCTGGAGGAAAAAGAAATCAGTATCACATGGAATAATCAAATGAAAATGACAAGGGGAAAGGGGACCTGGGATGTCCTGGGATGTCCTATGCAAGAATTTCCAGGGCTGGTACTCTATATAACCCCAAGGAATCCTGATTAATAAACCTCTTTAGCTGGTAACATGATTTTTAAAAAAAAGTCTTTTTTAATCTAGCATTTCCCTTTAGTATAATAAAACTATTTTGAAAGGAAAGTACTAATGAAACATTTCAATGGTAGGAAAGGTGAGAAAGAATTTCCCACTTTCCCATTTCCAAGTTCCTGTCCTGATTGTGCCAATTACTTCTTGTGTAATTCTTGGGTAAGTTCCATAATCTTTTAAAAAATATGATTTTTATCTGTCTCATTAATTATTTCCTAACTGCATGTAAGATTTTAAAACTTTTTTAAATTTTGAATTCCAAATTTTCTCTCCTTCCCACTGCTTTCTCCCTCACTAAGAAGGCAGGCAATATGATATTGACTTTATATGTTAAGTCACATAAAACGTATTTTCATATTAGTCATGTGAAAAAAAACACATACACACATACATACAAACCAAGAAAAATAAAGTTTTAAAAATGTATGTCAATCTGCAGAATTCATCTTTCTGAAGATGGATAGTGTTTTTTATCATGATCCTTTGGAATTATCTTGACTGTCTCTGGAATTGTCAGTCTTGATCAGAGAAATTAAATCTTTCACAGTTGATGATATTGCTGTTACTGTATACAGTGTTCTCCTGGCTCTGCTCACTTCACTTCGCATCAATTTATATAAGTTTTCACAGGTTTTTCTGAAACTATCTGCTTCATCATTTCACATGGCAAAATATACCACAACTGGTTCAGCCATTCCCCAATGGGTGGGCATCCCCTCAATTTCCAATGCTTTGCCACCACAAACAAACCTCACCAACAGGACATTAATGTCCTATTTTTCCACATCCCCTCCAGCATTTGTCATTCCCTTGTGCGGTGCTGAGAATGGATCACAAAAATAAATATAAAGTAATTTCAGAGAGGGAGAGGGCATTGGTTAGGAGTGGGGAAAGAGCTCAATGAAAGGCCATCAAAGCGGGGCATTGAACTGATTCTTGAAGGAAGCTAAGGATCCTAACAGGAGAAGATGTGGGGCAGTGGATAGGGGTGGGAGGAGAAAGCAGCCCTGCAGAGAAGGAGGCAGACTTCTAATGATGTTATATTCTGCTGAAGAACCCTATGATGTCAAAAACACCAAGAGAGGTAGAAAGGCTGCTGCCAAAGCACCATGATGTGAGGGTAGGAGAGAAAGTTAAAAACAAGGCATAGTACTAATCAAAAATATAATCCAATTCAGATAAAATAAACCAAAGCATCCACCATGGTAGAAAAAGCTTCTGCTCCAGATTTCAGGATGTGTAAATTGATTGTGTTTCGTTGTTTCTTTATTTGGGTTTTGGTTTGCCTATATTTGATCATAAAAGTTATGGATTCATCTATCATTTGGCAAAAACCTTACTTCTCTCAGAAGCACTCACAAACTCAAATTCTGTGATCGTCTTGAGTTCATTTCACTAATCTACTTGTGATCAAACTCAAAACCTGGTTATCTTCTCAAAAATCTGTTAATACAAGTATCTAGTCATCTGACCAAAGGACACCATTGGATGATGTGGCAGCTTCTAGGCCTTAATTAAGGACTTAAAGCCTTCAGCAACACTGCGTTAGGTGGTCAAGATAGAGGGGCATGTCCCTGGGAAAGGGGCTATGTTTACCTGTAGGATGTTCAGATATTTGGGACAGAGATGTGCTGTAGGTCTGTACTGTAGTGATAGTTTTAATTTCTTACCACATATCTTTGGCCATGGTGGTCATTAACTGGTTGCCACACACTGGCTTTTGGGACTTGGTCAGAAAAAACTGGAAACTAATGAGACACACTACTTTAGGCAAACCATAGTTAATGCATATCAGTAACTGTGTTGTATACTAAGGACCTCAAGTTCTCCACTGATATTATAATTTAGTCTTAATTCATTTTTTTCAATTAATTCAACAAATGTTAAGCACCTACTATGTCCAAGGTTCTGTGCTAGATGCTAAGAAAAAAATATAACAATTCCTTCCCTCATTTTACTTACATTCTCCTGAGGGAAGGAGTATGACATATACATGGGTAAGTAAATACACACATGTGTATATACATACATACATACATGTATGTATGTATTCCAAGCACTACAAAATTATTTGAAGAAGCAGAGAGTGGTAATTCTCTGAGTGGGGAGATTGGAGGAGAAGCAGGGAGAAGACTCAGAAAGGCCTGGACTATGAGACAGCTCCAATGCTGGGCTTCAAAGGCAGCTAGGAATTCTGCAAGGTAAAGTAGGGAAGGATATATTCCAGACATGGGGGATCAATTATACAAAAGACATGGAGGCAAGAGACAAAATTATCTTTATACGGTGACCAGATAGCTGGCTAATTTAACTGAAATAACGAATATATGAAGAGGAATAAGGCCTTCAATGCCAGGCTGAGGGTTTTGTATTTTATCCTAGAGACATATCAGAGAGGCAAGTGAAGATTTCTGAGGGGTGTGGGAGGTAATAGGGTCTGAGATTGTTCAAGAAATATAAATTTGGCGGCTTAGTGAGGGATGGATTGGAGAAGAGGGACTTAAAGAAGGGACAGGTTATTGCAACAGTGATAAGAGGTGATAGGAGCCTGTCTCACTGTCTCCTTGCAGTCTATATATACAAACTGCATGAGGAAGCATCAGAATTATTTTTAATGAAATTAGCACTCTTACACTGATTTTTACATCAAATTAGCACTGAGAACACTAGTAGATACATACAAAGCTCAGCTTTCCTACTCCTAAGACAAAGCAAACTAGTTCCTAACCTTCAAATTGGGGGCAGGGTGTTATATACTATAATTTAATGAAAGTAGATTTTTATATAAATTTGAAGGAAAAGCCATCTGCATTCTGCAAAAATATCTTTCTACCAATTAGCTGCCTAAGTCTATGGAATGTAAAATCATTTGCGTCACAAAGGCCCCAAACCCGCACAGATATTACCAACCCTTCCTATTATTTCATGTTCTCTCTCATGTCTCATTTCTACTGAGTCAGAGACCAGGCCCCATTAAGCGATAAAAGTCTCTTGGCAGGAATAAGGTTCTGAATTGTTTCTTGTGCTCTTGGGAGCCTGGAGCAGCTGTTGTTCCCCAGCTGAGCCTGCTGTTAGGATACATTTCTTTTTTTTCATTAGCACTTCAGTCCAAGAATAAATCAGCTGGTTAATTTCATTACCTAAAAAGCCTCCAGCTCAGAACCAATAATTACCATGAATAACATTTTAACATTTTGCCCTCTTTAAAAACAAAACAATCTTTCAGAGAGAAAAGTTCTATTATATGCTCTAAAAAAGATTTTTTTTTGAGTAATAACAATACTATGAAGATTTACTTTGTTACCTGGCTTTTGCAGGTTAGGCCTTTCTCTCTCTGTGTCCTGCCTTTATCTCTCTCTCTTTATCTCTGTTTTTCTGTCTCTCTTTATGTCTCTGTCTCCTATCCCCTATTACCAGGCTTTTGCAGATTAGGCCTTTCTCTCTCTCTCTCTCTCTCTCTCTCTCTCTCTCTCTCTCTCTCTCTCTCTCTCTCTCTTTCTTTCTCTCTCTCTCTCTCTCTCTCTCTCTGTTTTTCTGCCTCTCTTTGTGTCTCTGTCTCCTATCTCCATTACCTGGCTTTTGCAGGTTAGGCCTTTCTGTCTCTGCCTCTATCTTTATCTCTCTCTATCTCTGTCTTTCTGTTTTTTCTGTGTCTTTGTCTCCCATCCCCTCCTCCATCACAATGACAATTTTATGTGGTAGGAGCAGGAGCCCAAGGAATAACTGGATCAGAAAGAGCTTCAGATCTGGTTTTCATTAGCTCAGGACTCAGATGGATACCCTAACATACGCTGGCAATTTCATTTCTAGTTCCTCTGCATCTTTGAAAACCAGCTTGCTCTTCTGGTAATTCTCAGTTCACATATTATTGAAGCCTACCTTGCAGAATCTTAAGCAGAACCTTGCTGGCAGGTGAAATGACTACAATTGCTTGGTAATTTGCTCTGGCATTACCCTTCTTTTGGATTAGGACATAAACTGATCTTTCCCTGGTCCAGTGGCCACTGTTGAGTTTTCCATATTTGCTGGCATATTGAGTATAGCACTTTAACAGCATCATCTTTTAGGATTTTAAAAAGCTCAGCTGGAATTTCATTGCTTTCATTAGCCTTATTGTTAGCAAGGCTTCCTAAGGCCCACTTGACTTCATTCTCCAGGATGTCTAGCTACAGATCAGTAACCACACACAAACTGGTTATCAGGATGTTAAAATCTTTTTTGTATAGTTCCTTTATGCATTCTTTTGTCTTAAATTCTGCTTCTGTTAAATCCCTTCCATTTCTGTCTTTTAGCATGACCATTTTTGCATGAAAAGTTCCCTTGATAACTCTAATTTTCTTGAAGAGATATCCTTTCTCGTTCAATTTTTTCTGTTTCTTTGCATTGCTCTTTTATGAAAACCTTCTTAACTCTCCTTGCTATTCTCTGGAATTCTGCATTCAGCTGGGTATATCTTTCCCTTTCTCCTTTGCCTTTCCATCTTGAGCTATTTGGAGAGCCTCATCAGATAGCCATTTTACATTCTTACTCTTCTTTTTTTGGGGGATGCTTTTTATTGCTGCCTCCTACACAATAGTGTGAACCTCTGCTCATAGTTCTCTTGGCACTCTACCAGATCTAACTCTGTCCTTCATTTCCATTTAATATTCATAAGAGATGTTGCACACATACACGTACGTACATACATATGTAAATTTTCAAATATATTACATGTAAATATTTCTGAGAACTTTCTCTTGATTTCTTCAGGGTATGTTCCCATGGTAGTGGATCCCTAGGCTTGAGGGTATGAGCAATTCAGTCACATTTCTCATAAAATTCCAACTCATTCCTCAGAATGACTGAGCCAATTCACAGCTTCACCAACTGTGCATTAGTATGCCTGTTTCCCTACAGCTGCAGTACTATTTCTGTCTTTTATGGTCTCTTCCAATCTGACAAATGTAAAAGCCTTTCCTTTATAGAATCACAGAATTTTAGAATTCTAACAGTTCTTAGCAATCAAAAGATATTTTCCAATGTATCACAGTAGAATTCTGTTATTTAACCCACATATAATAACCCACACCAAGAACTCTGAAATCACCTGGCCCTGGATCCAATCCTAGAGGTTTAACCTTTAAAAGGGATATTTTCACTCTTTGACTTACTGTCCCTACCTGGTGTGTATCCAGGAAAATTTCTGAGTATGTCTATGGTATCATTTGTATTTAACTCTTCCCCATGTGCAGGAAATAGGGTCTCTAGTTTCTGTAGAATTGATGCAGTTTGGGGTTGCTAGGAATCCCAGAATCGCAGGGTACAGGGTGACTTCTGCCTGGAAAGAATTCACACACTCAAATGTTCCAGTCAAAGTAGCAAGGTTTATTGTAAGGCTAATTGAAATGGACAGGGTTCCTAGTGTACCTACAATTTAATAGGGTGAGACTGATATTTATATACAAAAAAAGGACAATGAAAAGAGCTATATGGGATTAAGGAGTGGTAAGTAGCCTGGGGTGGTCCAGGTGAGAAGGATCTAGAAGACATCAAGGAGCAGTCTGTATATGCCAAGTAGTCAGGTAGGCCAAATGAAACTGAAAGAAATGTCAAGCAAGCTAATTAGGTGAGCTAGGTGGGCTAGGGTGGGCCAGTTGCCTTAGGTAGAGACCAGTGATCTGAGCTGCTGAAATGTATGGGAAAATTCAGGGACTGGGTTGCTTTCAAAGACATGGCCTTTTCCTTTTAGAGGTCCAGATGCCATCATCCCATCACTATCATTCAAGGAACCAAATATGTATCAAGTACATTTGATCTGTCCACTGTTCAGTCATGTTCAACTCTTTGTGACCATGTGGTCTATACGACATAAGGCCCTCCTATCCTCCACCTTCTCTCTAAGTCTGTCCAAGTTCATGTTCATTGTTTCTATGATACTATCTATCTATCTCATCCTCGGTCATCCCCTTTGCCTTTAATATTTCCCAACATCATGGTCTTTTCCACTGAGACCTCATTTTTCTCATTATGTGGCCAAAGTATTTAATCTTTCCATCTCCTGTTTGACCACACTAGCTTACCTAGGTTCAGAGATTTTGTATTCCACGTTCCTATGCAATATTATCTTTATGGGATCAGAGTTTCTTTTCATCAGCAAATACATCTGCAGTGGAACTTCCTTTCAGTTTTGGCCCAGTACTCTTCATCTTCCCTGGTAGTGTATTGGATACCTTTTGACCTGAGGGTCCCATCTTCCAATGTCATCTCTTTTATCATTTTAGTATTGTCCAAGGCAAAGATACTGGCATGGTTTGCCACTCCCTTCTCCAGTGGGTCATCTTTTGTTAGAACTCTCCACTATGACCTGTCTGTCTTGGGTAACCTTGCATAGTTCATAGTTTCATTGAGTTACTCAAGCCCCTCTGCCTTCACAAGGTAGTGATTGGGGTGGGGGGCATTCAGTATAAGGTAGTCCTTATTTCAATTCAATAAACAGTTATTCAGCACCTACTATGCTAGAAAAAAAACAGTTCTTCCTCTTGAGGAGCTAACAATTTAATGGGGAAAGATAACATACAAAAGGAAGCAGAAAAGAGGGGAAGCATATTGAGATATCAGGGATGGGGGCAAGGGCATGATATTTGTTCCTGTAAATCAAGCAGAGCTGCTGATGGAAATTGAAACAGTTACCTGAAAAGTTTGGAACCCTCTATAAAGGAGGACTTTGGGGAGAAGTTTATTGCTCTGTCTTTCAGCCCTCCAAATAATTCAATTCAATAAACAGTTATTTAGTGTGTAATATGTAGCAAGTACTATGCTAAAGGCTAGGGATACAAAAAAAGTAGGGTGGGAAAGGATACTAGGGGATACCAAATGTCAAAGTGTTGATGGAAGTCTAATTTCTGCCCTGTATAATATAGGAAGGTTTTGGGGGAGTTTATCATTCTACCCTTCAGCTCTCCAGTCAGAAGGGAGAAAAGGGTGAAGGAGTTGTGAAGATGTCTGAGGATCCAAGGCTGAGTTAGCAGCAAGGTGATAAGATTGAGAGGGGAATCTAATTCCATAGAATTAAAACCAAGCAGAGCTTCAGATGGAGAGTGGAGTGAGCTGGAATTTCAATTTCTTCAATCAGAGGGGAGAGGCAACTGAGGGAACTGAGAAAATGTTGCATATAAAAATGGTGTGTGGCATTAAGATTTCAAGTGCCTGGGGAGGCATGATGTTCAAGAAGCAAGAGCTACTGATAAAAATTTCACCCCCAAGAAAACATGTAAGGTGCAAAGCCCTCACAGGAGCTCAGAACCAGATGTACTGAGCACATACAACACTCACATGATCACCTCTTCCCAAAAGAAACTGGACTTAGAGTTGCCATCGTGGCAGCTCTATCATATTCGAGAGATCACTTGTTTCCCACAGAGTCAAACCCAGTATTTCTAAAACTTTTAGTATTTAACCCCAAGGCAAGCATGCTTTGGAGGCTGAACAAGTAGTATCCTTCCCATTGGAACTATCTTGTCTGAATAAATCACTGGCTTTGCCTTCTTGGTAGGTTCTTAGTAGGCTCTTCTTTCTCTAGAGAGCATAGTACATCAAAAAAACTTCATGTGTTATTGTTTTTTAAATCCCTTTATGCCAATATATTCAAGGGTTGTTTATTTTTTTACGCATAAAAGAGTGTTGTGCTTTTGTTGAGGGCAGGGGCCCATAATGTTGAGGTTTGGGATGCTTGGGATCCCAAAATACCAGCACCCTAGGTCCTGCCTGAATGAATTCAACTCAAGCCTTCTTTTAGCCAAAGAAAAACAAAGTTTATTAAGGATTAGCCATATTGGGTAGACTTAAGGAGCTTAAGCATTTGTGATGCTTGTATTGACAAGTGGGCCAGATTGAATCTCAGCTAAACACAATCAGAGCTAGATTGAATCTGAGCACCTTCATGGAGACAAGAAGGATCTTATATATACAGAAGGACTGTGGGTGCAATCTAGGGGTGGTCTAGGAGTCTTGGAGGAGGGGTCTAGGAAGGGTCTTAAGGAGGAGTCTAAGGAGCATCTTGATGGGACTGTGGTGAATAGAAGTCAGAAACAAGAGAGTGGGATTTTGATGTAATCAAGGGTGGAAAAAAGCTGGAGGCAATCCAGAGGTAACAGACACTGGAGGGCGAGACTAGGTTAAAAGATAACAGTTTGGGGCAAGAAAAGCCAGAGTAAGGGGGAAGATTCAAGGACAGTTCAAGGAGGTTCCCAGAATCTGTACCCCATCACTTTGTCAAAGGCTGTTTCTACATCTATTGAAATGACCACATGATTTTGGATGTTTTGGTTTCTAACATGATTATGTTTATTGTTTCCCTAATGTTGAACCATCTTCACATCCCTGACATAAATCCCACTTGATCACAATGAATGATCTCTTGAACAAATCACTGTAATCTATTTGATAGGATTTTGTTTAAAAGTTTGGAATCAATGTTCATTAATGACCCTATAGTTTTCTTTCTGTGTTTTATCTTTCCCTGGTTTAGGTATTGGGATTATATTTGACTCATAAAAGGATTGGGCTTGGGTTCTTTTACTATTCTTGAAAATAATTTGTGAAGCGTGTGTCCTAACTGTTCTTTAAAAGTCTGATAGAATTCTTCTGGGAATCCATCACATCCAGGAGTTCCATCCCCTCCTTTACTCCTGACCTTGGTAGTTCTTTTAAAGCTACATCTAGTTCCTTTTCTGAGACAAAGTTTTTAAAAGATCTGTATCTGGTTTTCTGCCCTCATCTATTGCTGCCCAAACTCTCATACTCTGAGACTCTCAAAACTGGCATTGCTCATAGGCAACTCCCAAAGCCTCAATTATTTTGAGCAGGCATGCAGATGTCTGCTTCTGACATATTCTTCGGAAGGAAATCTCTCCTCTGTGTCCCAGTTTCTATCAGCTCTTGAGCTGGCAAAGTCCACTCTTATATCTCCAGTCTTTAATGTGTTCAGAAAAGGAACCCAAAAAATGAGGTTCAAGAACTCCCTTTCTAGTCACCTGTAAAACTACATAAAGCTTGTTATATACCATTCCCAAGAGATGCCATTATGTGTTCCTAGGAAGAGGAAACTGTTCATGAATAAAGGGTTCTTTTCAGAACAACTGTAAGCGCCATGGGCTTCTGCCACAAATTACCATCAAATTCTAATGGGAGAAAGCAGAAGAGGAAGACAAGTTTCCCTTGCCCTCCCACACCTCACCCAGAATGCATCTCTGTTCTGCTGTCTCTGGTCCGTGTTCTCAAAGTTCAAGAAAGAGAAAGAGACAGAAACAAGCACAGAGACAAAAACAGAGACAAAGAGAGATATACAGTGACATAGACAGACAGAGACACAGAGATAGAGAAAGAAGAAGCAGAGGTAAAAACAGAGGCAGTGTGAGAGAGGACTGAACTTGTCTTAGTAGCTCTCTTTTGTAGCCTTGCTTTCTAATACATAACCATTCCAGAGTCCACTAGCAATAAATACTTTGGAACAGGGATTCCCAGGAGAGCTAATGCAAAGGTGACTGAGGTTTCTGTGAGAAAGATGACAGAAGGAGGAGGAAGTGAAGAAGGACAAAATAGAGAAAGAGGAGGAAGGAGAAGAAAAGAGGAGGAAATGGGTCATATGGAGATAATGGTGCCCAGGTTTGTCCCTAGCCTTTCATTCAGAGTGACGGTGATGATGGCTACCGCTAAGGTCAACGTGGCAGGTGTGGTAGCCTAAGACAATGAGGTTCTCTGGAGGTGGACAGACCTAGTTCAGTAAGACTACCCCTCAAAGACATTCTCCCTTGCTCACTACTCAGTCATGAAAGAAGTAGTGTGTTAACTGCATCCCCTCTGGTGTAAAGGCAGGGGGAAAACATTATTTCTTGCCTTTACTTCAGCAGTACTTAGCATTGACTCTTGTATTGTTATTCAAATGTACTGGCCAATCCTCCCTCTGCTTTCCTTCAGTCCTTCTAGTTATTTTCTATTTCAGTGCTTAGATTTTTAGAAAAAGTTATTTTGATAACCTGTGTGTGTGTGTGTGTGTGTTATTATTGGAGTAAAAGAAGCTGGGGAGCAGAATGTGATCTGACTAATGTGACAGACTCACCTAGCTCACTCCTGTTTCAGAGGCAAGCACGAGGCATGGAAGCAACTGAGAAATTATCTCTTCTCCAGGAAGTTGCTGACCCAGTGCCCCTCTGGTGTGACATCAAAGGTGAGAATTAGGGAGAGAATAGGAACCCAATGAAAATCATAGACTTTCCACCTGGACAAATGGTAAGTTATTTGAGAGGGATAAGAGTTCTCTTTTGGAATACCTTGCCAATACACCCCTGGTTTCTTCACTTAGCATACAATTTCCCCAGATCGTTGTTGCAAATAGTTAAAAGCCCAGGATTAAGAAGGAGAAGAGAGGAGATGAAAATCATAACATCTTCCAGGTTCTTCCATCTTCTCCCAATTCATTACTACATGTGTGTGTTTATTATGTTGGAACTCCGGATTTTGCCCATCATTGGGGTTCCCTTTCTATGTTATATTATTGTTATATTTGGGGTTACCCTACCACAGAATCCCCAAAATATATGGAGTATACTCTATATCATAAGTGTGGGCAATATCTATGCTACACATGGAAAGCTGTCACTCTAAATTTCCTCTTATATGTTAAAACAGACACACGCGACAATTTATATGCCACACCAATTGGCAGCTCCTGTGATGAGATTGGATTACTCTGAGTCTGTCAACCAATCTTGGATTCCCTACCCCCTATAAGGAAAGCATCACTGAGTAAGCTCACATTCTCTTGGATGCCTCCCAACAAAGGGTTTTTTTGTCTCACTCATCAGAGAGTGAGTGCATCAAATTGATCAGACTCCCTTGACTTCCCCCCTTACAGGCTAAAAGAAAATGACCTCTCTACTTTAACCCAAGAAACACCTTTGCCACCTAGGGCCTAAGCTATGTAGGAAAGATAACTAGAGAATTATTCGTCATTTTTAGAATATTTTTTTCAAATGAAGATCCTTCTTTCTCTCCTATCCACTTCCCTCCTCCACTGAGAAAGCCAGTAAAACAAAACCTATTTTTTAAAAAATATATAGTTAAGCCAAACTAATTCCTTCAATGGCTGGGTGAAAGAAAGAAAGAGAGAGAGAAAGAAAAAAGAAGGAAAGAAAAGGGAAGGAAGGGAGAAAGAAAGAGAAGGGAAGGAAGGAAAAAAGGAAGGAAGGGAGAAAGAAGAAAAGAGGAAGGAAGGAAGGAAGGAAGGAAGGAAGGAAGGAAGGAAGGAAGGAAGGAAGGAAGGAAGGAAGGAAGGAAGGAAGGAAGGAAGGGAGAGAGAGAGAGAGAAAGAAAGAAAGAAAGAAAGAAAGAAAGAAAGAAAGAAAGAAAGAAAGAAAGAAAGAAAGAAAGAAAGAAAGAAAGAAAGAAAGAAAGAAAGAAAGAAAGAAAAAGAAAGAAAGAAAAATTATATCTCAGTCTATACTCTGAAGTCATCACCTCTAAGTGGAGACTGCAATTCCTCTCAGGAACTGTGATTGGTCAGCGTGTTGATCAGTTTTTAAGTCTTTCAAAATTGATTACCTTTTCAAAGCCATTTATAATTTAATAAATGAAGTTACACTCTCTGGAATTGGAAAGAACCAAGTCATTCTGGTACTAGGGAGTAAGATCAGAAACAAAGCCTACCTCCTGTTTTCCAGACAAAGAAACCAACAATAGCATAACTAGTTAGAAATTATTGTCAGACTGAAAGGCCAGAGTGGGTTAGGGGTTGGGCGTGCTTTTTTTCTACTTCATTTAAAAACAAGAACAACAAAGACGAATTAAAGCCATATTTAAATTTCAAAGGATTTGAACGTTATTTGAGGGAATCTAGAAGATAATATGATTTGGTCTTGGAAAGATAAAGGACAAACCTTAGGGAGCTCCATCCTTTTGAAGAACAGAGCTTTTGATGGTATGGTTATGGTATTTGCCTGGCAGCTGCTTCTTAAGCAAAGGAACACTGGTATGATATTCTTGGATAAGTAGTGATGGGGGTGTGCGTGTATGAAGAGTTAGGGAGAGGCTATGACTTCCCAGATTGGAATTCAGCCCATGCTGCAGAGCCAATACTTGCCACAAATTCTCAGCTGAAGTTAAGCCATTGTTGGGTCTAAAAGAGATAGAGATCAACAGACTCTTTAGACCCAGAGAAGCCCCCAATGGAAATTTGACTAAGTCTATGCACTCAAAGAGGTGCATGTCAGCTCACCTTTCATCATTATACAATGAAATATAATATCCTACTTGTAAAGGTGAGTTGTGCAGCAGCAACCACAACCCAACTTTGAAAATGCCTAGTATCTAATTTAATAAGTATATGTATATGTAAATGTACAGATATATGCATTTACATAGAGGTATATGTGTGCATACCACACTTTCCTCTTAGATCTTAATTGCTGCTTCTAAATTCAAGTGTTTTTTTAACTTTTTCAGTAAAACTATTCAAGAAACATTTTAAGGGACAACACAAAATGACTATCAATTATAAGAAGATATACTTCAAAAGCAAAGCTTTCCGTCCTCCTTCTTCCCTCCTCCCCCAATCTTGGGGAATGCCTTAGATTAACTTCCTTTTGGATAAAATTATCTTTTATTTCTGAAATGGGTGAACATGTAGATTACAAGGTGTAATTGCAAAAAGTAAAATTCTTCATAGAAGTGGGTTTTTTTTTCAAGAATATTTGACCCTAATACTGAGCAAAACTCTGGAGCAATTTCCCAAAGAAGTAAGTAAGAGAAGCCTACCAGAATTCTAAAAAGTGTTTGCAAGAAGCTATGTTGGTATATTTTGGGAAAGAGGAAAAAGATGAGGAAAGGGAAGGAGGTGGCAATTAATAGCAATAGTCCAAAGGTGCAAGTTTCGGAATCCTATTTTCCTTTTAAGTGAAACCTGCAAACAAAATCAATACAGCCAAAATTAGAAGGAAAATAGGGAACTAGGGGGAAATATAACAGCAAGTTTGTCTGATAAAGACTTCATTTCTTAAATATATAGAGAATTGAGTCAAATTTACAAAATTAAGAGCCTTTCCCCAGTTGATAAATTGTCAACGGATATGAACAGGCTGTTTTCAGATGAAGAAATCAAAGCTACCATTAGTCACATTAAAAAAAAAAAACTGCTCTAACTTAGTTTTTCACAGTAATGCAAGGATCTAAGACAACTCCAAAAGACTCATGATGAAAAATGCTATCCACATCCAGAGAAAGAACTTTGGGGTCCTAATGCAGATGGAAGCAGACTATTTACTCTCCTTTTTTTTTATTGTTTCATTTTGCTTATTCTTTCCCATGATTCTGCCCATTAGATCTAATTCTTCTGTACATCATGACTAATGTGATAATATGTTTAATATGAATGTATAAGTAAAGCCTATATCAGATTGCATGCCATCTTGGGGAGGGGGAAGAAGAGGAAAGGGAAGAAAATTTAAAACTGATGTTATGGAAGTGAATGTTAAAAGTGAAAAATTAATTAATTATATAAAAATGCTGTAAATCACTACTGATTTAAAAAATGCACATTAAAATACCTCTGAGGTGTCACCTCACATCTATCAAATTAGCTAACAGGACAGAAAAAGAGAATGGCAAATGCTGAAGGGGATGTGAAAATGACACTAATACACAGCTAACGGTGAATTTGTGAACTAATCCTACCATTCTAGAGAATAATTTGGAATTATGACCAAAGGGCTCTAAAATTGTGCAAACCCTTTGATCCATCAATACCACTACTAGGTCTATATTGTCAAAGATTCAAAGAAAAAGGGAAAGGACCTATATGTACAAAAATATTTATAACAACCCTTTCTGTGGTGGCAAAGAATTGGATATCAAGGGGATGTCCATCAGTTGGGGAATGGCTGAATAAGTTGTGGTATGTAATTGTGATGGAGTACTATTGTGCTATAAGAAATGATGAGCAGGATGCTTTCAGAAAAACCTGGGAAGGCATAGGAAGTGATGCAGAGTTAAATGAGTAGAACCAGGAAAACACTGTAATAATTTACTCTGAAAGACTTAGCTTCTCTAATCAAGACAATGAAAAAAGAGGAAGAAATAATCCATCGTCAGGAGCAATGGTTATGTAGAATTTTATAACCTGAATGCTTCAACTAATGGAATATGAGAGCACAAGGTAACTACAGAGAACGATATTCATTTGGGGACAGTTGATCCAAAACCTTAGAACATAAGTACACATCGAATATCGACCATTGAAGAACACAGAAACACACATCATCTCCACTACCTTAATCCTGGAGGAAGTCTTTGTTTTTAATTAAAATGTTGTTTTTCATTCTATTTTCTTTCCCCCTTTCCTTATGTCCTTTCCTTATCCACTGGTAGTTAATTTCACTGAAAACTGATCGCATTTGATCACACAGTTTGACAGCAGGAAAGTCTCTATTTAGCTTGGCTCTGGCCATTAGGCATTCCACTTCTATTCATAGAACTGCAGTCATGTAGTTATCTTAAGTATACATGAAAGGAGGTAGCCAAGTCTTCTCCTACACCACCCCCCACTCTGCATGTCCCCCTCCCTCCTGAATTCTTTAACATTTCCAGTAATGACATAGCAAATCTGTGGAATGCAATAGACCAGCTGTTGGAGGTAACTTTCATAAAACAATAAACATATACATTTACTAAAGTCTTAACTTGTTCTTTCGGATAAGCTAACTAGTTAAGAGAAGGCAAACTGTAATATGATGTGTCAGGCATCCTGTGTAAGCATGAGAGTATTTATGATTATGTGAAAAGCTTTTCTTTTCTTTTCTTTTTTAAATATCTTGCTGTCAATTAGAATATTTAAAGATGTAAGGATTCTTTGGAGACAATGAATAAGCATTTGCCATTTTCTGGATTTTGTCAATTTTTCCAGGTCTCATAATTGTCCTTTAAACCAAAGGCTATCAAAAGGATAGTTGGCTTTTAAAAAATGGTTTCCTAACTGTATTTTGAGTTGTAAAACAATCATAGCAAATATTCTTATAAATGAACAACGATCAGAGATCACACTGCAATCAGAGTTTAGCTAATATTTAGTTTACAACAAACATATAGATCCAGAAGGATTCCACAAATGTGCAGTTCCTCTCTACTGAAGAAACAAAAAAGGTTGATCTAGAGTCATAAATTTGGAGTGAAAAGGGCTCCTCTAATCCAATCTCTTCATTTTGCAGGTAAGAAAATCAAGACCAGAGAGGTGAAATGACTTTACTTTGCCAAGGTCACACAGTAAGTAGACTGCAAAATTAGGATTTGAACCCAGGTCTTATGATTCCAGGTCCAGTGCTCTTTCCATTATATTTACCCCACTCTACCAGAATCAGTTTTGATAAAAATATATTGAAATGAAAAAAAATCAAAGTTACCAGAAGCACTATATTTTGCAGAGATATCTACTATTTTTTCAAAAAAATTGTCATGTTAATTTCTTTCCTTAGTATAATTACTGTAGTTGGTTATTACCAATTCAGTCCTGCATGCCTTATTGATGCAGTTAGCGCACCTGCTTTTCATAACAACAGTATCAGAAATACTTATCTCAAATTGTCATAAGTTTTCAGCTGCATAAACAGCATAGCTCTGCACTGTAGGCAAATTGCTAACCATTTTCCACTAAGAGAAACTGAACAATAAAACTCAATGTACCAAGAAATATATTCAAATATATTTTTTAATCCCCACTGTAAATGCAGCCAATGGGACCCCATACAAGCAAGCTCTCTAATTACATGGAGCTGTCAGACCCACATGAAGGCACATACTATCTTATTAACAGCAACTGGCAGTAGTTCAGTTAACTCTTCCATGATCTTTCACTTCCACTACCAAAATGCCATCGTGGCAGAAGAGGGCCGATAGGTCTTTGTTTTCAACACCGTCTGGTAGCTTATACTGCCGGGTGAAGCTTCTTGAGACAAACCCATGCTCATCCATTCGGGTGCCATGTTGAGCCTTGATCAGGAGCCAGCCTTCAAAAGTTTGGATGATGACATCTTCAGGAAGAAACTGCACCACATCCAGTAAGATCTGAAAATGAGGTTTGCCATCCCCCGCTTGTTGCTTGTCAGCTTCTGTAGCTGGTAGTGGATCCTGGGCTGACCTGACCTTCCCCAGGTCCACAGTGGTTGGCCCTGGCAGTGCATACAAACTGTGATCCAGCCTGCAGTCCTCAAGGCCTCGTGCTTCAAATTCCTCCTGATAACGTACTGGGGTTTCTATCAGGTGCCTTAGGATTATTCTTTCCATGATGGAGACAGAAAGAGCTACCAACAGCCTGTCTCAGAGCAGGATCCTGTAGTGACCTGGTTCCAGTTTTCCAGCTGAAGTTGCCTTTCCTTTATGGCCCTGGCAGAACTTCACCACTCAATTAAGTCTGAATCACCCAGCAAAACACTCTTCATCTTTTCACAAACACTGACAATAAGCTGCTATTTATAGAGCGTGTTTCGGAGTTGCCTTAGTAGACTCCCAGCATCTGCTACCACAGTAAAAATAACTGTAATCGTTACATGCTCAGTTATTTTTGGCAATGTATTCTCTTTATTATAAAGGAAAATTAGTTCCCACCAAAGTATGTATTTGTATGTGAATGTGTATAAAAGTCTTTAGCTAAAGAGACAGGAGGTGAGTGGGTGTTCTGTAATTGGGGACTGTCAATACTGTGCTTCTGGCTCACTGTCCTGCTAGAACTCTGTGCTGCTTGGAGATGTTTGGATGGAAAAATTAAAAGGCAATATGGTAAAAACATACATTCCTTAAAAATGGAAACTAGTGTTACACCTTATGAGCAGAGTTTATAACTTTATCCAAAAACATCAAGTTAGGGATGAGATAAATAGTAATTCAATCTACAAACATTTACCAGGTACTTACCCTGCGCCAACAACTGTCCTTGACGCTAGCAATACAAAAGCAAAAATGAAAAAATCCCTGCCTGCAGGGAATTTCCATCCTGGACTTGAAATTCGAGTTTGAATCTCACCTCAGACACTTCAGCTCTTACAGCCTCGATTTCCTCATCAATAAAATGGGGATAATAATTCTCTACATTCAGGGAGTCCCAAGCTACTTAAGCTATTATATTTGAAAACTACACTAAGACTTTTGGGGACACCCTGAATTCATACATATATTCATCTTATATACACATGTACTCACGCAGTTTGGGACGTGTTTATATAGAGATGATCATTTGAAGCAAAGTGCTTTGTAAATTTCAAAGGGCATGAGTTTTACAGACATACCCATACATACACACATGCCTGAACTGTACTCCATTCTCATCTCTAACTTATAATTCCGTATCGTTGTTGTTCAGTTATTTTTCAATTCCACGTGACCCCATGGACCATCCTTTTTCCTTGGCAAAGATACTGGAGTGATTTGTCATCCATCTCCTCCAGTAGATTAAGGAAAACAGAAGTTAAGTGACTTGTCACATAGTTAGTAGGAGTTGGAGGCCAAATTTAAACTCAGGCTCTCCTGACTCCAAGCCCAGATCTCTATCCACTGAGCTACCTAGGCTATAAATGTAGTCTGTGGTAAAATAATAAGGTGGAAACAAATGTTTTATCCCATTACTGGGAAATGATTGAACAAACTGTGGCATCTGAATATCATGTAATATTATTTTGGCATATTGAATAATGAATGTGAAGAAGTCAGAGAAACTTTGGGAGATTGGTATGAAATGATATACGATAGAGAAAGAGCAATTAAAAGAATAATATACACAATAATTAGAATTATATAAGAACAGCCTTAAACAGAAAACTAAAAACACTTTAAATGCAATAATGCTGATACTAATTAATTAAAATATATCTATAACCTTGCCTTTAAAAATAAAAAAAGCAAGGGGCAATTAGGTGGTACAGTAGATAGATCACTAACCTTGGAGTCAGGAGGACCTGAGTTCAAATTTGGCCTTTGACACTTACCAGCAAGTCATTTAATCCTATCTTGTAGAAATAAATAAAAAAGCATAAGCTTTCAAGTTCTGTCAGTTACAATCACTATTTTTATGCCATTTTAGTAAATTATTTTCAAGAATTGAACTGCAATGGAGTATGTATGATTTATCTAAACAAAATTTATCAGTCAAACTACATCTGATATTGCAAACTAGATACAATGGAAGCAATAAATAATTTGTTTTTGATTATCTAATGTAAGTTACATAACTTGGCATCTTTCCTATTTAAATCATATTATCTTCTTTCTTGGGAAGATTTCTAACCTTTTGAAATCCATTTGTGTCATTTTCTCTCTCCTCCTGGCTCATTATGCTGAAGTGTGTTAAATCCAAGTCTTTGACATGCTCCTTACTGCTTTCTTCCTGCTCATCAGCAACGATGTAAAACAGGCTTGGCCTGCTTCCACAGCATCATATTGGCTGCTGTTCCTTCTACATTCATATTAAGGATCCCATATCAATCAATCAGTAAGTATTTATTAAGCAGTTACTTTGAGCCAGATATTGTACGTGGCTGAAGATACAAAGAGGAAATGGAAACAGGCCCCACTCTCCGGAGTTTACATTGCAATGGAGAAGATAACATGTACATACAAGATACAGAGAGTAGATGCAAGTGTAACTTGAGTCTCAAAGCCCTTTGGAATGGGACTTTCTCCTCCATGGTGGAGATGAATGCCTTGTACCTATGAGAGGTGAGGAGAAGTTGAGAATGAGAGAAAAGACCACCATTTTCTTCCCATATTTTTTGAATCTTTTCAGTCTCTTCAGAGTTGCTTCAGATTTTATTGTCCCTTTGGGAACTTCTATCTTCCTACTTTGAGAGAGAAACTTGATAAGGCCAACTTCACTTCATCTTATGGGAGGAAAAAACTGGGAAGACAGAAGAGGAGTTGGCAGTCTCTGTCACATCCCTATCCCCAGTGTATTACACTTGGAGACTTCGAGGAAATTCCCTTTTGGTGAGATCTAGGATTCTGTCTCTTTATCTAAGAGCTGAGTTATCTCGATCCCAGTGGGACAGCTCCTTTGCTCTTCATTGTCTCATATTCTCCCATGTTTACTTTCTTTGATTTCTGTTTTGCTGTTGACTTGGATAAATAGGTTTCTTTGCTTCTTACAATGTTGATCATTTCGAAATTGCTCTTTCATGGGAAGAGAATCAAGTGTTGGATATAAAGCTTGGGGTGGGTCCTGCTTCCCCCAATTAATGAAATAACAACAGCAATCAGAAGTTAGATTGAACCTGAAAATCACATCATCTAGAATGGTAATATTTAAGGGAGCAAATAGAAATGATTCAAGCCTGGTTCTCTCTCTCTCTCTCTCTCTCTCTCTCTCTCTCTCTCTCTCTCTCTCTCTCTCTCTCTCTCACACACACACACACACACACACACACACACACAGAGTGATCAAATCTTTGGCCCCAACCCCCTGTTTTCTCTTCCAACAGTTAATAAAGTCTCCTTTGGAGAAAGAGGTTGGAGATGTTTATTCTGCCTCTCTGAGCTACACAAAAATATTCCCAAACTATATGTGGAGGGAGGGCCCTTGCTATGCAATGTAACCTTAGAGAAGAAGGCAGTAGCTGGGAAGGGTGGGGGGCAGGAAAAGCCTCCTCTGTTAGGTGGTATTTGAGTCAGGAAGGAAGTCATGGCTTCTGAGGCAAAGGTGGAAAGGGAGAGCATTTCAGGCACAAGGAATGTCTAGCTCGAGGCATAGAGAAGGAAGGTAGAGCATGATGTAGGAGGGGCAACAAGAAGGCAAGGAGGATTGGGTTGTAGACTGTGAGGAGGAGAGACTGGGAACATTGGAAGGGACCAGGTCTCAAAGGGCTTTAAATGCCAAACAGAGGAGTTTATGAGTTTATGTTTGATTCTAGACATCCTAGAGACCCATTGGAACATATTGAGTGAAGGGCTTACATAATAACAGCTAATACCTATACAGTGTTTACTGTGTGCCACACACGGGGATGAGTTTTTCAATTATTATCTCATCGGATTCTCAAAACAATCCTGGGAAGGAGGTAATGTTATTGGTAATGTTATTATCCCCACGGAAGGAAGGAAGGAAGGAAGGAAGGAAGGAAGGAAGGAAGGAAGGAAGGAAGGAAGGAAGGAAGGAGAGAAATAAGCTATTTTATATGGCACCTAATATATGCCAGGTGGAGACAGATGGGTGGCTCAGTAGATAGTGCTGGGTCTACAGTCAGGAAGACTAGAGTTCAATTCTGGCCTCAGATATTCATTAGGTGTGTGGCCCTAGGCAAGACACTTAACCTCTCTTTGCCTTAATCCACTGGAGAAGGAAATGACAGATCATCTGGTACCTTTGACAAGGAAACTCCATACAACAGTCAGATGCAACTGAATGATGGAAGAGCAATATGTACCAGGTGCTGAGCTAAGCACTTTACAAATATTATCTTATATAATGGTAATGATACAATAGCTAACATTTAAATAGAGCTTACCATGTGCCAGGCACTATGCTAAGTGATTTACAATTATTATCTCATTTGATAAGGGTGAGTGCTGTTATTGTCCCCGTTTTACAGATGAAGAAATTGAGACAGACAGGGGTTAAATGACTTGCCCAGGATCATAAAGCTACTAATTATCTGAGGCTAGACATGAACTCAGGCCTCTAGGCTGGCACACTATCCACTGTACCACTGCCTGTTACCTAAGCTGGATCCCAGAACTCTATGCATTAAGAAAATCACTCTCACAACTTCACAAAGAATGGGTTGAATTAATCATGTACACATTCCAACAACATTGACTTCAGTGCTGGGGTTCTGCCTTTTTCCTCCTGAGTAACTGGGGAGCTCCCAAAGGAAGCTCTATTACCTATTTCTACAAGGCTCTTCCCAAGTTACTTGTCACAACTCCCTTCATGGTAAGAGTCAATATCATAGACTAAATGCCTTGAGTTTCTTTTTTAAAATTGCCTATCACACACTAATTCCTTTAGCACTGGTCTATCAGTTATAAACACTGTGTGTCCTTCCTCTGGTTACGTGGATAATGGGTTGGGTCTTCACTCTCAGTTGCTGTTGTTTTAAGGTTTATCTTGGCATTATTACAGTAGGTACAAGTGTGATCTTAGCATGCACAGCTGGGCAGGAGGACAAACTCTTGATAACAGGAATATTCATGGCTATTCTCTGTGTATAAGACTTTAAGTTCTTGGAGCAGAATCAGGACCTTGAAGATTTAAAGGCAGTTCTAAGAGGAGAGAAGGTAGGCAGGGTGAGAAAGAACTCAGCAGGTGAGATGGACTCATCTTACCACCTTTTTTTCTTCTCTTTCTACTTTTCCTCCTATTTCTCTTAATGTTACCAACATCTCCCTAGCATCTCCAACTTGAATCCTTAATCATTTTTGATTCCTCCTTTAACTTCAATATCCATCATTATCTTCCCCTCCCCCACCCAACCCACTCCTCCATTTCACTTCCCAGCGTCTTCCAGTTTTGTCATCTTAGAGTCTTTCTTATTCTTCACTCTCTATTGACCGTCATTTCCTTCACAGAGACCTAAACAACCCTGGTGACTATGTGAGTAGAGAGAAGAGATTGGACCCAAGAAAATAGAGAGGTAGTTGAGGAACAAGCTATTCCAACATTTTTCTCTTTGACTTGAACACGGGTAGTCCATCAGCACTTCAAGTCTTTTTTTTACAGATTGTTACTCTACTGTTTCTTTAGAATACTGAGCTAATTTCCTTTAAAAAATTATTTATTTCATTAAATATTTCTCAATTACATGTAAACATGCATTTAAAAAAATTTTGAGTTTCAAATTTTCCTTCCTACTCCCTTCCATCCTTGAGAAGGCAAATAATTTGATATCGATTGTGTTTGAAGTCATATAAAACATATTTTCATATTAGCCATGTTTCAAAAGAAAACACACATCAACAAAAGTAAAG
Source organism: Bettongia penicillata ogilbyi (assembly GCA_023548195.1). Classification (NCBI taxonomy): domain Eukaryota; kingdom Metazoa; phylum Chordata; class Mammalia; order Diprotodontia; family Potoroidae; genus Bettongia; species Bettongia penicillata. Next base: position 4,153,086 of record JAJHZJ010000309.1, read on the forward strand.
TTTAAAAAGCATGTTTCCATATGTTCTCAGAGTTCATCAGTTCTCTCTTTGGAGGGGATAGAGCATTTTTTATCATGAGTCTTTTGGAACTGTTTTCAGATCATTATCTTGATCAGAGTGGCTAAATCTTTCACAACTGATCATCTTTTACAATATTGCTGTCATTGTGTACAGTGTTTTCCTGGTTCTGTACTTAACTAATTTTCTAGGAAGACATTGTTCCTTGAATCCAAATCCATGCAAACCCTTTCCACTGACCATAGCTAAGTGGTATGTGTATGTATGTATGTATGTTTGAAGACGAAGAGAAATTCATGAATGGAAAAAATTTTCTATGGCTTCTGACTTACAGTGTGACCTTAGGAAAGTCATTTTACTCTTTCATTTATTTCTTCATTTTAAAATGGGAATAATTAAGAAGGGCATATTTACATGTTATATGAATTGTTATAATTATATTAAATGTTAAGAATATTTATATATTATGTAAATTTATATAACAAATTTTAGCACTTTTACAAACATTATCTTACTTGATCATCTTGAGCTAGGTACTTTTATCCCCACTTTATAGCCAAGGAAATGGAGGCAAACAGAGATTAAGTGACTTGGCCAGAGTCACACAGCTAGTAAATGTCTGAAGCTAGGTATGAGCTCACATCTTCCTGATTCTAAGCCAGAGCTATACCTTTTCTCATTTGATCCTTTGGTTTAGAATTATGATTTCATCTTGAATACAAAGTGAATTTTTGTGTAGTAAGGTGGATTTTAGTGTGTGTAAAGTGAATTTTTGTTATTATTTCTAAAAGTTCAGTTTCCCAGGATTCGTAGCCATAACATTCTCTGGTTTCCAGGTACTAGATATGAGTTCCCACAGTTATGGTTCAAAACATCTCCACCATGCTTGCGCAGAGTAATATAATGGTAAATAATATAAAATCCACTGTGCCTGCTCAGTGAGATACAGGGATGAAGTGATGTAAACTTGTGAGGCTATTGCTGGCAATATACCTTCTTTATCTGTTGGCCTATAAAGCAGGTAGGCACTGGTCAGTGAATGGGGAACCCTTAGGGTTGAATGCACAAATGCTAGATGTGCCTCAACTGGCCCTCCCTGAGGCTTTGAGGGGCTGAGAGAACCTTACAGTTGAGTTCACAAGCTGGAATGCTGTGTGTGCCTTGATTGAGTCCCCATCAAGACTTGGGGGGAATCTGCGTTTGCCTCAACTGGCCCCCATTGAGGCTTGAGAGGGTTTAGGGGAAGCACAAGCTGTGCCTGTCTCAATGGATCCCATGGAGATGCGGGGGTAGTTGCCCCTCTCCTTCTCACCAGCCCCTGTGAGAAGAGTCATTAGGGAATGCTGCAGGAGTTGCTGCAGGAGTCAGTGCTCTCATCAGCAACCTCTTCTGAGAAAATTAGACCAGAATAAAGTAAGATTATTAACCTTTTCTTAGTTTTTTTCTTGTCTGACCAAATCAAGAGTAAACCTGTGCTAGCTGCCCTCCTGCGTGCTGTGTTTATCTGTCTTACACATCTGTAAGGAGCCATCCACACTTGCGGTGACATAGCCTTAACTAGTTGCCTGGGATGTGAGGAGGCACCACAGCTTACCCAGGGTCACACCCAGGCACATGTCCAGGGCAGGAACTGAACACAGTCTATCTGAGGAGAAGGCTGACCATCTATCCCTATGTCAAGCCAAGCTGCTTCTTCCTCATCAAATAAAGAAGGTAAAACATGAAGCTTGTGTGTGTAAAATGCTTTGAGTCCTATAGAATAAAATTTTTCATTTTAGACTTTTGCATTTCTCTTTATTCTCCTCTCCTCCCCATCCCTCCAAAAACAAATTTTGAAGAAAAAAAAAAAGATTGACTCCCTGGTTTTAATTAAAAGGTAGCCTCTTTACATAAGAATAGTGTTAGGACACAAATGCCCTCTAGTGGGCAAAGGTGGATCTTGCTAGAAAGCCTCTGATTCTGGGATGTTTTTGTTTTTTTAAGGAGGCCTTTTTATTATTTTTTTCTTTTGTCTGTTGGTGAAGGCTGTGTCTAGCTCACTGTTTTGTTTTATACCTTAATGTCCTACATAGGAGATGGACTTGATTATATTGCCTTCTTTCTGTTGATTATTTTCAATTTATCCTTCTATGGCTCATTTGTACTTAGTTGATGCATATTGTATCTCCCTTATACTAGAAATTCCTTGAAAGCAGGAACTGGGTTTTGTCTTTCTTTGTATCTCTAGCTCTTGGCACAATACCTGGCACACAGTACATGTTTAATAAATGCTTATTGACTAACTACAGGGGGAAAATAAACTTACTGAATGTTTAACTTTGAAAAACAAATGTAAGTGACCTTTGGCTTGGAGACCAGTTGCCATTCTGAATGATAATGTTTCCTTCTGAGGTCTGTGCCCAAATTAATTATTAGTATTGAATGTAAGTGCCAGGGTGACTACATGACTGGGCCTGATAGAGCTGGAATAATGATAACAAAATCATAGATTTGGAGCTGGAAAAGACTTTAGAGTTTATCATATGCAACTTTCTCATTTTACGGATGAGAAATCTGAGGTTGAGAGAGGTTCAGTAGTTTGCCTAGTCAGTGTCTGAAGAAAGAAAGAAAGAAAAAAAGAAAGAAAGAAAGAAAGGAAGGAAGGAAGGAAGGAAGGAAGGAAGGAAGGAAGGAAGGAAGAAAGAAAGAAAGAAAGAAAGAAAGAAAGAAAGAAAGAAAGAGGAAGGAAGGAGAGAGAAGGAAGGAAGGAAGGAAGGAAGGAAGGAAGGAAGGAAGGAAGGAGGGAGGGAGGGGAAGGAAAAATAAAGAAGAAAGGAAGAGAAAGAAAGAATAAAAGAAGGAAGAAAGAAGAGAAAGAAAAAAGGAAAAAGAAAGGAAGGAGAAAAGAGAAAGATGGAAAGAAAGAAGAGAAAGATGAAAGAAAAGAAAAAAGAAGGAGGAAGAGAAAGGAAGGAAAGAAAGAAAAAGGAAAAAGGAAAGAACCTGTAGCATTAACCATGTTTTCTTAAACATTAATCCAAGGCTGAGCAAGCAGGGGAGGTTATGGTTATCCAGTAACATCCTATAACCGAAGGCAGATAAGTTTTAGGCCAAGCCGTTCTAGGGGAAGGAATGTACTAAATTTCTACCCACTGGGGGATTTGTCTTTATCAACTATAATCAAAATTTTCTTTTTCCATTACTGTGTTTTGAAGTCCTTTGGTGGAATTAGCATATGGTTTCCTCTGCTCAGCTATTGAGCTTGAGAACAAATCTACTTCTCTTTCTTACTCAAGATGGGGGCGGGGAGTGAGGGGCAGGGAAGAGGCTGGTACCCAATTAACCAAATGTCTTTTACTGTGCTCCATTTTCCTCATCTCTAAATTCAAGGGGTTGGATTGGATTGTTTCTAAAGTCTCTATCATCTCTTGCCCATTCCCATTCTACCCACCTAACACCAGTGCTGGTCCTTGGGGGTTCCATGTGCTTTATTCCATAGCATGACATTTAACTGTGTATAGTCAGATAAGGAAATAAGCAAATGAAATGCTGAAAAGGTGAATTTGGAGGCCTTCTTGGGTGCACTGGAGCAAGAGTCAGGAGATTCCTAACAGTGGGGATAAATTAATCCCCTTGAGGGGATTAGCTGGTAAGATTTAAGACACTGACCTACCAAAAGCTATTTGCATTTTGATAGGTTGTCCTAGAAGACTGAAAAGGACCCTACGAAATGAAAATTTAAAGAATGAATCTCCAGAATGGGAAATTTCAGGCCCTGATGTATGTGTTTGGTGTGTGTGTGTGTGTGTGTGTGTGTGTGTGTGTAGTAGAAGATGCTCCTTGACTCAAACCTGCTCTTAAAACTGGTGTTGGCAGGTGATGTAAGATAGAAGAAGACGTAAGAAATGCACCTGCTTCAATATTTATCTACAAAATGAAATGACTCCCCTAAGATCAAGCTAAGGTCTGGGAAATGAAAACGTATACTATACACATATATATGTATATATGCAACTGCACATGTATATTTCATATTTTTGAAACAAACTTATGATTTCACTGGCATAGTTAACCACTAGATAGAAAACTCCCTCTACCAATGCAGGTCCGCGCTTACACAGTTACTTACAATCTTAGACAACAGCCTGGGGGCACTAAGAGATTAAGTATTTCACCAGGGTTATTCAACCAATATGTGTCAGAATTGGGACTTCCTTAACTGAGGCCAGCTCTCAATCCAGTAAGCAATGATGTACTGTGTGTATACATATAAATAATATATATACATGTGCTTTATAAGCATAGATTTTACATATATATGCATACATCCTTATACACATACATACATATATATATACATATATATAATATGCAAAGATATATACATATATATGTAGCTTAATCTGTACTCCTAAAATGGGTGAAGATTCATTTACCATCTGGAAAACCATAATGGAGACATGTTGCCATAGCAGAATGAGAGTATTAGATTTGGAACCAGATGACCTAAATTGAATTCCTGGCTTTGTGACCTAGGACAAGTCACTTAATATAATTAACCTTTCTGGACCTCAGTTTCATCATCTGCAAAATGGGAGGGTTGGACTAGATGACCTCTAATTAGATGACCCTTCTAGCTCTATCTAGATCTTATAATCTATGACCTGTTTGAAAGGTCATTTTTTTCTTTCTTTTTTTGGCCACCAGCAGTAGATGGATGATTCTGTACCTGATGTTACACTATCACTAAGAGAGTTGCTTATTATGGACTTGCATGCATATTTCTAATTCTACCCAAATCTAAGCCAGAAAGATATACCCCGGGTATATGCCATTTGGGGTTTTGGCAAAGATACTGTAGCAGTTTGCCATTTCCTTCTTCAGCTCATTTTACAAATGAGGAAACTGGGGTAAACAGTCCAAGGTCACACAGCTACTAAGTATCTGAATCTAGATTTGTACTCACAAAGATGAGTCTTCCTGACTGCAAGCCTTTTACTCTGTCCACTGAACCATCTAGCCACCCTGGCTCATAGCTGGTACTTAATAAATGTCTGTTGAATTGTTTTCTTTTTTCTCTCTTTTTAATTCTGAACCTGGACATTTCCAAGTACATAGTATAACAAAAAAAAATACTATATGTGAAACCGAGGATCTCTATCAGGTATAGCTTGCTTTTCTTTTTAACATATAATAAATTATGTATGTAACTTTCAAAGGTATCCAATTTATCTGTGATTCTGGCCTTCCTTCTTTTCTCTTTTGTGCATTTTTTTTCCAAAAAAGATGTTTCAGTTATTCTCCCCTCTCTCTCACTCTCTCTTTTTTGGTACACCATCCCTGTCTTCTCTCTCCCTTCCATTTATCCTCAGCCCTGCTAGAAACAAAAAGAAAAAGAAAGTCCAGGTAAAAAATATCCATGGCTAAAAAAAACAGATTCCTATCCTGGTTATGTCTGAAAATATATGTCTTATTCTGCACCTTGAGTCTATCACACCTCTTAGCAGATGGGGAGCATGCTTCAATATCTGTTGAACTGAAGCAGATTATAGACTTATAGTCAACAGGCATCTCTTGAACTCTTCTTTCCACTTTTGATACAAAATCACCCCTGTTATGTGTGGTTGTAAATCCATGGTGCATAGCCATAGCTCAAGTGGATGCAACTTGGGCCAGTAAGGAGGTTCACCATTAACTCTAGAAGATAATCTAATTATATTCCATACTATCATTGACATTTTCTGATTATCTAGAGATCTATAAAATTTGATGTCACAGTTTGGCAATGACAATATGTGTATGAGTATTCATAGCTTTCATAGTATTTTTCAATAATCTATTCTCATGATTCCTAGAAAACTATAGATGCTCAATAAATATTAAATGTCATATCTATGAAACAAGAAAGTGTTCATTAAGATCTTAGCATAACATTCCAATAATACTAAAGAGTGAAGATTTATTTCTTGTCTTATACTACCAATGGAATACTACACTTGGTCAACCCTCAGCTTTCAAAAACCTCCCGTCTCAATTGTGGCAGTAGTGGAGACCCTTTTCAAAACTGGCAGTAGTTCCAGATCAACTAGCAAATATCTTAAGTCCTGATTATGGTCTGGAAAGACACCTACTGGTCACCTCCTTCTCCTGCTCCTAACTGAATTTACTGGCCTCTTCTATGGTAACGCCTTTGCTTGCTGCTTTTTCTCCCTTGCTGTTGCCTTCAAATTTTCTTATGGGTCTGGGGTCACTGATCAAACTTGGAATCCTATTCTGTCTTCTTATCAAGGAACACTCTCTTAAAATATTACACATTTAACCTATCTATCCACTCATTTATGTTTATTTGTTTGTTTGCATGCCCTTTTGCTTATTTATTTTTGAGACCAGATGTCTTTATCTTGCAGAAATTGGAAGAGCAACAGGCAACACTGACCTTCCCCATTGCTGATCAGTAACAGAAACTTTGACTCACTCCATTTCCAAACTTGACTGGTTTGCCTATCTTTAAGAGCTTGATGTGCCCCCGTCCACCTTGAGATTTCAACATGTTGTTGGCAGACTTAGTATGGACCCCAGTTAGATTTTTGTCCTACTTCAAATCTCCAGTACCAGAGACTACCGGCATGGACCAACATGCCATGACATTGAACTCAAGGAATACTAAAAAAAATTCGTCTTACCCCATTAAGAGTTTCTAGACCAATTCCATTTGAATGTACTCACTTCAACTTTTAAAACAACCCCCTCAAGTGTGTGTACGGGTCTCCATGGTTGTTTTGCTTTCCCTGGTCTCTAACCTATTACCGACTCTCTGATGGACTTGACAAGAGTCTTGGATTTCTTTGCAATATCCTCTTATAGTATTCAGCACAGTATCTATTCATATTATCATTATTATTATTTTTAGTTATAATAATAACAGCTAAATAGTAATTGTTTCTCTTATATTCATGAACCCTGAGGGTCTTCCCCTCCCAGTTTGATTTTTTTTTTTCTATTAAAGGGGCCATCCCTTGAGCAACTACTTAAAGAAGCATATTCATTGAATGGGTGTATCTCACTCAAAGTGAGAGTGTGATAAGACCTTGGCCTGAAAGGGCCAGGGTCTCCCATTGCATCCTGAGCCACCTCCAGTCATCCCAGTGAATATCTGGTCACTGGACCCAGATGGCTCAGGAGGAGAAAGTGAGGTTGGTGACCTTGCACAGCCCTCCCTCACTCAAATCAAAGTCAACTGCAAGTCATGTCATCATCTTGATGTCATGGTCCTCTTCAAGAATGAAAGACAAACACGAAAACAACAACAACCCATATAATGGACTATTAATATATGTTGCATCTCCAAAGGCTGTTGCCTTGTTGGTTCACATGCCCATCACTGTGCACTATGGCGCAGGATTAAAGAGAAGAGCACTTGAAGCCCAGGTGCTCCATTCTGCTGCTGACTTTGCATGGTAGCTTTGGATGAATCCATCATACAACTCTGTTTGTTCTTCTATAAATGAGGATATGTATGGATCCAGAGACCATATTATTTTAAAATAATATTTTATTTTTCCCCTCATTATATGGTAAAACAATTTTTATATTAAAAAAAGTTTTGAGTTGCAAATTCTATTCTTTCCTCCCCCTTCTCCATCCCTGAGAGAGCAAAGCAAGCCATTATGGGTTAGATATGTGCAATCCTGTAAAACATTTCCATGGAAGTCATTTTATTCCAGAAGACTCAAACCAAAAAGAGAGAGAAAAAGAAAGGGAGGAAGGAAAGAAAGAGAAAAAGAAAGTAAGAAAGAGAAAAAGAAAGATGAAGGAAGGAAAGAAAGAAAGAAGGAAGAAAAGAAGGAAGGAAGGAAGGGTAAAATAGTATATAGAATGCTACTCAGACATTATCAGTTCTTTCTCTGGAAGCAGATAAGCATCATGAGGGACCATATTTTTAATTTATTTATGTAACTTTTTTACATTCATTTTCACAAAATTTGGGGTTCCAAATTTTCCCCCCATTTGTCCCCTCCCCCCACCCCAATACACCAAGCATTCTAATTTGCCCTTTCACCAATCTGCCCTCACTTCTATCATCCCTCCCTTCCCTTGTCCCCATCTTCTCTTTTGTCCTGTAGGGCCAGATAACATTCTATTCCTCATTACCTGTATTTCTTATTTCCTAGTAGCAAGAACAATACTTGACAGTTGTTCCTAAAACTTTGAGTTCCCACTTCTCCCCATCCCTCCCTCCCCACCCATTCCCTTTGGGAAGGCAGGCAATTCAATATAGGCCTTATCTGTGTAGTTTTGCAAATGACTTCCATAATAGTTGTGTTGTGTAAGACTAACTATATTTCCCTCCATCCTATCCTGCCCCCCATTGTTTCTATTCTCTCTTTTGATCCTGTCCCTCTCCAAGAGTGTTGACTTCAAATTGCTCCCTCCTCCCATTTCCCTCCCTTCCATCATCCCCCCCACCCTGCTTATCTCCTTCTCCCCCACTTTCCTGTATTGTAAGATAGGTTTTCATACCAAAATGAGTGTGCATTTTATTCCTTCCTTTAGTTGAATGTGATGAGAGTAAACTTCATTTTTTTCTCTCAGCTCCCCTCTTTTTCCTTCCACTAAAAAGTCTCCTGCCTGCCTCTTCTATGAGAGATAATTTGCCCCATTCCATTTCTCCCTCTCTCCTCTCAATACATTTCTCTCTCACCATTTACCTTAATTTCTTTTAAGATATGGTCCCATCCTATTCAATTCACTCTGTGCTCTCTGTCTCTGTGTGTGCATGTGTGCGTGCATGCTTTCTAGCTGCTTGCAATATTTTCTCCTTGACCTGGGAATTCTGGAATTTGGCCACAATGTTCCTAGGAGTTTCTCTTTTTGGATCTCCTTCAGGCGGTGATCGGTGGATTCCTTCAATACTTATTTTGCCCTCTGGTTCTAGAATCTCAGGGTAGTTTTCCATGATAATTTCATGAAAGATGATGTCTAGGTTCTTTTTTTGATCATGACTTTCAGGTAGTCCCATAATTTTTAAATTGTCTCTCCTGAATCTATTTTCCAGGTCAGTTGTTTTTCCAATGAGATATTTCACATTCTCTTCCATTTTTTCATTCTTTTGGTTTTGTTTTGTGATGTCTTGGTTTTTTATAATGTCATTAGCCTCCATCTGTTCCATTCTAATTTTGAGAGAACTATTTTCTTCAGTGAGCTTTTGAACCTCTTTTTCCATTTGGCTAATTCTGCTTTTGAAAGCATTCTTCTCCTCATTGGCTTTTTGAATCTCTTTTGCCAATTGAGTTAGCCTATTTTTCAAGGTGTTATTTTCTTCAGCATTTTTTTGGATCTCCTTTAGCAAGGTCTCCTTGACCTGCTTTTCATGCTTTTCTTGTATCTCTCTCATTTCTCCTCCCAGTTTTTCCTCCACCTCTCTAACTTGATTTTCAAAATCCTTTTTGAGCACTTCCATGGCCTGAGGCCATTGAATATTTATTTTGGATGTTTGGGATACAGAAGCCTTGACTTCTATGTCTTTCCCTGATGGTAAGCATTGTTCTTCCTCATCAGAAAGGATGGGAAGAGATATCTGTTCACCAAGAAAGTAACTTTCTATGGTCTTATTTTTTTCCCTTTTCTGGGCATTTTCCCAGCCAGTTACTTGACTTCTGAGATTCCTCTCCACACCCACCTGGCCTCCAGACCCACCCACCCAGCTAGCACTTAGGGGCTGAGATTCCAATGGTGCTTCCCAGCCTCATGGCTTTAGGCAGCATGGGGGGAGGGGGGGCTGCTATTCAGTGGGAGATTAAGTTCAGGTGCTCAAGTGGGGGCAGGGCTGAGGCTCAGATCCCTCAGGGGGTTTAGGTGGGGGCAGGGCTGCTACTCAGTGTGATATTAAGTTCAGCTGCTCCGGTGGGGGCAGAGCCACCACATAGGGCTCAGTTCCCTCAGGGGGTTTATTCAGAGACCTTCAACAATGGATCCAAGCTCCTGTCTGCTTTGGGAGCCTCTGTCTGCTGCTGCCTTCCTGCTGCCTCCGGAGGGGGTCTGAGTTATGGAGACACCCTGCTCCCCTCTCCACAGGCTGAAAAGGCCCTCTCACTGACCTTTGGTACCTGTGGGTGGAGGGACCTGCACAGCCGCTGGAGATTCCATCCCTGAAGCCTGCTCGGATCTGTTCTTCTCAATGCTGCTTGGCCGAGGCAGGGCTGGGCTCTCTCTCCAGGTCGGTGCTCAAGGGACCTTTGGTGTCAGTTTTTCAGGGCTCTCTGGAACAGAAATCTCCTCCACTCCATTGATGTGTGGCTTCCACTGGTCAAGAATTTGTTGGGAGTTCTTCTTTGCAGGTATGGGTTAGAAGCTAGCATATGTGAATCTTTCTACTCCACCATCTTGTCTCCTCCCAGGGACCATATTTTTAAACCAAAAGTCCAATACACAATCTTCCAAAAGCTCCTTTCTCCCCCAAATTTTCTCACCAAAATCAAGTCAATTTCATCAAGTTTTGCACTAGTGTAGCCATCTCAGCATTCCTGAACTTTACTGCTAGAAACTTGACATATACTAACAATATATGCACTGCTATTTTTGCAGGGTGAGTGGATCTTGGATAGCCCTCTAGCAAAAATCTTCTAGTCTAGAGATTCCTACCAATCAATCCATCATCACATATTTAAATGTTTACCCTGTTCCAGACACTGTTCAAAACACTGAGGACACAAAGAAAGGCTCAAACATGCAGAACAACAGCTCTTCTGCCAATTTCAGAGAGTTGAGAGGTTCAGCCCAGGCGCACAGCCAGTTTGTCTTGGAGACAGGATTTGAACCTGTCTCTGTACCCTTGGCCTGGCTATCCCCAGACCATTTTACTCCAGCGTTGAAGTTTCTCTAGTTTCCTTCAAGACTCATCTCAAATCCTACTTCTACCATAGGTCTTTCCCAATCCCAACTGCCAGCTCCTTTCTCTCTAAGATTTTCTTCCATTTACTTAAATCTCATGTGTATGTAGTCATGTACATGTTATCTTGCCCATTAGAATACAAACTCCTGGAGTCTTTTTTCTCCTTTCTTTGTACCCCCAGAGCTCAGCACAGTACTTGGCACACAATAGGCACTTAACAAATTCTTGTTGACTGACAGAACCCAGGTCATCCAGGCTCCAAGGCCAATCCTCAAACCACTATAACATAGTACTTTTTCATGTTCTACTACATATATAATGTGGGTAGATAGTTTTCCAGAGTAATCCTGGTGTTTTCTCAGTGATTCTCCATCTCTGAAGGTGCTTAATTTTTTGAGATTTATATTTTACTCTAAAGTTAAGTGATTAGAATTCACTGTTGTCAAAATATTGGCATTTCCAGGACATTGACAGATCATGGAGACAAGGAAGTTCAACATTTGACATCAGGACTACCCTGAAAAATCATGGGACTTTTAAATGTATAGGAGACAAAATGAGTAATAGAAAATAACTGGTGTTTGATGGCAATTATATCTAAGAGCAACAACATTGTAAAATTGAATAGTTGGGGAATTTTGGAGGAGGGGGCTAACACACTAAACAAGTAGCTCAATTTTTTTTTTTTTGCTATGAGTCTTTAACTCCTATAATCCTTCCTCTCTATCCTCACTGCCCTCATATAATTCCCAGACTGCAGAATGTCTCCTCCAAACTGTCCTAGGCTCTTCTTGGCTGCTCAGAGCACTGGATAACTTTTCAGAAGAATGACCTTTTCATAAAGACTAATTGCCTGGGCAGAAATCAGCTTCCTTTGGGCAGCAGGCAGGTGGAGCTGCTCCTTTCTTTTCCTTTCTAAAGCTCTTCTCTGACCCCAGTATGAGGACACTCTCATTGGCCAAAGCAACAAAAGGTGCCCAGGACAGCAAGTCTAGGCAAGTGTATGTGGGCATTCTGCTCTGGCAACATTCTCTCTCTGCATTGTTCTCAGCCTGAATGGCTCCTGTGAAAATGTCCTCACCATCACTTTCTAGAACAGATTGAATGAGGACAAGGGTCAAAGTGGAATGGTTATTGAGAGGAAAAACTTCAACAAAGCAATCAAACAATCCAAAACAAATCTAGACACTAGTATCACAACATCAACTTCTATTTCCTTCATCTAATTTCCCCTAAAATGCATTCTTAAAAATTACTTTTTTTAAGGAAAATGTGCTTTTAGTGGTATTTTTTAACATGTTGGCTTGCTTCTTTGCCCATAATGGACAAATAATTCAGATAGAAAGCCCATTAAGAAGGGAGTGTGGGGTTTTTTTTGCAATTTTCAAGACACTAAATAATAATATTGGTTTTGTCCCCTAGGGGATACCATTTGAACACCTTCTGGAATGGAATCATTCTCCCTCCCTCCACTGATATCTTTCATAGCTCTAATTCTCTGCTGATTTGTCTTGTTTGTATGATGTAAGGAGGTGGGAAGGTGAGTTACAAGACTTAGCTTTGGGAAGACAGAGTTCTCCTGTCATTTCTGAGATCCCTACCATGCTCTAAGAGTCCTAAAAAGATTGTTCAAACTGAACCCCAGAGAGGCTTCACAATTTTCCTGGGGGAAGTAAGTGATGACATTCCTCATTTCTAGAAGATAGTCCCTGAAATTCACGGTTTAAAATTCATACCAGATGTAATAAAATGCTGCTTGAAGAAATTGGGAAGTCAGGGTGAAGGAATATGAAAATTCCCTGTGACTACCCACGAGGAGCCTGATGCTTCCAGAGGCTTTTCCTGTTACCCCCCCTCCCTCATCCCAGCCCTGTCAGTTTCCTACCTGCCCATTCTGCGAGAGCCTCAGCAGCTCTGGAGCTCAGCCTTGTTCCCTTCACTCCACCCCAGAGAGGGATCTCTGTTTCCTAATCCCTTGCTCCCTTAGATTCTCTCTCTAACTCCATTCTCCTAAACTTAGAACTTTCCAGAGCACCTTCTTCTCAGCTCTTCCACACCTTACAAGTGAATTCTTTTATTTTAGTATTTTTAGAAAAATCCTTCTATAGGGGGCGGAGTCAAGATGGCGGAGTAAAAAGACACACGTTTACGAGCTCCGAACCCACAGCCCATAGAATTAATGTAAAAAGAGATCCTCATAAGTTCTGGATCACTATAAAGTGTGCAGAAACAGAGTGGAAGAGATTTCCGTTCCAGAGAGCCCTGGAGAGCCGTCCACAGAGTCCGTTGCGCCCCAGAAAGCGGACCCCACCCCAGCGCTGCCCTGGCCACGGCCCCAGAGAAGCTGACCGGAGCAGGCTTCAGGGACGGAAGCTCTGGTGGCCGGGAAAGTCCCTCTGCCCACAGAAGCTACAGGTTAGTGAGAGAGACGGCTGGGCTGGAGGAGGGGAGCAGAGTGTCTCCGTGACTCGGGCCCCCTCAGGAGGAAGCGGTGGCGGCAGAGGCAGGGGCAGGAAGTGGCGGAGGCAGAGGCGTGGGCGGCAGCAGCAGCGGAGGCAGCCCGGGACTCCCCCAGCAGCAGGCAGGATCTTCATTACTGAAGGTCTCTGCATAAAGCCCCTGAGGGAACTGAGCCTGGGAGGCGGCCCTGCCCCCACCCCAGCACCAGAACTAAAGCTCACATTGATTAGCAGCCACTTGCCGCGGAAAGCCCATTTGAATCTCAGACCCCAAGCACTAGCTGGGTGGATCTAGGCGGGGGTGGAAAGGAATCTCAGAAGTCAAGTAACTGACTGGGAAAATGCCTAGAAAAGGGAAGAAAAATAAGACTATAGAGAGTTTTTTTGAACAGATGCAAATGATCCCAACATTCGGATCTGATGACGAGGACATATTCTTGCCATCAGGGAAAGACGTGGAGGGCGGGGCCTCGGTACCCTAGACATCCCAGGGGGATGTCAGGTGGGCTCAGGCCTTGGAAGAGCTCAAAAAGGATTTTGAAAAGCAAGTTAGACAGGTGGAGGAAAAACTGGGAAGAGAAATGAGAGAGATGCAAGAAAAGTATGAAAAACGGGTCAATACCTTGCTAAAGGAGACCCAAAAAAATGCTGAAGAAAATATTACCTTGAAAAATAGGCTCACTCAATTGGCAAAAGAGATTCAAAAAGCCAATGAGGAGAAGAATGCTTTCAAAAGCAAAATTAGCCAAATGGAAAAAGAGGTTCAAAAGCTCACTGAAGATAATAGTTCTCTCAAAATTAGAATGGAACAGATGGAGTCTGATGACTTTACGAGAAACCAAGAAATCACCAAACAAAACCAAAAGAATGAAAAAATGGAAGAGAATGTGAAATATCTCATGGGAAAAACAACTGACCTGGAAAATAGATCCAGGAGAGACAATTTAAAAATTATGGGACTACCTGAAAGTCATGATCAAAAAAAGAGCCTAGATATCATCTTCTATGAAATTATCGAGGAAAACTGCCTGACATTCTACAACCAGAGGGCAAAATAAGTATTGAAAGAATCCATCGATCACCACCTGAAAGAGATCCAAAAAGAGAAACTCCTAGAACATTGTGGCCAAATTCCAGAACTCCCAGCTCAAGGAGAAAATATTGCAAGCAGCTAGAAAGAAACAATTCCAGTACTGTGGACATACAATCAGGATAACTCAAGATCTAGCAGCTTCTACATTAAGGGATTGAAGGGTATGGAATAAGATATTCCAGAAGTCAAAGGAACTAGGACTCAAACCAAGACTCACCTACCCAGCAAAACTGAGTATAAAACTTCAGGGGAAAATATGGTCTTTCAATGAAATAGAGGACTTTCAAGCATTCTTGATGAAAAGACCAGAGCTGAAAAGAAAATTTGACTTTCAAACACAAGAATGAGAAGAAGCATGAAAAAGTAAACAGCAAAGAGAAGTCTTAAGGGACTTACCAGAAGTGAACTGTTTACATTCCTACATGGAAAGACCATATTTGTAACTCTTAAAACTCTTCAGTATCTGGGTAGTTGGTGGGTCCATACACACACATGTACATGCATGCATGCACACACACATACACACATGCACACACATACAGAGACAGAAAACACAGATTGAATTGAATAGGATGGGACCATATCTTAAAAGAAATTAAGGTAAATGGTGAGAGAGAAATGTAGTGGGAGGAAAGAGGGTGAAATGGAATGGGGTAATTATATGTCATTTAAGAGGCAAGCAGGAGACTTTTTAGTGGAGGGAAAAAGAGGAGAGCTGAGAAAAAAAAAGAAAAAAAGAAGAAGTTTACCCTCATCACATTTGACTATAAAATGCACACTCATTTTGATATGAAAACCTATCTTACAGGATAGGAAAGTGGGGGAGGAGATAAGCAAGGGAGGGGATGATGGAAGGCAGGGCAAAGAGAGGAGGGAGCAATTTGAAGTCAACACTTGGGGAGGGACAGGATCAAAAGACAGAAGAGAAACAATGAGGGGCAGGTTAGGAGGAATGGTAATTCAGTTAGTCTTACACAACACGACTATCAGGGAGGTCATTTGCAAAGCTACACAGATAGGGCCTATATTGAATTGCCTGCCGTCCCAAAGGGAATGGGTGGGGAGGGAGGGATGGGGAGAATTTGGAACTCAAAGTTTTAGGAACAACTGTTTAATATTGTTGTTGTAACTAGGAAAGAAGACATACAGTTAATGAGGAATAGAAAGTCATCTGGCCCTACAGGAGAAAAGAGAATATGGAGACAAGAGAAGGGAGGGATGACAGAAGAGAGGGCAGATTGGAGATAGGGAAAATTAGATTGCTTGGGGTATTGGGGTGGGGGGAGGGGATAAAAGGGGAGAAAATTTGGAACCCAAAATTTTATGAAAATGAATGTAAAAAATTAAATAAATAAATAAATGTTAAAAAAAAGAAAAATCCTTCTATAAAGTGATAAAAATAGCTTCCCAAATGATGTTTCTTATGCACAAAAAGAATGCAGGAATTATGTGTTAATTCATGTTCATCTTATCCAACAACCTTAATTTATAGATGAGGAAAGTACCAAACCAGTTCATAAGCATTTATTAAACATTTTGTGCTAGGGACTGTGTTAGTCAAAGGATACAAAAGATAAAAATGAAACTGTTTCTGCCCCCAAGAAGCTTTCATTCTGGTGAGGATAAGAGAACAGTAATATAAGTAAGTAGAAATAAATGCAAACTTACATGTAAATAAATGTATATAAAGTAAATACAATATGAGTTAATTGGAAAATGAAGGGGGAAACAACCACTGGGGGAATTAAGAAGGTGAAAAATGGTCAGAAAAGAGGTCAGCCTGAGCTAAATTTTAAAGGCAATTAGGAGGCAGAGGTGAATAAGGATTGCGTTCCAGTTACGGTGGACAATGAACACAATGGCATGGAGACAAGAGAGAATTTCATGAGTGAGAAACAAAGAAGTGAGCTTTGCCGGACCATAGAATCATGAGGGAAATAATGTCAAATAAGCCTGGAGAGGAAGGTTGGTATTTTAAATGCCAAATGGAAGCTTTTGAATTTTATTTTAGGGGTAATAGGGAGCCACTGGAGTCACCTGAGCAGGAGACTGACATAGTGGGACCTGTGCCTTAGGAATATCACTTTGGCAGCAGTGGGCAGCATAGGTAAGAAGAGAGACTTGAAGCAGGGAGGCCAAGTAGGAGGCTATGGCAATAGATGAGGCAAGAAGAAAAAAGACTTTTCCAAGATCCCATAGTTAGTCAGTGGCAGAGTTGGAAGTGGATGCTGATTGTACTACCCCATCCTGTTGTTCCATTCACTGGACATTTTCAGCCTTTCTTTGTTTCAAAATAAATCAAAATTGGGATTTTAAAATTCCTCATAGAAGGCTGCTTTTTGGATTTGGGAATTTACTTGGTCAATTACCTGTGAGTTTCCCCAAGGGATGGAGCATTCTGCTGACACCACTCAAACACAAAGAAGAGTAGGTGTGGACCCTGATTCTGCTCCCTGTTTCTGCTCCAACTTCTTCACAACCTCAATCCTTGTAAGAGCAAGCAAAGGGGAATTTTTGTTTTCTTTTTGGAGCTCAGTTTCCCAAGCTCATTGAAAACATCTGAAGGCTTAATCTCCTTTGAACCCTGATAATTCACAGCCGTGCTGAGTTACATGGCTTGTAATGCCTTCTGAGCCTATTAGTTGAAAATTCTATATACTTGGAAGTTGGTATTTTGCTTTGAGGGTGGTGGTGAGGGAGGTTGTTTGAGGGACCTTTTGATTCCATGAATAGAACTCTGAGTAGTCATTTATTAAGAGTCCCCCCACTCAGATGTTATTAGTGCTCCCCCATCTGGTGGTATATGTAGGTGGTTGTATTACTTTGTTCAGACAGTTGGAGCCCCCTGTCTGTTGATCTTTGGGCTAATTTCTCTGCTTGTATTTTCTGTTTATATTTTCTCCATGTTCAAGATATTAATCGTTCTCCTTAACTAGTGAATGACTCATGTATGTTTAATTAAAAAAGGATTGTTAACCCCTTTGAAGATGTCTTTCCTTTAACAAAGCAGATTGAAGAACTTGTTTGTAGCAGGCCATCCTAGATGTGTTAGGGTGCTTGCTAATACAACCCTCTACACCCCTACCACTGGCTGTACTTTCTCAGGTGGACAATTCATGAAGGTAGGGGATGCCTAAAACCCTCAAGGGTCATATTCTGCTGATCTGATCACTCCCGCCAGGTACCTGGTATTTTCCAGTTCCTTTCCAGGATCGTGACAAATTACCGACTAAGGTTACATGTCGGAATCTTGTAAAGTCCTTTCCTTAGAGAATTATCCTTCCCCACCAGCATATCCAAAAATTAAAGTGCAAGACTTTGTGGCTGTCTGAGGAAACTCCCTTCTTTCACCTTAATCCCTATCACATCAAAGGAAAAAAATAATAATTCTGGACTCTTCTTATCTCTATTTCTCAGGAAAATTCCCTCTCCTGCTTTGCTCTACCCTTCTAGCTACCTAGCCCCAATAAAAAAAAAAAAGAAAGATAATTCTTCTAAAAACTTCTAGCTTTATGGGCCTCATTTAATATAAGATACTATAAGAAAAAGCAAGTCAGGAGACCCATGTCCTAGCCTCTGTTCTTACTCTACTAGCTCTGTGGCCTTAATCAAATTATAATTTATATATAAACTTCCATTTCCTCATCTATCAAATAGTTTATACTAGTAGTACAAATACTAAGTTGGCATAATGACTAGAATAGCAGACATGAAATCAGGAAGAAATGGGATCAAATCTCACTCCAGAACCTTACTAGCTAGGTGATGCTGGGCAAGACATTTAACTTCTCTGAGACTCAGTTGCCTCATCTGTAAAATAAGAATGTTGACCTACTTATCCTCTAAGGTCCCTTCCAGTTCTAACACTGAGGGTAGGAGACAGCCCAGTCAGAATCTGAACTGAAGAGGGAAGAGAAGCCATGGAAAATTTCCCTATAAATTTTCTAGGTGAAATAAGACAATGTCTGAGATAATCCTCTCAGTCTTATGGAAGGAAGAGTATTTCCTACTAATGCAGCTAGAAAAAGGAAAATTAATTTTTAAAAAACCCCAAAGGGATGACATTGGCTAATTGCGCTTGTAGCAATTAAACGTAAATGACCCAAATTAGAAGGCTTGGTTCTTCCATTCTTGATGGCGTAGAATATAAATTTCCTATCCATTGTCTCCTCAGTTAAAAAAAACCAACTAAACAGGCATACAGAATAGAGTGCTTGGTGACAAATGACATTTTTGCTGGTGATCTTTTCCTAGGTCTTTTTTTCATTTTTGTGAGTCTTAGTACAGTACTTTGGTTGTCCATTGTTTAATCCTAGTTTTCATGGAATAACTAATGATCCAGTCATGCACTTCCTAACAGTGTTCCTTCCTCTGTTTCTTTTTATTTTTTCCAATTTATTGGAAATATTTATAATATATATACATATATATTTATAATAAATATCCAGATATTTATTCCAATTTAAATTTTGGAGGTTACATTTTAAGTCCCAAAGTGTTGCCTTCCCACCCCACCACCCACTAGAGAAGGCCACCATTTGACACATTTATAAATGTATATAAAAACCATAGTATGCATACTTGCACTTATCAGCTCTTTCTCTGGAAGTGGATAGCATTTTTCTTCATAGGTCCTTTATAGTTAATTTGAGTATTTGTAGTAGCAGGATAACTTGATTGTCCACAATTATTCTTTGAATGTTATTGCTGCTGTTGTATACAATGTTTTCTTCGTTGTACTCACTTTACTTTTCATTATTTCACGTAAGCCCTTTCCATGTTTTTCTGAGTTGATCTACTCATCATTTCTTACAGTAGTATTCCATCACAATCATATGCCACTATTTGTTTAGCCATTCCCCAACTGATAGGCTTTATCTCAGTTTCCAGTTATTTACCACCACAATGAGAGCTGCTATAAACATTTTAGAACATTTAGTTTCTTTTCCTTTTTCCATGATCATTTTGGGAAATAAACCTACTAGTAGTGTTTCTGAGTCAAAGGGTATAGACAATTTTCTAACTTACTAAGGAGCCTTGCATACCTGTATACAGTTAAGAGAGCTCTATTAATTCACTAACAGACACCAGAAAGTCAGTTATCTCTGCACCACAGGTTGTTCTTCAAGAAAATCTGATCTGGTTCACCATGCAGGTAGACACTACCAATGAGCTTTCCATAACAACAATATGGAAGGTGGGATTGCTGCTAGCTCTGTATCCCAGAATTCCATCCAATCATACTATTTCCATCACTTATGATTCTTCAGATTTTATAACCAATCATATTTTTTTATACTTCCTATTCTTTGTTCTCTTGTATTTTCCAAAACTATATAGGCCAGTAAGTCTCATATCGTGGTCTCTTGGCTGACTAAGGAGCCAAGAGAACCATTTTATTGGCAATTGCTAGCCTCACCAATAAGCTGAACATGCTCAGAATTTTGTGCCTTGGTTTACCTTAAGTTCAATCACAACAAGACAGATGGAAACTTGGTGGACATTGAGCCCTATGTCCAATCTGCTTACTATGGAGAGAAGGCTTCATGGGCTTTTTAAGAGTGGTTATAGCTAATATTGTAGGATCATTTATTTTTCCTTCCTGTCTTATCAATCATAAGATTGACAGTGACACCACCAAAATTTTTGCTACACTTCTATTTCCCTTGCTAGTAGCAGAGGATAGAGTCAGTGGGTCATTTGAGCTCAGGAATTCTGAGTTATAGATAAGTCCGGAGCCAATATGGTGAGCCTCTGACATCAGGGGCCACTAGGCTACCTATGCCTAGGTCAGATTTGGAAATAGAGCAAATCAAATCTCCCAAGCTGTGTCAGGCCTGTGAGTGACCACTGCACTTCACTGCACTGGGCAAGATATGGAGATTTAATTTCAAATGAAAAAAGAAAAGAAAATATTGGACAGTAGGAGACCCAATTAAAGTTTTTCAATCATGTAATAATCAACAAACATTTAATGTACACTTAATAGGTGGAAGCTGGAAGAAAACTTAGATTCTACTCAAATTCAATCTCTCCATATTTTAGACACACAAAAAACTTAAGTGATTTCCCAGAATCACACAATCAGCACGTGTCTGAGGAGGGAACTGAGCAAAGGTGTTCCTAAATGGAAGTCCAGCACACTCCATTATGCCATGCCACCACTCAAAAGGACCAATTGCTGTGCAAGGTGCTAGGGATAGACAGACACAAATGAAATAGCTTTTCACCTCAAGAAGCTTGCACTCTACAGGGAGAAACAAATACATACATACATACATACATACATACATATATATATATATATATATATACATACATATATATATGCATTTTAAGCATTTTGGCACTTCTCGGTACAGCCTTGCAGTTTCTACAACAAACATAGTTCTGACAGGGCAGGGGGCTTGCTGCTAGGCAAGGGGGCCCAACAGAAAGTAGTTGCCAGGAAAGGGACCCAATCAGAGAATGGCTGTCAGGAAGGGGGTACCCAACAGAAAGTGGTTGTCAGAAAGCGGGGTGCCCAGCAAAAGGTAGTTGCCTGGCAAAGGGGGTCTAACAGGAACAGTTCTGGCAGGGGGGCCCAAATTGTTGCCATGCAAGGGGACCCAACAGAAGATGGCTGTTAGCAACTCAACAGATATTTCACAACCCAGGGGGAATAACGTTTTGACAGGAGCCCAATAGAATGCTGCTGCTAGGCAAGGTTATCCAACCCTGCCCAGAAACCTAACAGATATCTCTCAACCTAGGGGCCCCAGGGAGGAATAATGTCCACTTCAGGTCCATCATAGAAAAAAAATCATACTTCCTCTTTATAATAACTGCATCTTTTTCTAGTGGTTGCATTTAATGATTTGTTTTAGAATTTTCTTAGGAATCAAAGACAAAATCACTGACTTGTAGCTTGCAGACTCTGTTTTCCTTTATTTTTTTTTGAAATTCAGGACATTTGCCTTTCTCCAGTCAATTAAATATCCAACATTTTATTCAGCTCCTGTTATATGCTAGGCATTGTAAGAATGATTGAACAAGTTGTAGTATATCATTTTAATGAAAGAAATAATATGTATGAAATATTTACAGGAATTCAGAAACAGAAAAATTTGTATGAACTGATGCAGACAGAAGCAGAACCAAGAGAACCATATAAAATAACCCTAATAATGCCAATGAAAACATTGAAAGTTTGAATTCAGGTCAATTGCAATGATTAACCTTGGTTCCAGAAAATTGGTGTGGAATGTGCTTCCTTGATCTTGGCACAGAGGGTAGCCCACAGGTGCTAAATGTTACATAAATTAACAAGATTATTTGTTTTGGTTAGAAAGGAGGGTTCCTTTGTGATAGGAAAGGGACTAGCTGATGGGAGAGGTAAAGGTTATTCTAAGTGACCCTGGTTTGAAAAATTTTTTTTAAAAGTCAGTGAAACTTTTTTTCTTTTTCAAAAACACACAGGTAATGAGTTCAGAAAGTAATCTGAAATCTACGTACATAGTTTTCATGCTTCATACCTATGCAGAACAATAACTAGCACTTTCAAATGCCCACCTGTGAAGCCATCACTGAAGCCATCGGATTCACAGATTTTCCAGATTTCCTGGTTACGCTTGTGCTTTGGGGATGGCCCAGGAATCCTGGACACAAAGCCTCATTGAAAGACCTAACTGTATGACCACAGGCTGTAGTCAGAGAACAAAATGAATGCCTTCATATAAGAACAAAGGATCTCATCATCATATTCAACCACAAGCTGAATCAGCATGAAATACATCAATTCTACCAATGTTTGAGCACTGGGTTTTTTTTTTTTCTCTTTAAGTGATCTTTCCCATGTCTGACCTCATCCTAGCCACTTCCGTAATTTGTCAAGGTCATTTCATATTATTTAAGTAACTGGAGAAACATTTTTTTTTCAGGCCCTGCTGATAGATCAGCTAATTGGATGGCCAGTGTACAAGTGGGAGAAGGAGCATATTGTTCCACTGACATGTCAGTGAATGACTTTGTCCCAGTGGCATTGGAGGAGAGCTCTGGCTATTTGCAGTTCCCTGGGAGATTGATGCACTGGACTCATTCTGCTCTCATTCAAGACAGTCAGAATAATATGGGGATTTTCACCATTCCTGGAAGCACTGTGTTTTGTCCTACAACTGATTGACTAGATTTGTCTCTGGGAAGTCAGCTCCAGTATGGAAGTAAAAACATAATCTGCTTCATTTTCTCATTCACGGGGGAGAAGTCTGGCCATGAGGGAGAGAAAGAAAGGAGCAGGAACCTATTTATGGATCTTCCCCTTCACCCTGGGAGGCACTCCAAGGAAAGAGGAAATCAGGTGACCTCAGGCTGTCATTAAATATCCCTAATTGGTAAAGCAGAGATAATGATACTTCTTCTACCTACCTCATGGGGCTTTTGTAAGGACCCAAGGAGATAATGAATATACAGTGCTTTGTAAGCACAAATGTACCAAGTAAATGTCAGAAATGGTTATTATTACCCAGTGTAGCAAAATGACTTCCTGCGGCTAGCAGAAGAAAAGCCTTGGATAGCCCTTGCTGTTGAAGAGAAGTGAATTTGCCCCATTCTTAACCTCAAAACCTGCCTAGATTATATTCCTAGAGATTCTGGGCAGTCTAGCACAGAATCAGGACAATGGCTGGGGGCCGAAAGACTGAAAGAGTGGAAAGGAAGTCTGGTAGTTCACCAGTCATGGTGGTCAACATGGGATCATAAGAGCGACATGGTAGAGTGGATGGAGCACTGGTCTTGGAGTCAAGAAGACCTGGTTTCAAGTCTCCCTTTTTCTCTCTTTCCCCCCAATACTCTGAGTATATGACCTGTCAGTGCCTCAACTTGCCAACTTGTATTAGTATGAAAAGTTCCTAGCTGGGAGCTCTCTATACAGATGAAATTACAGATCTAGCAACCCATGTACTACATATATGTACACACACATTACATACATATGTATGCACATGTGTGTGTTTCTAGATAGCCTGATCATGAGAATTCTCAAATGAAAGATTCCTGACTTAGAGATCATCTGTGGGTGACACAGAAAGAAGTGGAAGGGGAAAATTTAATTTTTATGCTACATCAGTAATAAGGATGACTCTATGGATGATCATCTCAGCGTTATTTTGGAGAAGGGATTCCTGCAGTGAGTGAGAGGCTGACCAAGAGTTTCCCATCTTATAATTTTCTGATTCCAACAAGGTCACATGTATGCTTCTAAGATGATTTTCTGCCACAGGATTGAAATGGTTGCTGTTTGAGGGAGACAAGTTACCATAAATTTGTTTTAGAACCTAATTTTGATGACCTTTAGCAGCAGCAACAGGCTTTTCTTGCTGACTCCATGATTATTTTATTTTAAAATATTAGGACCTTAACGTTGAAAGTTGGAATGTAAGTTCCTTGAAGGCAGGGATTGGTTGGTTTTAGAATTTGTATCCCCAGCACCTAGCAGAAAACGAGCATTAGACACTTAATAAATGCTTGTTGGGTTAAAAATAACAGGTAACATTTATGTGTGTGTGTGTGTTTAGATAGATGTGTAGTAGATAGATACTAGGTAGAGAGAGAGATAGTAGATGATAGATGGATAGATAGATAGTAGGTAGATGATAGATAGATGGATAGATAGTAGATAGATGATAGGTAGATGGATAGATACAATATGGTTTTACATATATTGTCTCATTTATTCTCAATAGTCTTATGAGTTAGATGCTATTTTTATCCTCATTGAGAGATGAGGAACATGAGTTTCAGAGAATTTAAGTGACTTTTCTATGGTCATAGCTTGTAGGTGTTTAAGGCAGAATTCAAACTCAGGTTTTTCTGTTTCCAAGTCCAGCACTCATCTAGCACACCATGTTTCAGTAAACATGTTCTGGCTCAACCTCCATACATCCTAATAAGGCTCTCTCCTCACCTCTCTCCCTGCCCTCTCCCCCAGCCCCACCCCCATCACCACCACCATGGAAGACTGGGAGAAGAAACAAGGTCAGCCAATCTTGTTCATCTTAATTATACAATATATTCGTTTTAAACTAAAGTCTAAAATTTAGCTCTGAAATTACTTCCATAGTAATTGGTTCTTCCTAAATATTATACAGTTATAGCTCAAAAGATTTCATCTCTACAGATCTGAAATGGAGGAGTTAGAGATTTTATATCTTTTTATAACTTCATGCAAAAGAGATTGACTTAGCCATCCACAATGCAAAAACAAAGCAAAGGAAAAATACCTATTAGGTAGACTATGATATGTAGTAGGACAGGTAGTCCAAAGGTTAATTGTCTGTATCTATGTCTACATAGAGGTGCTGCAGATAGACTATGAGATGAGCACAGAATTGAAAAGGAGGAAGAACTCCTGTTGTATCAAATTTGGGAAGGTAAAAAGTAATTTCAATCATCCTAAGACGATTATTGCCACAAAAGACCATCTTTTTTAAAAATTATTTATTTTTAACATTTTTTTTCCAAATTCTGTCCTTCCCTTCCAACATCCCCCACCCACTGAGAAAGGTAAGCAATATAATATCAATTATTGGCCATATCACACAAAAAAGAAAGAATGCTTCAATTTATAATCAGAATTCATCAATTTTCTTTATGAGTCCTTTGGAATTGTCTTGTAGCATTGTATTGATTAGAGTAGGCAAGTCTTTCATATCATTACAACACTGCTGTTACTATGCACAATGATCTCCTAGTTCTTCTCACTTCACCTTGCATCAGTTCATATAAGTCTTCCCATGTTTTTCTGAAACCATTCCCTTCATCATTTCTTATAACACAATGGTATTCCATCACAACCATATGCCACAACTTGTTCATCAATTGTCCAATTGATGGACATCTCCTCAATTTCCAATTTTTTGCCATTACAAAAAGAGTTACTATAGATGTTTTTATACAAACAGGTCTTTTTCCTTTTCCTTTTATCTTTTTGGAGTGTAGACCTAGTAGTGGTATTGTTAGGTCAGAGCATTGTTTTACAGCCCTTTCGATATAGTATTGAATTGCTTTCTAGAGTAGTTGGACCAGTTCACAACTCCACCAACAGTTTATTAGTGTACCAATTTTCCCTCATTCCCTCCAACATTTGTCATTTCTGATAGTTTTAATTTTCATTTCTCTAATCAATAGTGACTTAGAGCATTTTTTCATATGGCTATAGATATAGCTTTTATTTCTTTTGAAAAATGCCTGTTCATATTCTCTGACCATGTATTGATCAGGGAATGCCTCTTGTTTTTATAAATTTGACTCAGTTCTTTTTATATTTCAGAAATGAGACACTTATCAGAGAAATGATGTAAATTTTTCTTGATGTGACTTTTTTGTCTATGGTGCCTTTTAGCAAAATGTAGTTTCCTTGATTATCTCTTTTAATTAGGTCTATTTTTGCTTTTGTTTTGTCTGAGATCATAAGTACCTGCCTTTTTTCTTCTGCAAGGGCATGATAGATTTTGCTTCAGCCCTTTATCTTAGCTCTTGGTGTGACTTTCTATTTCAAGTGTGTCTCTTGTTAACAACATATTGTTAGATTCTAGTTTCTAATCCATGGTGCTATCCAATTCTGTTTTATGGGTTAGCTTATCCCATTTACATTCAATTATAATGACTATGTACTTCCCTTCATCCTATTTTCTTTTGTTTACCTTTTTTTCTTCTTTTTTCATTCTATCCCTTCTCAAAAATCTGTTTTGCTTTTGACCACTTCCTTCTTTAATCTGTTCTCCCCCCACATCTCATCCCCTTACCCTCCTATATCCCTAATGGATAAGACTGAAATCTATCTGTAACCAAATGAGTGTGTATACATATTCTTCATTCTTTGAGCCAATTACAATGAAAGTGAATTTCAAGCATTGCCTGACACCACCACCCATTTTTCCCTCCACTATAAACCTTTTCTTCCTTGTGTGCCTCTTCTATATGTGAAAATTTTCCTCATTCTACCTCTCCCTTTCCCCTTCTCCCTCTTTCTCACCCCTTCATTTTTCTTTCTTCTTTTGGTGATCATCCCAACATAATCAACTCATACTCATGACTTCTGTCTATGTAGATTCCTTCTTGGTGCCCTAATAACAATAAAATTCTTAGGAGCTACATGTGTCATCTTCCCATATAGGAATTTAAACAATTTAATTGTATTGAATCCCTTATGATTACTCTTTCATGTTTACATTTTTATGTTACTCTTGAGTCTTGTTTTTGAATATCAACATTTCTGTTCAGCTCTGGTCTTTTTATAAGGAATGCTTGGAAGTCCTCTATTTCATGAAATATTCATGTTTTTTCCCTTGAAGGATTATACTCAGTTTTTTGGGGTAAGTGATTCTTAGTTGTACTCCTAGCTCCTTTGCTATTGCTCTACAGTATTTGAATTTTATCTTTCTTACTGCTTGCAATATTTTCTCCTTGACCTGGGAGCTCTAGAATTTGGTTCTAATATTCCTGAGAGATTTCATTTTGAAATTTCTTTTAGGAGATGACTAGGGGATTCTTTCAATTTCTTTTTTAGAACCTGGATATAAGATATTGGGGCATTTTTCCTATATAATTTCTTGAAATATTATATCTAGGCTCTTTTTTTAAATTATGACTTTCATGTAGTTCAATAATCCTTAAATTATCTCTCCTCAACCTATTTTCCAGGTCAGCTGTTTTTCTGATGAGATATTTCACATTTTCTTCTTTTTAAAAATTATTTTGACTTTGATTTCTTGCCTCATGGAGTAATTCGCCTCTGCTTGCCCAATTCTAATTTTTAAGGAATTATTTTCACCAATGAGCTTTTGTACCTCTTTTTTTAATCTGATTCTGCTTTTTAAGGAATTCTTTTCTTCAGTGGGTTTTTGTGTTTCTTTTTTACCAAATTATTAATTCTCTTTTCATTATTTTCTTCCATCACTCTCATTTATTTTCCCAATTTTTTCTCTACCACTCAGCTCTTTAAGTCTTCCAGGAATTCTTAATGGTCTTGGATTCAATTAGCATTTTTCACTGAGGCTTTGGTTGTAGCTTACTGTTGTCTTCTGAATTTGTGTCTTGGTCTTCCCTGCCACTATAGTAGCTTTTTATGGTCAATTTCCTTTTAGTGTTGTTGCTGTTTGCTCATTTTCTCACCCCATTTGTTGACTTTGAACTTTATGCTCAAGTTGAGCTCTGCTCACTTGGGATTGTGGAAGCACTGTCCCTAGTTTCAGGCTTTTTTCATGCTACTGTTTTCAGAACTAGTTCTGAAAGTCTACAAGTTTTCAGTGTTCCCAAAGTGATGTGATCCAGGGAGAAGTGTGATCACTGCTCTCCTGGTCTCTGCTCTGGTCTTTACCAGGAAGGATCCCTGTTCCTTTGAAGCCACAAGAACTGGCTACCTCTCCTCTAGGCCCTGGAATTGTGATCAAGTCCTCTACTCTCCTGCGGTCATAACTGCCAGCATTGCTTTTGACCCTACAACTGTGACCAGGGTGCCTGCTCCCTTGTGACTGGCCACTTTTCTTTGAAAGTGCAACCCAGAGATGCTTATGGGCAATAGAGTTGCCAAATAATAATGGGCCCTATACCCAGTGCCAACAAAGGGTTTCCTGCAATCTCTTTCTAACCGGTTTTCTGAATCCCT
Source organism: Bettongia penicillata ogilbyi (assembly GCA_023548195.1). Classification (NCBI taxonomy): domain Eukaryota; kingdom Metazoa; phylum Chordata; class Mammalia; order Diprotodontia; family Potoroidae; genus Bettongia; species Bettongia penicillata. Next base: position 4,181,168 of record JAJHZJ010000309.1, read on the forward strand.
GATTGTCCCTGAGCTGAGAACTCCCAAAGCTGCTGTTACCAGTTTACAGTCACCTCTAATACCTGCCACTGGTACTGCCACCTCTCGTGCTCTGGGTCAGCTCCCATTCAAATATCACAGACCTCTCTTGCTGACCTCTTAAATTGTCTCAGGTTGAAAAATGTCTCTGACCTTTTGTTGGTTCTGCCACTCCAAATTTTGATTTGGGATATTATTTTGAAGTTGTTTGGAGGAGAATTCAGCTGGTTGCTGCATGTACTCTGCCATCTTGGCTCTGCTTCCTTGGAGACGTCAAAGGGTCAAGACCATCTTTTAAAATATCACTATTTACTCCTTGTGATGTTACCTGGCTAGGAGTAATGTGACATTATGATTTCGTGAGAATAAAAATTATAGATGACCCAAAGGACAATGAAAATATGCAAAGCAGCTCTAAGTAGATGGAAGTATATTTCCAGTGGTGATTAGCTTTTGAGAAGTGGCAGAAAAGATACAACCAAGATTAGAAATGGAGATAAGCTGATCACACAGCCACAATGAGGAATGTTAGATGGACAAGTTGAAAGATGCATTCATATCCATGAAATTTAAGGAGAAAAATCCCTGATATATAGAAAAGCATGAACTAGAATCACCTTGGATAAGAAGACATGGATGTACTTATACTTATAGCAGGCATATCTGCATTAATGAAATTGTCCATCTGTTAAAATATCTACTTAAGTACAGAAGTTGAAAAGAAGTAAGAGACAGTATTTTACACATGAAAAGAACCTTAGAGATCATCTTATCTAACCCTTTGTAACAGCAAGCATCCCGGCATACACAGGAGGACCTGCTGTACAGGTTTTTAGATCTACTTCTCTAAAAGGAAAGCAACTTTTGAGGGGTCAACAATCTACTTTATTTACATTCACCCATAGGGAAAATACAAGCAGAGAAATAAAGATCAACAGATAGGGCTTCTGACTATCTGACTATAAGCAATACATACATCACAGATCAACAGACAGATCTAACTGTCTGACCATTGCATGGATACATAGTTACCAGAGAGAGAAGCACCAACATCTGTGTTTTCAGAGGGGGTGGAGGTGGGTGCGGGTGGTGGAGGAGTGACAGTTACCCAGAGTTTCACTTGGCTATGAACCATCTTCCGAGCACCCAAAGCACAACCTCACCTCAGAGTATGTATAAGCTTTTCAGAGCTGGAGGGCATAACCCTCCTGACCCAATGCCTCATTAGCAATTGACAAAAGGTGTGGGCCTTCCTACAAAACAAGACTCCCCTAATCTGAGGCCCATTAATGGTCAGGGAAGATCATTAACATAAATCTCATTAACATCACACCCCTTTATTTTGTATCTTGGAAAACTAAAGGCCAGAAAGGCTAATTCACTAGCCTAAAGTTCCATAATAAATTCCAGAATTAGGAATGTAAACCCAGACCCTCTCACCTCCAATCCAGGACTCTTTTCACTACACCAAGGTTTGGTCAGGAAAACATGAGACTGGCATTCAATATCTGTTATTGCTCAATAAGTTAAGGATAAGATTTTATTTGTGGCAAAGTGATACCAGTGATAGAGGAGGAATGATTTTGTTCACTGTGTGTGTATTTGCAATACTAGGCACTGTGTATTTGGTACATAGCAGGTACTTAACAAATGCCTATTGATCGATTGATTTTTTTATCAGTAGCACAATGCTTTGGATTTTTTATTCACCTTAGATCATACCTGGGTGATTTAATAACAATAACAGGAAGAATCCTTAGTTTATGAGACAGTAAATAATCATTTGAATAACTTGAAATTTTTGTTGTTATATGTGGAAAAAACCAAGTCAGAATCCCCCTTGCCCCCTACTCTCGCTCTCTCTCTCTTTTTCTTTCTTTCTTTCTTTCTTTCTTTCTTTCTTTCTTTCTTTCTTTCTTTCTTTCTTTCTTTCTTTCTTTCTTTCTTCCTTTCTCTCAAAGCAAAGGAACTTCTATTGAATGATAACCTCTACCCAATGTTTCAATTGACTGATAAAAATTTGCCCTTGAAATATAGCATGGATCCCAAATACAAACTGAAAGACAATATAACAATATTTCTACATATTTAAACATATATACAAACTTTAAAGATAAAATTCATGAATTAGATGACTATTTTCCTGTCTTCAGAGAAAAAGAATAACTGTATAGAAAAGTATGCTATGATCTCTTTGTCTGAATTAACCAGCTTTATGACAGGAATTTAGACTACTTAAAAATCTGAAGACTACAGTGTCAACTCACTCCAAATAGAGGAGTGATACATAAGAGGAAGTGAACCATCTGAAGAGCCAGCAAGGATTCCTGATCTGTATCAGCAAGTTAGAAAATATAAAAAATATGATACAGAGAAGAAAGATCACGGAACATTTAGGATTAAGTAATAAGTCTGAGGCTATTCCCATAGAGGGTGAAATAGGACATTTTTAGGGGGAAGAACTTTCTCGTGGAAGGAAGAAAACAAGCATTTATTAAGCACCTACTGTTTGCTAAATATTGTGTTAAGTGCTTTACAAATGTTCTCACAACAACCCTGGTAGGTAGGTGCTATTATTATCTCCATCTTATAGTTGAAGAAACTGAGACTGGCAAAAAATTTTAACAATATTTATTTTTCCCCAATTATATGTAAAGACAATTTTAACATTCATTTTTTTAGTTCCAAATTTTTTCTCTTCTTCCCTTCCCTCCTTTTTCTCTAAGATAGTAAGCAATTTGATATAGATTATGTGTTCAAATATGTAAAACACATTACCATATTAGTCATGTTGTGAAAGAAGACATAGACCCAAAGGAAAAAAAAACTATGAAAAAATGCAGAAAGTGAAAAATAGTATGTTTCAATATGTGTTTTCCTCATAAGTCCTTTGGAATTGTCTTGAACTGCTGCATTATTGAGAATAGCTAAATCATTCACAGTTAATCATTGTACTATAATATTGCTATTACTGCGTAAAATGTTCTCCTGGTTCAAGGCAGACAAAAGTTAAATGACTTACTCAGGGCTACAAAGCCAGTAAGGGTCTGAGTTTTGAATGCATTCTTTCTGACTCCAAATCCAGCTATCTATGCACTGTGCATACACTTAGCTCCCTCTGTGATGAAGTGGATTTATAGGTACTCCTAGAAACTAAGAGAATTAGAGAAAAGAAAGGCAACTCGTGGTGATGACTCCCAGTTAGACATTTTGAGGAAGTCATGTGTTGACCTGACATGAACTGTCAACAATTATTCCAGGGCACATATCCATGACATGACAGAAGACCTCTTAAGACTTGTCACACCTGATGATGGCCAAATGTTTGTGATCTGCTTGGGAACAAATAATGCCACTAACAGAATTCCAGAAAGAACTGCTATGGTTGTTGACATTCTGGGCAAGGAATTGAATATGTCAGGGAACACAGGAGGCATTTTCCTCACTGATCATGAAAACATTCATAATGCAGATTAAGCTTAAAAGTACATTGTGTGTATATATATATGTATGTATGTATGTATGTATGTATGTATTTTGAGAGATGGTTGTGAAATATTTACACCCCTCTGGACCACACTTTCCCCCTCAAGTTCGCTTCTTTATGTTCTGACATTGTACTCTTCAAAGGTAACTGGCTACACGTGCCCTTGCATTTTAGAGTTAGCAAAGCACTTTGCATATGGTATCTCATTTAATCCCCCCCAAAACTCAGAAAGTAAATATTATCTCCATTTTATAGATAAGGAGAATGAGGATGAAAGATTAACTAACTTCTAAAGCAGGATTTGAAATTGGTTCTCCTTGACTCTTAGTGTAACCCTTTATCTACTATGCCATATAGCTGAAATAATTATACCCAAATCATTTTTTCCCAGAGTCTTAAGAGAACTTCTGGAGTCAGCCATAGGTTTCCTTTTCCTAACCAGAGAGATATAACCAAGAAATACCCATCTACTCCAGACCATCTTCAATTGAGAAATATACGTAACTGATATGTTAGTGCATCCAGCTTTTAACTTTTCTATAGCAATAGCTATGATGTAGTAACAAGAGCACTGGGTTTGTAATAACAGGACCTGGGGTCATACCTGGGCTCAGCAACTAATTCACTATGTAACCTTGGACAGATCACATAGCCTCATTAAGTTCAGTTTTATGGTTGTAGTTTAGTCATTTGCTAGAGTGTCCAGCTGAAACTGAAGTTATCTGTAAGAAGAAGCTCCAGTTCATAAAACCATTATTTATTTTAGGAACTGGAGGTGAGAAGTAGAGAAGAAAGCATTTGGGTAAGGATGACTAGGGAGAAAAACAGAAGCAATATTGTCATGTGAATGACAAGGAAAGACAACCTGGCAAAAGCCAAAAACTAGAAGCTGATATGACTTTCAAAGTCCTTCCTAGCCTTTCCAGTCTTCCCACACATTACACCCTTCTCCCACCATGTCTTGTGCCATTCAAACAAGACACTCCATTTCCCAAGTCCAGGCATTTCCATTGGCTCCCCTCATCCCACCCCTCCCCCCATGTTTAGAGTTTCCTCCCTCTTCATTCATCCATGTTTCCCTGGCTTCCTTCAAGACTCATTTAAAGTCCCATTTTCTGCAAGAATTCCTTTTCAATCTTTCGTAATGTTAGTGCCTTCTCTCAATGATTATTATCTTGTCTTTCTCAAAACCTTAAACCCAGTGCCCACTGAAGCTCATACATTGCACAACATTAGGTCCCTGCCCAAACTCCACTTAATGTCTCTTTTTGAGAGCCTCCTGGCTTCAGAGTGATTATCAATAGTAACTATTGCTCTTTCCCTCCCGGCTTGATTTACTTATACTTTTTTCTTTTCCTCATTAAAGGGACCATTCCCTGATTACTTCTTAAAAAGGCTTATACACTGAATGGGTGTTACTTCACTCTATGTGAATAAGCCAAGGTCTCCTGTTGCATCCTGGGTCTTCTCCAGTCATTGTGATGAATATCTGGTCACTGGATTCAGATGGCTTAGGATGGGAAGGTGAGGCTGGTGACCTTGCACAGCCCTCCCTCACTCAAAACAAAGTCAAGTGCAAGTCACGTCATCATTTCTCTGATGGCATAGTCTTCTTCGGCAAAGAAGGATGAACACAGACAGATTATCCTATGTATATCTTGTTTGTACATAGCTGTTCATGCATGTTGTTTTTCCCATTAGACTACGAGCTCTCAAGGGCAGGGACTATCTTGCCTTTTTTTGCATCTCCAGTGCTTAGCACAGTACCTGCCACATAGTAATAAAAACTATATTAGTAATACTTAACATTTATATAGAACTTACTATGTGATAAGCACTATGCAATGTGCTTTACAAATATCTCATTTGATTCTCACAAAAACCCTGGGAGGTGAGTGCTATTTTACAGTTGAGGAAACTGGGGCAAACAGAGGTTAAGTGACTTGCCTGAGGTTACAAAGCTAGGAAGTGTCTGAGACTGGATTTGAACTTGGGTTTTCCTGACCCAGTTCTGGGACTCTATTGCCTCACCATCTAACTGCCTAGTAAGCCCTTAATAAATGTTGTTGATACTATTTCTCTTCCCCTGGCTTTTCCCTTTTGTTCTGCTTCTTCTTTTACAACACATTTTACTAATGTGGAAATATGTTTAATATGATCATACATGTATAGCCTACATCAGATGACATACTATCTTGGGGAGGGCGGTGGAGGAAGGGGGAAAATTTAGAACTCAAGTCTTATTAAAAGCAAATGTTGAGGGGGAGGAGCCAAGATGGTGGAGTAGAAAGATACATATATGCTAGCTCCTAACCCACAGCCCATAATATACCTGTAAAGAAGAACTCCCAACAGATTCTGGAGCAGCAGAAGCCACACAACAATGGAGTGGAAGAGATTTCTGCTCCAGAGAGCCCTGAAAAAAACAACACCAAAAGTCTGTCACGCACCAGACCCGAGCAGAGCCCAGCCCTGCCGTGGCCTTGGGGGCACCAAGGGGACCAGATCCGAGGAGGCTTCAGGGACAGAATCTCCAGCAGCAGCATAGGTCCCTCCACCCACAGGAGCCAAAGGTCAGTGAGAGAGTCTTTTTGGCTGGCTGAGAGGGGAACAGGGTGTCTCCATAACTCAGGCCCCCTCGGGAGGCAGCAGTGGAGGCAGCAGCAGAAAGGAGCTCCCAAAGCAGGCAGGAACTGGTTTCCATTGTGGAAGGTCTCCACATAAACCCCCTGAAGGAACTGAGCCTCTCGTGGTGGCCCTTCCTCCACCTGAGCACCTGAATTTAATCTCACACTGAATAGCAGCCCCCCCCCCACCCCGCCGAAAGCCCTGAGGCTGGGAAGCAGCATTTGAATCTCAGCCCCCAAGCACTAGCTGGGTGGAACAGGAGGCGAGGTGGGGGTGGAGAAGAAACTCAGAAGTCAAGTAACTAGCTGGGAAAATGCCCAAAAAAGGGAAAAAAAGTAAGACCATAGAAGGTTAATTTCTTGGTGAACAGATATCTCCTCCCTTCCTTTCTGATGAGGAAGAACAATGCTTACCATCAGGGAAAGATATAGAAGTCAAGGCTTCTGTATCCCAAACATCCAAAATAAATATTCAATGGCCTCAGGCCATAGAAGAGCTCAAAAAGGATTTTGAAAATCAAGTTAGAGAGGTGGAGGAAAAACTGGAAAGAGAAATGAGAGAGATACAAGGAAAGCAAGAAAAGCAGGTCAAGGAGACCTTGCTAAAGGGGACCCAAAAAAATGCTGAAGAAAATAACACCTTGAAAAATAGCCTAACTCAATTGGCAAAAGAGGTTCAAAAAGCCAATGAGGAGAAGAATGCTTTCAAAAGCAGAATTAGCCAAATGGAAAGGGAGGTTCAAAAGCTTCACTGAAGAAAATAGTTCTTTAAATATTAGACTGGAACAGATGAAGGCTAATGACTTTATGAGAAAACAAGAAATCACAAAACAAAACCAAAAGAATGAAAAAATGGAAGATAATGTGAACTATCCCACTGGAAAAACAAATGACCTGGAAAATAGATCCAGGAGAGAAAACTTAAAAATTATGGGACTACCTGAAAGTCATGATCAGAAAAAGAGCCTAGACATCATCTTTCATGAAATTATCAAGGAAAACTGCCCTGATATTCTAGAACCAGAGGGCAAAATAAGTATTGAAGGAATCCACCGATCACCGCCTGAAAGAGATCCAAAAAGAGAAACTCCTAGGAACATTGTGGCCAAATTCCAGAATTCCCAGGTCAAGGAGAAAATATTGCAAGCAGCTAGAAAGAAATAATTCAAGTATTGTGGAAATACAATCAGGATCTAGCAGCTTCTATATTAAGGGATCGAAGGGCATGGAATATGACATTCCAGAAGTCAAAGGAACTAGGACTAAAACCAAGAATCACCTATCTAGCAAAACTGAGTATAATACTTCAAGGGGAAAAATAGTCTTCCAATGAAATAGAGGACTTTCAAGCATTCATGATGAAAAGACAAGAATGAAGAGAAGCATGAAAAGGTAAACAGTAAAGAGAAGTCATAAGGGACTTACTAAAGTTGAACTGTTTACATTCCTACATGGAAAGATAATATTTGTAACTCTTGAAACTTTTCAATATCTGGGTAGTTGGTAGGATTACATGTACACATACACACATGCACACACACACACACACAGAGCACAGAGTGAATTGAATAGGATGGGACCATATCTTAAAAAAATGAAGTTAAGCAGTGAGAGAGAAATGTATTGGGAGGAGAGAGGGAGAAATGGAATGGGGCAAATTATCTCTCATAGAAGAGGCAGGCAGGAGACTTTTTAATGGAGGGGAAAAGAGGGGAGCTGAGAGAAAAACATGAAGTTTACTCTCATCACATTCAACTAAAGGAAGGAATAAAATGCACACTCATTTTGGTATGAAAACCTATCTTACAATACAGGAAAGTGGGGGAGAAGGGGATAAGCAGGGTGGAGGGGGATGATGGAAGGGAGGGAAATGGGAGGAGGGAGCAATTTGAAATCAACACTCTTGGGGAAGGACAGGATCAAAAGAGAGAATAGAAGCAATTGGGGCAGGATAGGATGGAGGGAAATATAGTCTTACACAACACAACTATTATCGAAGTCATTTGCAAAACTACACAGATATGGCCTATATTGAATTGCCTGCCTTCCCAAAGGGAATGGGTGGGGAGGGAGGGATGGGGAGAAGTTGGAACTCAAAGTTTTAGGAACAACTGTCAAGTATTATTCTTGCTACCAGGAAATAAGAAATACAGGTAATGAGGAATAGAAAGTTATCTGACCCTATAGGACAAAAGAGAAGATGGGGACAAGGGAAGGGAGGGATGTTAGAAAAGAGGGCAGATTGATGATAGGAGAAATTAGAATGCTCAGGGTATTGGGGTGGGGGAGGGGACAAATGGGGAGAAAATTTGGAACCCAAATTTTGTGAAAATGAATGTAAAAAAGTTAAAAAAAAAGCAAATGTTGAAAACTAAAAATAAAGAAATTAATAATAAATAAATAAATGTTTGTTGACTGACAGACCATATCTTGAACAGGGTATTCATTTCTGCACGTCACATTTTAGAAAGTATGTTGGTAAATTAGAGCTTATTCAGAGGAGAGCAATCTGAACTATGAGGAACTTAGAGACAAGTTGTTGTGTTCGTCCTTTATTACTGAAGAAGACCAAGCCATCAGAGACATGATGACTAAATCATATCAGGATCACCTGGAGGAACTATGACTGTTTAGCCTGGAGAAGAAAAGACTTGGTGGGATGACATACAAACATCTGAAGAGCAGGCACTCAGAAGACCTTGGCCTCGGAGAGCAGAGCTAGGGAAATGAGTGCAAGTTACAAAGGAGATTTTTACTTCAAAGTAAGGAAAAATTTTTAACAATTATACTTATCCAAAAGTATGATTGCTCCTTCAGGATACAGTAAATTCCTCACTCTTGGAGGTCTTCACATGGCAACAGGAAAAACCACTTGGGATGATGTAGAAAAGATTATTGCTATAGATAAAGGTTGACTAGGAGGCTCTTGAGGTCCCTTCCATTTCAGAGTTCACATCTTGGAAAATATGTGTGTGTATATGTGTCTGTACATATAACATATTATGTACATATATTACAAATTATATATTAGCATGTTATATGATCACATATCATATTATGTGTTATAAAATGATATAATAATATAATTGATTTAATATAATAGATATATTAATATATTGCAAGTAATATGCACATACTATAGTAAAGGATATATAATGTATACAATTTAATGAAAATGAAATTGGAAGGAGGCAGAATAACAAAAAATATCTCCATTGTTCTCAAAAATAGCTCTTTTAAGAAAATTTATCAAAGAACATTTTCCTCCTAAATTAAACTAACAATTCTAGGGACTCAAGCTACTCCCGTACCTTGTTATTAACAGTGCTATTTCTTCCATTGCTATGGTGATCCTGCTTCCAATAGACTGCCATTTTCTTCAATCAAGAATATTTCCTACATGACTTTTCACTATGCCTTTCCTGATCCCATCCTCTCCACAAAGGAAAAAACAAAAAATCCATTATATATACAAATTAAGCAGATAGTAGAAGAGTCTATAAGTAGAATAATCTGATTACTTTCCATATTGCAGCATCATAAAGTCCTCAAAAGTGAATGAAAGAATATGAGCTCAGCTTCCATGCAGGTCAACTCACAGTACTGAACTGGGGGAAGTTCAAGAAGATCAGTGTTTAGATATAGGCACATTTCTCACAAGGAGACATGCTGTTCAGATGCTTCAGGTATGTTTGATCCTTTGTGACCTCATTTGGGGTTTTCTTGGCAAAGATATTAGAGTGTTTTGCCATTTCCTTCTCCAGCTCATTTTACATATGAGGAAACTGAGGCAAACAGGGTTAAGTGGCTTGCTCAGGGTCACACAGTTAATGTCTGAGGCCTGATTTGGACTCAGGTCTTCCTGACTCCAGGCACAGCACCACTTAAATGCTCATGAGGAGGCATAATACTCATCCCTCCTATCATCTCTACCCACGCGTGCAGACACACACACAAACACACACACATACACATCATCCTACCCCACCTTAGTTCATGCACTAAGAACTATAAAGGTTGAAAAGTATATCAAAACTGTTTCCTAGGAAAAAGAAAAGTGTCATAAAAATGGGGTGCTGACTTTGACTTCATATTAGGGTACACTATGTTGAAATTCATAGCATAAATGAAAATTTGCTTTCTCAAATCAACTGGGCATTGTTTAGTGTGTAATTCAGTTTTTCAGGAAGCACTTTGTGGGGAGTTAAAATATGATGTATGTATTTTTCTTTTGTAAGCAAGTTATCACATCTATATGACTGATTTTTAAAAATTGATTTTGTTATTCTGATTGATTTTCTATTCATTTTTATCATATTCTAGTTAAGATTTACTTTTCAAAAATGCACTGTTGAGAAATTCTCCAAGCCTCCCTGAATGAATGATGTATTGGGCAATGACTTAGTTCATCACAGAATATAAATGAGAGGGAAATAAGCACTTTCTACATAATGCCACCCAATCTGATGCCCCCTAAAAGTGTGTGTGAGGATAGTAAAGAAGGGGAAGTGAATAAAGAGAAAGGAAGCCTGAGGGGGTGGAAAATAGACAGGAGATTTTGAGATTAGTTGGCTGAAATGGAATGGAGAAAGATGAGCTCTGACAGGAAGTCTCCTGTATTTCTTTTCTGCCAGATTTAGGGTGAAGGATGATTTTTAAAATTGCATTTCACTTTGAACAAAGAAATAATTGGACATAAAGTGTTCCACAATACAGTAATAACTATTCTTGAGATTCACTGATATTGGCACAGCAGGGTGAGGAGAATCTCAATTCACTATTAATTCACCATTCCCGTGGGCATTTTGGCATGGATCCATAAATGAGAAGAGGAAAAAAAACCTCAGAAGATTTAGAAGGAGATTTTAGTGGGCCAAATGCCCTGCATTTCCCATTGTCTATTTCTTGTAAGTCATACAAATCCTGTATTTCTTCCTAAAAATGCTTTTGAGTGCTTTGCTAAATTTGTGACTATTTTCCTTGAATTATTTAAGTCTTAGGTGTGTAAGGTAATATGTTATCTCATCAAGTGTTGGAAGTGGCTGGTATGGTTATGATCTTGAGGTTCAGTAGCTTTTCAGCCAGCCCTGAATGGCATTACCTGTGGATCTGCATTTCACATGATAAAATATAGCATGACAGAGCCAGATGTCCCTTTGCTTCAGATTACACTGTGCCAGACTTTGTTCAGAACAATTTGGCTACAAAACACGAGTCCTGGCCTTGTGGTTAAATTTATCAAGACATTAATTGTAAACTAGAGTCAAAGATCACAATTTCTCTGAGCTGTACTAATGAGTGATTTGGTCCAAAAACAGTTTTTCATGTTGATCAGCCTGGCAGAAATTTTTTCACTAATCAATTAATGTTTCACAAATACTATGAACAGGTTCTATATTGCTACTTGCTATGAATATACCATTTCTCCGAACCATAGCTCATAAAAAAGAAAATGTGGGGGAAAAGTGAAATAACAGTTTAAAGCAAATGAATCTGTCCTCAGTAGTTAAATGATGCAAAAGTAGCCTTGTGTCTTAGGAATTCATCTTTCATCTAAATTCATGTTTCACCAAAGTGGATGTTTACATGATACAATTCTGGTTCTTGTATTGTTTTTTGACTAAGTCATGGTATTCCAATGACTATTCCAACAGTTTCCAGAGAAATGAATCTGAAAATCACACAAAGAATAATGGAGAAACACACAGTATAAAAGACTGTATCACATTATAAACAAAAAAAATATCTCAAAGGAAAAGTAAAGAATGTCATCTACAAAATATGTTGTGGAAAAAGAAGATGGATGGGTCATAGAGCAATAGTGAGGAATAGACAAACTATATGCTTGTTCCATGTGTATCTGTAATAAGAGAAGGGGAGGTTGATAACCATGGGGAATATGTAGAAAGGCGTATCACACAGGATAGCAGGCTATGGATTCATAGAACAAGAGGCTTAGAAATGGAAGGAACCTGAGTAGTCACTAGTTTGAGACCTTCACATCCAGTCAGTTGCCAAGTCTTATTGATAATATGTTGATAATATAATGTATATCTGTCCTTTCTCTTCATTCACTACTCTCCAGGTACCACTTGCATTTCAAGGTCCATCACCTTTCATCTGGACTATTGAAACAGTCTCTAAATTGGTCTCCCTGCATCCAGTCTCACCTCTTTCTAATGAATCTTCCACTTAACTGTTTAATCTTCTACCTTTTCATCTCTGCATCCTAGCTTCCTCGGGTTCCTTCAGGTTGCATCTAAAATTTTGCATCTATTAAAAGCTTTCCTGAGCTTCCTTAATCCTAATGTCTTCCTTTTCTTTTTAAAAATTTTTTTGTATTTTATGAAATAAAACAAACATTTCCATAGCATAGTATAAGAAAAAAAGGTTCCTTTCTTCTCTTTATTATCTCCAGTTTGTCCTATATATAGTTTGTTTGCACATAGTTGTTTGAATGTTGTCTTTTCCATTAGAGGAAACTCCTTGAGAATAGGGATTGTCTTTTGCCTTTCTCTATATCCCCAATGCTTAGCACAGTGCTTGCCATGTGGGTGGTTAATAAATGTTTATCAGGGAGGGTGGAACCAAAATGGCAGAGTAACAGCACACATTTTATAGAGCACTCCTGCCAAGCCCAGCCAAATATCTGTAAAAAATGGCTCTACACAAATTCTGGAGCTTCAGAACCCACAGAATGACAAAGTGAAGCAAATCTCCAGGCTGAGACAGCCTTAAAGGTCACCAGGAAGTGTCTATCATGCCACATTGGGAGCACAGCACAGTCCAGTGTGGGCCACACAGGCACAGACAGGACCTGAGTAAGCCCTGAGGAGACTGTATCTCTCACACTCATGGCAGTTTCCACACTTCAGGTCCCCAAAACACTGAGGACAAATTGAAAAGTCAGCAGAAAAACCTGTGGGACCAGTGTGGGAGAATGGAGTGGTCTGGTCCTAGCCCCAGGGTGGCAAACGGGTAAGGGGGTGGAACCCACAGCAGCCACAGCAGCATCAGGGGCAGAGACAGCAACTGTTTCTGGAATTCTAGGTCCACAGATTGTGGGGGGATTGAGCAGCTGACAGTACACCCCCATCTCCACTGGAAGCAGAGAACTACCTTGACAAAGAGCTAAAAAGTCAATAAATGTCTGGGAAAATGAGCAAAAGCCAAAAAAGGAATCAGACTATAGAATCTTACTTTAGTGACAAGGAAGACCAAAGCATGCAAAAAGAAGATAAAAAAAAAAAATCAAAGCTCCATCAGCTAAAGCCTCCATGAAAAATGTGAATTCATCTCAGGTCATAGAAGAGCTCGAAAAGAATTTTGAGAATCAAGTAAGAGAAGTAGACAAGAATTGGGAAGAGAAATGACAGTTATGCAATAAAATTATGAAAAATGAGTCAACTTCTTGCTAAAGGAGACCCAGAAAAATGCTGAAGAAAATAATATTTTAAAAAATAGACTAACCCAAACTGCAAAACAGATCCAAAAAGTCAATAAGAAGAAGAATGCCCTAAAAAGCAGAACTTATCAGATGGAAAAGGAGGTCCAAAAGTTCACTGAAGAAAATAATTCCTTAAAGATTAGAATGGAGCTAATGACTTTATGAAAAATCAAGAAATTATAAAACAAAACCAAAGGAATGAAAACCAGCAGACAATGTGAACTATCTCATTGGAAAAATAACTGACCTGGAAAATAGATCCAGGAGAGACAATTTAAAAATTATGGGACTCCCTGAAAGCTATGACCAAAAAAAGAGCTTAGACATCATCTTTCATGAAATTATCAAGGAAAACTGCCCCGATATTCTAGAACCAGAGGGTAAGATAAATATTGAAACAATCCACCAATCACCTCCTGAAAGAGATCCAAAAATAAAAACTCTGAGAAATATTGTAACCAAATTCCAGAGTTCCCAGTTCAAGGAGAAAATATTGTAAGCAGCTAGAAAGAAACAATTTGAGTATTGTGGAAACACAATCACACTAATACAAGATCTAGCAGCTTCTACATTAAGGGATCAAAGAATTTGGAATGATATTCCAGAAGTCAAAGGAGCTAGGATTAAAACCAAGAATCACCTACCCAGAAAAACTAAGTATAATACTTCAAGGGAATAAATGGTCATTCAATGATATAGAGGACTTTCAAAAATTCATGATGAAAATACCAGAGCTGAAAAGAAAATTTGACTTTCAAATACAAGAATCAAGAGAAGCATGAAAAGGTAAACAGGAAAGAGAAATCACAAGAGACTTACTAAAGTTGAACTGTTTACATTCCTACTATATATACACATATATACATACATACATATATACATATACGTACACATATATACATATATATACATATATATATGTATGTATATATATATATATATATATATATATATATATATATATATGGACAGAGGGGCACAGGGTGAGTTGAATAGGAAGGGATGATATCTAAAAAATAAAATTAAGGCATGAGACAGGAATGTATTGGAAGGAGAAAGGGAAAAATGGAATGGGGCAAATTATCTCTCATAAAAGAGGCAAGAAAAAGCTTTTTAAATGGAGAGGAAAAGGGGAGAGGTGACAGGGAAAAAGTCACATTTGGCTTAAGGAGGCAGCAATATACACACTCAATTTGGTATGAAAATCTATCTTACACTACAGAAAAGTAGGGGGGAAGGGGAGAAGTGGGGTGTGGGGGAGATGATAGAAGGGAGGGCAAATGGGAGGAGGAGGTAATTAGAAGTAAACACTTTTGGGGAGGGACAAAGCCAAAAGAGAGAATATGATAAATGGGGGGGGGACGGGGCAGGATAGATTGGAGGGAATTATAGTTAGTCTTTCAGAACATGACTATTATGGAAGTATTTTGCATAGCTACACACATGTATAACCTACATTGAATTTCTTGTTTTCTCAGTGGGGATGGCTGGGGAGGGAGGAAGGGAGAGAAGTTGGAACTCAAAGTTTTAAAAACAAATGTTGAGAATTGTTTTTGCATGCAACTGGGAAATAAGAAATACATGTAAGGCAGAATAGAAATCTATCTTGCCCTACTGGAAAATAGGAGATTGGGATAAGGGAAGGGAGGGGTGTGACAGAAGGGAGAGCATTTTGGGAGAAGGGGTAATCAGAATGCACGGTGTCTTGGGGTGGGTGGAGGGGAGAGATGGGGAGAAAATTTGGAACTCAAAATCTTGTGAAAATGAATATTGAAAACTAAAAATAAATAAATAAACTTTAAAAAAATAAATGGAACAAACTAAAAAAATTTTTTTAATTAAAAAAATAAATGTTAATTATTACATCAGTCGATTGACTGATAATTGATATTCTGACCAAGTTCTGCGAATTCTGACCAAGGTCTGCAAGTTCCCTTCTCAAGAAGCTTCAGTGGTCTCCTTTAAGATAAATGTCTGAGTATATATTTAGTTTGTAAAATCTTTCACCATCATACTCCAACCTAATTTCCCTGGCTTAGTAAGGATGTCTCTCCTTCACCTACTCTACATTCCAGCCAAACTAACCAATTCACTGCTTAATCTTCTTTCTACGAGCATGGACACTCCCATTTCCTCTTCATGTCATAGAATTCCTCACTCCCTTTAAAACTCAACTCAAGTGCTACCTCCTACAATAGGAAGCTTATTCTGATGTCCCCAGTTACTAGTGTCCTCTTCCCAGAAACAAACTTTATTTTTAATTCTCTATGTATAAGTTGACTCTCAAGCCTATCCCCAATGGAACATAAGCCCTCAACAACAGTTCGTTTCATTTTTGTCTTTGTATCATCAGTGCTTAGTTTCACATGTGGTGCAGAAGAGATGTTTAATAAATGCTTGTTGAATTGAATATTTTGATTTTATAGATGAGGATACTAAGCCCAGAGAGGTAAAGTTGAAAGGCCCATACAAGATCACAGAACTCACAAAGGTACCAAATCCAGTGCTCTTACCACCATATTGTGCTGTTCTGGATCTGTATCATTGGGAGGAACATTTAGGTAAGGGGTGCTACAAAGACTCTTTCAGATGCTGGCTGAATTGGCTTGTACCTGGTACCTAGATCATAGCAGCTGTCTCTGAATTGTTACCTACTTATCTACATGAGACTACACAAAATATTTAGCCTTTTTGTACAAAATGACTAATATGGAAATGTTTTACATGATTGCACATGTATAACCTATGTTTGATTGCTTACTGTCTCAGGGAGTTGGGGGGAGGAGAGGAAGTGAGGGATAGAATTTGGAATTCAAAACTTCAAAAAATGTCAAAAATTGTTTTTACAGGTAATTGGTGAAAAATAAAATAGATTAAAATTTTAAAAACTGAGCTGTTTTAACTGAGCTGTTGTTAGTCAAATAACATCATCCAGCTTATACAGATTGAAAATGAATAGTTTATGAGTAGGCATACTATAACCTAAAGTGGGGAGCCAAGTCCTTCAACTAGGAATAAGAGACCAGAGAAAATAGTAAGCCTAAAAGTGCTAGCTTCTAAAGCATTTGACATCTGGGGCTCAAAGTATCATGTCAGGGAAATGAGGTTTAAGTAGCCTAGACTTCAAGAGAACAAAATAAACTTCAGACTTTCCACTGGTCCTAGAGCAAAGATTTGGCCCTTTTCAAAAGAGTTGTAAAAATCCTATAAGCTTTAGGCTGAGAGAATATGGCAACATCCATTCTTTCCTCAAAGCAGAGGCATCTTCCTCATCTGAAGAATTTCATCTGAGCCAGAAAGCGGGGACATCCAATTGATCAGCATCCAGCAGAACCACATACAGCAAAGACTCTACATCCAACAAAGGCAGAGTCTGGAGGAAAGAAAGTATGAGAACAGCAAGGACCCAGTCTGGAAGGAAACTTGAGGCAGCATCAATAGAAAATATCAGCTGCCATGCAAAATTAGAGTTATGTTGCCCCTCCATTATCTTATGTTCCTTCATACATATGTGTGCTTCCCTTCACACATGCAGCCTAGCCACACACATTCACTACGTGTACCTTTTCCACACACTTGTTCATTGATGTATATATTTTTGAGAGAGTAAATCCTGTATTTATAAAGGAAATGATTTGTTGCTACTTTTTTATTTTGCTGTTTAATTAAATGTCTTTGCTTTGAACTGAGTCTTCTATATGACACATTAATGAGGGACTATGAGCTAGGATTATTGGGGTGGAGACCCACAGAGTACTCTGAATGAAGCCAGCTTTTGGGGCACCTGAAAGTTAAAAAGTGAGCCCAAGTGTAATACTCACCTTGATGAGAGCATAGGTCCATTCAAGTATTGAGTTTGGCACAATTTATTAGACTGTAAGTTTCTGGAGAGTTGGCACTGTTTCATTCTTTCCCTAGTACCTATCACAGTACCTGACATAATCAGTGCTTAAGAAATGCTTCCTGATTGCTGTCCATTGAATAACTAGTTCTTTCATCTGATCTCTACATCAAAATTACCTTCATCAGTCTCTACCGCTAAAGATAAGCTTACAGTAAAACTTAAAAAGTGGGTATCCAATTTATGAATATGACAGATGTTTTGCTCCTTTGTCTTTGGTATTCCTTTATTGATAGACTGTCTTCAATTTTAGTCTGTCCCCACCATATCAGATAAAGTTTACTGTGCTTAGCTAGTGTAAGTCATATCTTTTCTAATAAGTAAAGGCAGATAGGGTCAAGAGTAAACTGACAAAACTATCCTTTAGTTAGTTGCCCACAAACTTACCAATTAAGAAGCAGAGAAAGTTCCCTAATTGGAAAAGCACATAGTTCCTAAAGGCAGATCCCAGGAGCATTTTAATAGCTTTATATAGGGCTTAGTTCAGTACCTACCATGCATGAATATACACATTTAGAGATAGAGACTACATCTATAATGTCATTGGTATAAAGAACTTCCTCCATCCATTTTAATCCAAGAAACATTTATTAAGTGCCTACTATGTGCCAGGTGCTGTGCTAATCATTAGGGATACAATTAATGGAGTCCCTGTCCCCAGGGAGCTTATAACCTAATGGGGAAAGACAACACACAAGGAGACAGGAAAGTTGGGAGAGAAGGGTTGGAGTACTAGAGGATATCTTGTTTGGTAGAATTTAAACCAGACAGAACAGCAGATGAAGAGGGAGAGTAAGCTGAGTTTCCAGTTTCTACTCTCTGTAAAGGAAGAGAATGGGAGGAATTTGGTATTCTACCCTCCGTCCCTCCAATCAGAGAAGAAAGGACACTGAGGAAAGTGGTGTCAATCAAGACTTTAGTTATCGGCATGCAAGTGAATATCTTCTATTAATGCAGGCGAGCATCTCTTCAAATTAGAGTCTTAGAAAACCATTTAACAAATTTTTTGGTCTCAAGATTCCAAAGAGCTTTTGTTTATGTGAATTATGATCTATTGATATTTACTGTATTAGAAACCAAAATGTCTTAGTACTATTATGAAGAGAGTTTTGATCTTGTGGACTCCTTGAAAGGATCTCAGTGACTCTCAGAGGTCACCAGACCATACTTGGAGAGCCATCGTCTTCTTATAAAATTGCTTAGAACACTGAGATTAAGTGCCTTTCCCAGGGTCACAAAGCTAGTCAGAAATAAGACTTGAATTTGTATCCTTCCTGGCTCTGAGAATGGTTCTCTATCCATACTACCTCTCATGGATAACTTTAGAGAAATATACTTGGATTATAATTTCTTCCTTAGAGTTCCTGAATTCAATGTTTTCATAATTCTATCTTTCCAATATATCCAATACCTCTTCTTTTCAACCCCTTCTCTGCTTCCCCCTTTTTCTGTTATTCTTTAGGACCAAAATTATACACAGGACTACAGAGCAAAATCAAGATTCCCTTGCTTATTTTCTTCTATATACTATTGTACTTCAAGTAGTAGGGAGTTTGTTTATTTTCTTTCTTTCATCTTAATCCAGGAGGTCTTCTGGATATTTATCACCTGCACTTATTTTTTTTTTAGGTACAGATGATATTGGAAGTCTGGCTACTTAGGGTAAATAAAGATCTATGTGGTCCAAGTAGAAAAATGTAATTTTAAACTTTCTATTCCATTACCTTCTTGGGAGAATGGAGGTGGGAGAAATATGTTTTGAGGGCTACTATATATTTGGTACCATCAATCAAATAACCACGAAATATTTATTGTGTCTTGTTGTTGTCCTTTATTCTTGAAGAAGACCAAAATGATATTACTACATTAGAACTGAGTTATAATGTGTCCAGTTGTGAGTGATCAGATAAATATGAGCTTGGAATGATCTACCACAGGTCAGGCACGAATAATCTATGTGAACATTTGGAGTAGATTCTCTAAATTTGCACATCTCACATTTTTTCTGAGCTGCTTCAATTCTGCTTTGCCACAGGAGAAGAGTCGAATGGCCTTCAGAACCTCTTCTTCAGTTGGAAGTTTGGCTAGAGAAGGACTGACTTCAACTTGAGTTAAATGGTCAGTGACTTCAGCACTGATTGATTATGGTCTGTTGAGAACACTATGGAAGTGTCCAGCCCATCTCTCTTGGATCATGTCCTTATCACTAATCATTGTAGCCCCAACAGCACAGAGTAGTTGAAATGCGCCATAGGTCTTTGGCCTATAAATATCCTTTAGGGTATCATAAAAGTGCTTTGGGTTGTTACTATCAATGTAAAACTGACTACTTTGGGGCAGGCACTGTCCTACGTGCTGGAGAGATAAATACAAGGAAGCAATTTCTACTTTCAAAGAGCTTACATGGAATATGAATAAATGAAACCCACGATTATTCAAAATGGTAATTTCAGAGGCTTTGTCTGAGAGACCTTGCCAAATTTTAAATTGTAATACACAGGAACAGATTGGAGTAATCTTTCCTTTTCCTTCCATTGGCCCCTCCCAGTAGGTTCTGATAAACTATAAAATTGCCCCAAAACAGGAAGAATAAAAAGAGGGGCTCAAATGATCTAGAAACTAAGTAGCCAACATCTGAAAAATTCCAGAGCTATTATGCATTTAGAGTATTTGGTTTGGGTGAAAGGAAGACTTGCTTTTTCTCATATACAGCCTTCATGTGGCATCTGGGTTGGGGACCTAGAGTCCCACTGATTTGAATTTAATAGAATATAAGCTCCTTGAGGGCAGAAACTGTTCTGTTTTTTACTTTGTGTCCCCAGAGCCCAGTACAATGCCCAGTACATAGCAGTTGTTTAATAAATGCTCATTGAAGGAAGTTTGTGACTGGTACCATATATTACCAGTGGAAAATCAAATCATCCCCATGACTCTGTGGTTTGAGGTTAGGCCTGGATTTCCTGGAGCAATTTGTCTAAGCACTCTAGGCTTGTTATGGAGAGAGGAAACTAGAAAATAAGATTAAATCCCCATGGTTTTCCAACGGCACTCATCAGTCTTACGGAAGGCATCTCTGTTTCTTTGTCTTGAGTGGAGGGTGGTGTTGAACCAAATGATTTATATGGTTCCTTCCCTCTCCTGAGGACTCTATAGTCTTTATGGTGTAGTCCAGAGTCCTGAACTTGAAGTCAGATTCTATCTCCTGTGACCACTGCTAATTATTTAATAACTGAGTCTCTGTTTTCTCCTCTGTAAAATGGAGCTATTAAAAACTATATTACCTACATCATAGGGTTGTCAGTAATATAAAGTACTGGAAATAATAAAACACCTTGTATACCTTAAAGTATTTTCCAAATGTCAATGATCAATATTACTATCTATAGTAGCTCTTGAAACGGAATAGAGTTATAATAGATAGGCTTACCTATTGTCCAATCTAATTATTTCTAAACCCAATCCTAATGCCAGACCAGGACTCAGATTACAATTCATGACAAAGAATACAGATCTCCTTGGCTAAAATTCAGAGCCAGAAGCAGAAATGTGTCTTAGTTCTGTGCCATGATGAAATGATAACACTCAGTCACACAGTATATCTTTCTGGGCATGTTCTCTGACTACATGAACTCTTCCTCCCTAATCCTCTCCCCTATTTTATCTGAGAATAGCTTTGTCTATCTGAGTGAGCAGCACAGGCTTGGCTACTGGGCATGTGTTCCTAGAGTAGCACTGTATGTCTTGTCTTTGTCCTAGAGAGGATGTGTTCATTGACAAACCTGCACATAATTACCACTGGGGCCCAGTTCAGAAACCTCATCATCCCTGAGCAAGATCCAGGGATAAAAGGACTTATTAGAAAAGATTAAGAGCTAGATACAGCTGTCTCCAGTCCTTGATCGTTAGACATTAACTAATTAGTGTGATTTCCTTTTATGAAGCAGTACACCATCACTGAGGAAAAAATCCCGTCTTTTTGACATGAGAAAAGTGCCATCTAATGAATGTCTGCTCTATGGTGCTTTCTTTGCTACCAGCATAATACCTTTGGCTGTGAGATTTCTAATGGCTGTGATTCTTTTTTACTACAGTAGATGTTTTATTATATTCATTCTAAAAATAATTATGAATAGAATTTCTATTTCAATCCCTTCCCATATTTTCTCTACTCTTTGTGTGGATTCTGATCAAATTATTTACATTATAATGTATACATCATTCTCTGACTCAAATAAACATTACCCTTTGATGATGGGGTTAAGCCACCCTATGACGGCTTTCCTAAAGTAACATTTAAAAGAAGATGTGAATTTAAATGAATGCATCCACCTAACAGTACATCTGTTCGGAGGTGACTTGTAGATGTCTTCCTATATTAGAGAAGGGAAAAAATTCAAAATATTGTAACTAGAAAATACACAACACCTAAAATTGTAAATCATCAGAGTAACTCCCAAACGTCTCCAAGTTAAACTTTGTTTCTTTTTTTCTCTCTGTTTACTGTAACTTTTTTTCCTCATTCTGTTTCCTTGGGAGAAATTAACACTTTGGTCATAGCATATGAATGTCTAATATAATAAAGGGGAGAAATAAATATCAGTTGCCTACTATGTGCCAGGCATTGTACTAAGTGCTTTACAAATATCTCATTTGGTCCTTACAGCAACCCTGGAGATAGGTGCTATACATTAAATATTAAAGAAATTGAACAGTGTGCTAACAGCAATTTAATTTTGTGATGGTTTTCCATTAGGTTTAGCATGCCCAAAAGGTAGACAAATCTTGAAGTTTAAAGTTTAAAATGAGTTTAGTGTAATGGGTTTTTTAATGAGTTGGTTTAATTTAAGGTAGGTGTTATATAGGGCTGGAATTATAGTCACGAAGATCCTGCCTCAAACAATTAGGATCTGTGTGACCCCAGACAAGCCACTTGACCTATCTCACCTCCAGTATCTTCATGTGCAAAAAGATGATGATAATAATAGCATCTATTACTCAGAATTATTGTGATAATCAAGTGAGATAGCTCTTGTAAAGTGCTTTGTAAACCTTAGAGTGCTGCTATTATTATTTCAGTAAGCATTTATTAAATGCCTAATGTGTGCAAGTCACTCTGCTAGGTGCTAAAGTACAAAAACTAAAACAGAACAGTCCCTGCCTTCAAGGAGCTTACATCCTAACCTTCAATCCTAACGTCCAAATATTTTCAATGAAAATGACCATCAACAAGAAATAAGCCTTTGCTGCCACTAGAGGTCACTAAAACCAGAATCTAGAACAAATCTATGCCATCTTTCCTTAAAATAGCAACCATTCCAGTCTTCTCAAGCCACACTTAACTATGTCCTAATAAGAATTAAGATTTTGTAAAATATGGAAACCAACCTCCTACCCAATGCAAGAAGTCTTTCTCCTAACATGTCTGACACTGAGAACGTCAATTTGCACCCTCTCTTTCTCTGAGTGTAGGGTAAATATTCCCTTTCCTCTGTATGTGCCACCCATAGCTATCCTCTGTGTTAAGAAAACTTAATATAAGAGTTCTATGATGAGGTGAAAAATTGTCAAAAATACCTTTTGCACAGAATTTAACTTTTTTTTTTTTTGCCAGATACTGGTTCCTTGGTCATAGAGAGCTTCCACTGAGAAAGTTCCTCAGCTGATGCAAGTAAGTTCTTTTTTAAGAAACTTACAATCTTAGTGAGAAGTCTAGGACATTGAGACATTAAATGGCTTAATTTGGATAATAAAAACAGTATGTATCCAGAGGAGGACTTGAACCCTGGTCTTCCTGGTTCTAAGGCCAGCTCTCTCTCTATTCCAACATGCTGCCTATTGGCTAACAATAACAAAAACAAAAAGAAGAAGAAAAATTAATATTTTCTTTAAAAAATCTTCACTGGATTATTCTACCTCTTTTGGCTACCATTATACTTCCTTTTTTGCTTTCTCCTCCATAGTTTTTATTTATATCAGTAAAATGATCATTCTCCCAATCCCATAAAATTAAAATTTAACTTTTTTTCAATTAACAAAAATCTGTTTCCTTTCCATCCCACCTCCTCTGCTACAAAACCCAAAAATTTAAAATTTAAAATGGCTTCTTTCTATTCACTAAGTGCCACTGAATCTTCCCTTTAGACATGTCAGATTTGTTCACAGAATCATAAACTTAGAACTGGAAGGAATTTTAAAGCTCATCTAATCCTCCTTCTCTTCATTTCTATCCATCATCTCGCCCGTGGTATTCCATATCTTCAAAAAAAAATAACTTTGCATCAATACTCTTATTGATACTGGTCCTTCAGGGTCATACATCAACTCCTCAGACAGCCCTGGAGAGACAGTGACAATTTCCCTGATTGAACCAACCAAAGGACACAAGAAGGCACAAAAAACCCTCACAAAAGTATGGAAGAAATCTCTATCTTCCAGAATACGTTGCAAAAGAGTCCACTCTTCATCCCTTTGTTCTCAGCTCAATAACTGGGCCATAGATTCCATCTTGTGGTGGTAGGGTCCCTGGGAGAAGTTCAGTGAGGAGGTAACCCTTCTGCTTTTTCCTTTATAAATACTTCCTTCAAGTCCCTGTCAGTACTCAAGACAGTGGCAGCAGGAAAACTGTAAGCCTGTGAGCATTCATATAGAGCTGTCTGGAATTTTCTGAAGTTGGAAATATATTTCGGTCATCATTACGGCTGGGGATTTCTGAAGGAGGTAGGGTTTGAAGCCTGGAGCAGGCTGCTGGTAGTTTGAACCAGGACACTTTTGTTGGGTATATTGAGGATACAACTCAAATCCTGATTAGTTTCTGGGATTTAGGGGGAAATGTGTATATTATAAATTTCTCTGAAGACTGTCCCTTGAGTATGGAATTTCCCCTAGATGCCAGTCTCTAGGAAGGTAGCCATATGGTGTTATCTGTGTACCTCACATACCATGACTATGGTTGGTATAATTCCATGGGTTTGGACAGTTTTTCAATACTATGCCAATTTAATAAAGATAAAGCCTTTCTGAGACAACTAAGAGCTATATTTCTGGTACAACAATGATCTAAGACTGTGCCCCACCAACCTGGGAAAGGACTGAGAGATTAGAACATAACAATTTTAATGGCTGGCCTAGAACAGCCTCAGAGTTCTCCTCCTTCCCTTCTCCATCTTTCTGGATAGCTTGATATAGACCGCATTCAAACTTGGAGAGCATTTGCATGAGTTACTAGGGGAATCACTGACAAAGTTCTAACATAGTTCTAACACTTCCCTTGTGGTGGCCCAGCCACAGCCCAGTCCTACTTCAAATCTCACTGTGAACTTTCAAAAGTCAGCAAGACAAGACTTTGATCTTTCTAAATCTGTGTGAATTGATCTTTGAGACACATCTTCACCTTTTTGCTTCTGGTAAAGTCTGTGCACTTTTCATGATGGGGAGGTTGGGCAGAGACACTCTAGATTGGACAATTCCCCTGGTGGAAGAAGGACAACTCCTAATTGACCACTATGGATGATTTGAAAACAAAAGACTGGAAGCAATGTTTGGGGTACAGAAGTTACAATGTTAGATTTATAAGAATACGGGTTGTTGGCTGCTTATATAAATGTATCTGATCAATTATGGACAATTCTGGTTTGGGAGGAGGCAAGGGTAGTAGAGATATTAAAGAAAAGGTATAATGACAAGTTAAAGGACCACTTAGCACTATATATGCCTGAAAACTTCGTTAGTATGTTATAATTTTTCACTCAGTTCAGCAATTAATTGGTGGGGTTGGGAATGAAGAGAAAGGGAAAGAGATGGTAGCAGGCAGTTCGAGTGCTAAGAAAGGGATCATTTGAAGTTCCAAGGTGACTAAAGCAATGAATGAAGGAATGCAGGAGGATCCAAAGTCTCCCAAGGAGCTTTGGATCCCCTAGGGTCTTTATTTTCATCGAGGTTGGTCAATGAAGGAGAATTTAAGTCTTTACTATGTGCTAGGTTTTAGGTATACAAAGAAAAACAAAAATGTGGGTCTTGTCTTCAAGGAGCTCATATTCTAATGGGGAGGGGGACATGAAAGCAACTATGTATACACAAGCCACAAAGAGAGAGAGAGAGAGAGAGAGAGATGACCTTAGTCTCAAAGTCAATATGGGACTCTTTCCTCATTGGTGGATATGCCCTGCCCTGCTTGTGTGGGGCAGAATTGTTGACAGTGGTAAAGACCTTCAATCTCTTCAGTCATCCTTGAGTTTTCTTCAGACTTTATTCAAATTTTGAGTTGCTTTGGATGCTTCTGGCTTCCAGCTTTGAGAAGGAAGATGGAAGAGGTCAACTCTATTTCAGGTTATTGAAGGAAAAGCCTTTGGGAAGATATCAGAAGAACTGGCAGTCTCCATCATGTCCCTATCCCCAGTTTGCTACACTGGAGACATCAGAGTTTCCTTTTGGGTGAGATTTGGGTCTTTTCCTTTCTTGGTTGAACTAAGTTATTTTACTCCCAATGGGAAAGCTCCTTCACTCTGTATGGTCTGATATATATCTTCTTATATATACCTCCACTGTTTTAATGCTCATTTGGATAAATGAATTTTCTTGGCTAAGTGCTATGTGTATTATTATCATTATTCAACTGGTATCTAGTGAGAAGGTAGTCAAGCCTTGGATGTAACACCTGGAGTCTTCCTTCCCCCAATAATGACATAGCAATCAGAAGTAGAATGAAACTGATCACATCCCCTAGACTAACACTACTTAATGAAGCAAATAGCTATGTTTCTAGCTCAATATTCCTTTTCTCTGAAGAAAACAGAATGGTCCCTAGACCGCCTAGTTCCTCTCCTGGCAGAAATTAAAGCCTCCCTAGGAAAAGAGTGGGGAAAGAAGAGGCTAGAGCTATCTATTCAGCTTCCCTTTGAGCCATACATTGAAACCCCCATGCTACATGTAGGGAACAGGCCTTGTCATAATGGGGACTCTGTGTGTATGGGGAGGAAGTAAATGGGAGATAATCTCAGATGGAAGGCCCTTGAAGTGTCCTTGATCACTGGATTTGACAATGCAGGCAACTACCTCCCACCCACAGACTGTCCCCTGAGGATTTGGCAAAGCAAGGTCAACTGAGAATAAGGCAGGAATTTCCTGTCTGGCAGGAAGGACTCCCTGACAAGCAGGATAAGGGAGAGAAGAGAAAGAGGTGGCTTGTCTGCCAAAGTTTGTCTACAGAATAAATATGACTTGGGGCTCGTAGGGGAAAAGGAAAGGGTACAAACATGAATTGACTAACTTTAGCAAATTGTATTTTCTAGAGTCAAGATAAGAAATAATGAGAGTATCTTCCAAGGTCATTCCCCAAAAAGGAAGTTATAACAGTGGGCTTCCTCCTGAGTAAGCTTTAATACTATTCCCTTAAAATGGCAAGAAGAAAATTATGAGGACCAGATCCCACGAGTAAACATAGTGATAACTAAGGGCATGTCTGAAATTCCACAATTGTAAGTTCCAGAAGCAAGAATCAATCATTCAAGCTTTTATAAAGAGTTGACTATATACCAAGTATTGTGCTAGGCACCAAGGGTACCAAGACAGAGAATGAGCAGTTCTCATTCACAAGGAGTTGATATTTTAGTGGGAGAGGCCACAAGTACTTATTATATAAGAATATACATAACAAAGATAATATATACAAAGTAGTTAAATACAGGGTAGTTTGGGAGGAAGGGTGCTAGCAGATGGAGGGATCAGGAAAAGATTCAGGAACAAGTTGGTGCTTAAGCTTTTTTAAACAAATTTATTTATGAAATAAAACAAACATCTCCTTACATAGTAGTATAAAAAAAGTGATTGTACATGAAACTGCAAATCTACCATGTACAACTTTCTATTGCTTTTAAATATACCACAGTTACTATGTAAATTTCTTTTTTTCCCTTTTTTCTCACCCTGCTCCCACTGTGCTCTAGAAATGGCCACCATTAGACATAAATATTATGTGTGTGTGTGTGTGTGCGTGCAATTATTCTATACATGCTTTTGTTTATCAGTTCTATCTCTGGATGCAGATAGTATCTTTCTTCAGATGTCCTTTATAGTTAATTTGGGTATTTACAAAGGTCAAAATGACCTATTCATTCAAAGTTATTCTTAAAACAATATTGTTGTTACTGTATACAGTGTTCTCTTGGTTCAGCTCATTTTACTCTTCTTTATTTCATGCAAGTCTTTCCATGTTTTTCTAAGACCATTGAGCTCCTCATTTCTTATAGCACAGTAGTATTCCATCACACTCATATATCACAACTTGTTCAGTCATTCCCCAATTGATGGGTATCCCCTCAGTTTCCAGTTCTTTGCCACCACAAAGAGAGCTGCTATAAACAATCTGGTACATTTCTGTTCTTTTCCTTTTTATCTTTGGAAATAGACTTAGTAGTGATATTGCTGGATTCAAGGGTATAGGCAGTTTAATAATTCTCTGGACATAATTCAAGTTTGTTCTTCAAAATGGTTGAATCAGTTCTACAATTCCATCAACAATGAATGAGTGTCTCAATTTTTCCACATCCCCTCCAACATTTGTCATTTTCCTCTTCAATCATTTTAGCCAGTCTGGTAAGTGTAAGATGATATCACAAGGTTGTTTTACTTTGTATTTTCTAATCAATAATGATTTAGAGCATTTTTCATATGACTATAAATTGTTTTGATATCTTCATCAGAAAACTGCCTGTTCATATCAAAAGATATGCCCATTTATCTTTTGACCATTTATCAATTGAGGAATGACACATTCTTATGAATATGACAAAGTTCTTCATATATTTGAGATATGAGACCTTTATCTGAGAAATTATCAATAAAAATTTTCTCCACAATTTTCTGCTTTCCTTCTGATCTTAGCTACATTTGTTATACTTGTACAAAACATTTTAAATTTATGAAATTATCCATTTTATACCTCATTCTGGTCTCTATATATTGCTTATTCATAAATTATTCACCAATCCATGTCTGATAAGTAATATGTTCCATGTTCTTCAAATTGCCTTGTAATATCTCTCTTTACATCTTGGTCATATATCCATTTTGACCTCATCTTGGCAAAACGATGGAAGATATTTGTCTATGCCCTATGTCTGCCAGATTGCTTTCCAGCTTTCCCAACAATTTTTACCAAATAATGAATTCTTATCCCCCAAACTTGTCTTTACACTTTTCAAATACTGGGTTACTATATTCATTTGCTGCTATACATTGTATGTCTACTCTCTTACATTGATATACCCTTCTATTTCTTGGCTAGTACCAGATAGTTTTGATAATTAGAGCCTTATAATATAGTTTAAGATCTGCTACTGCTAAACCTCCTTCCTAAACATTTCTTCATTAGTTCCATTGATATTCTTGACTTTTTGTTTTTCCAAATGAATTTCATTATTTTTTCTAAGTCAGTAAAATATTTTTTTGATAATTTAGTTGAGATGGCATTAAATGTATAAAATAATTTAGGTGAAATTGTCATTTTTATTATATTGGCTCTGCCTATCCATGAACAATTAATTTTTATCCAATTATTTAAATGTGATTTTATTTGTATAAAATTTTTTAAAAAATATTGCATACTGTCTAGAGTTATTTCAAACAGGGCATCTTTTACTATCTCGCACGGTTTAGTTTGGTATTATACACACACACACACACACACATATCGGAATGCAATGATTTATATGGATTTTCTTTATCTCCTGCTACTTGGCTACAATTATTAAGTTTTTCAACTAACTTAAATTAACCCGAGTCATCTTGAAGGGAGAGACTCTATCAAATGAAGATGAGAAGGCTTAGGGTAATGATCAGTGCAAAGGCAAGGATGCAGGAGGTCATTTTGACTGAATCAAAGTGTGCACAGTGGGAGGTGGGGGTGAACAGAGGTAAGGTACAGTGAGGCCGAGGAAAAGTCATGGCTTCAAAAGTCAAAAAGAGGAGCCCATATTTTATTCTAAAGACAATAGGAAGTCACTGAAATGGATTTAGTAGGAGTCAGATTTACACTTAGGGAAAATCACTAGCAGTTTTGCATAGACTGAACTAAAGCGGGGAAAGACTTGAAGCAAGGAGACCCATTAGGAGGCTGTTGAAATCATCTAGGCAAGTGGTTATGAGGATCTGACCTAATAAATGTATGAATAGAGAAATTATGTGGACATGGAAATGGCAAATTCCAGCAAATGAATATGTGTGTTGAAGAGTTAAGGATAATACCAAGGTGATAAATCTGGGAGACTGGAAGGAAGAATGGAGGTGTCTCCCACCAAAATAAAGCAGTTTGGAAGCCAGGAGGGTTTAAGGGAAAGTTTTGGAAACGTTGAGATCAAGACGTCTACAGGATACCATTGAAATGTCCAATAGGCACTTGGCAACATGCCATAGAAACTCAGGGGAGACAGTGGGCTGGATATATAGATCTGAGATATCTACAAAGAGATGAAAGTTAAACCCAAGGGAGCTTATCAAGAGAGAATGTGTAGAGAAAAGAAAAGAGGACTTAAGACTGAGACACCCACAGTGAGTGGGTATGTTATAGGTAAAGAGCTAGGAAATAAGTTAGAGGAATTGCCTGAGAGGGAGGAGGAGAAACAGGAGAGAGCAGTACCATGAAAATCCAGAAAGAGATTGCAGGAGGAAAGGGTAGTCACCAGTGTCAAATGCGGCAGAGAAGGCAAGAAGGATAAAGACTGAGAAATAATCAATAAATTTGGCCAGGAAGAGACCACGGGTTACTCTGGAGAGGGCAGTTTCATTTGATTAATGAGGTTAGGAGGCATTGCTAGGGTTTAAGGAGTAAGAGTTGTGTCAAGGAGTAGAGAGCACTTTTTTTCCTTTTTCTTTAAACTAAATTTTACTTTTTTTCAATAACCAAAAATCAAGTTTCTCTCCTTCCCAATACCCTACCACCACCAACAGTAAAAAACAGAGAAAAATAAGACCCTTGTGACATAACCTAACAAAACAAATTATCACACAGGCCACATCTAAAAAATTTACACTGTAGATGGCCTTTTCAGGACTTAGCTGAGAAAGGTTCTAAAAAGCCCTCAAGAGCACTCTGTTAGGCTATTTTCTTCCAGAAACAAAATGGAGGGAATTTTCCCAAAGTGTCAGGACTTTCTATCATTCAGTTGTTTTTCAGTGGTGTTCAATTCTTTATGACCCAATTTAGGGTATTCTTGGCAAATGGTTGACTCATTTTACAGATGAGAAAACTGAGGTAAACAGGGTCACAAGTCACACAGCCTGTGTCTGAGGTTGGATTTGAACTCACAAAGATGAGTCTTCCTGACTCCAGGCCCAATATTCTATCAATTTTACTACATAGCTGCCCCTAGGACTTTTTCTAGTTATTATCATTGGACCATTTGCATATACATCATGATTATGATTGCACCATTAAGAGATTATGAGATTATCTTCCCCAACCTCCTTTGCCCCTCCACACAGATACACTCTATGGACACATTGATGTTCTGGCTGAATGAGAGACTCAAGACCTGTTTGACTGTATTTAGGTTAATTTCAGGAAGTTATTTAAATGACCATCCCCACCCTCCAGTTTTCAGAAGTAAGACCCCTTTATTTTGTTCCTGGAAATGGTGTGAATTACTTACTCCCCTTCATAAACTATCAGAGATTGAATGTGCTTACTGTTCATCCTGTTTGTGAGGCATCGTGGTGCAGTGGAAGGACTGACTGGAGAGTTCTGGATTCTTTAATCCTCCTTTTGTTACTACTTTTTGTTACTTTTGTCTCTGTAATTTTGAGCAAGTTATCCAGTCTCCATGAACCTTGGCTTCTTCATCTATAAAACAAAAGGGTGGTCTCAAAGTTTCCTTCCAGCTCCAATTCTACCATCCCATGTTACCAGATTCCATTGATTTTGACTGAGTGCAAGGGGCTTCTATCTGCCAAAGCAGACTTGAAGAGGTTTATTCAAAGATGTGTTAGTAAATATTTGACAACCAGTTTTCTGTATCGGGATGGAGGGGAATGTATCCTTGACACACTTTTAAGTTTAATCTGTATCATTAATATTTTCTCCATCACTTTCTTAATTTTAGGTAATCAACAAAACAACAGATCAAACCCTGGTTTGTTTGCCAAAATCTTTCTTTTTTAAAAATAATTTTAATTTATTATTTATTTATTTTGAACATTCCTTTCCTTTTTAAATTTTGAGTTCCTAATTCTTTCATTTCCTCTTGCTTCTTCCCCCACCTACTGAGAAGGCAAGCAATATGATGTCAATTATATATATCAAATCATGCAAGACATATTTCCATATTAGCCATACTCCAATAAGAAGCAAGAAGAAGAAAGTAAGTAAATTATACTTCAATATGCAGCCAGAGTTCATCGGTTCCTCTCTGGAGGTGGATAGCATTTTTTTCATCATGAACTCCTTGGAATTTTCTTGGATCACTATATTGATCAGAGTAGTTAGTGTTTGCCAATTTCTCTAAGATGTAAATGCTGACATCAAACATTTAATAATAGGCTCTCCAGAACCAGTATATTCTGGATCCAGACTTCCCTGTGAATAATCTCATAAATCAGGGCCAGGGAGAGCAAGACTTTGGACTCTGACCATGCATTATTAAGTATATGGTCATGCCCTTTGGGTTAATTAATGAACTTGTAACCTTTCAACATTTGATCAGTGAACTTTGGGCAGATCTTCTTGACTCATATATCCCTATTCCTGCCCCCCTACCCCCAACAATTGCTAGTGCCCTCCTTCCCTAGATAGCATGTATTTAACTATTTTATATTTATTTTGTATTTATATCACATATATTTAGTCTGTATATTCTTATCTCATTGAGGACAGGGATTGCTTCATCTTTGTCTTTGAATTCCAATGCCTGACACTAGTAGGTGTTCAATAAATGTTTGTGGGTGTGTTTGTCCTAGCAGCCTTCAGTCAATCTATTAATTTTTCTTTTTTTTAGAAAAGTTGCATTGATATTTTTGTTTTTATATTCCATGCTTTTTACAGATGACTCCTGCTTCATGAGATATCTCTTGAACCAAAGTAAAACAATTAAGTAAAACTAATAATACAGTGTCCTAAATTGAAAGGACATGCAATATTCCACATCTGGAACACCTCTCCTTCCTCACTCTCTTTAAAAAAAATAAACAAGTGAAATCTATTTTCTCTCCCTCTCACCCCTAGCCCACTGGAAAAAGAAAGAAAAACAAATTACTTGTAATAATTATTCACAGTCAAATAAAACCATTCTTTTGATAGGTGTAAATGAACATATATACATATATATTATATATGCCTTACTTCATACTCTAAACCCATCACTTCTCAGTAATACCTAGCATTTTCTCTGAAATGACAAATGCTCATTGTATGGATCATAGTTCTTATAGCTTTCAAAGTTATTTGTTTTTATGGTTTGGTTATTGTATGGACTGTCTCCTGGTTCTACTCATTCATTGTCCTCCAGTACTAAAGGTCTTCAAAATTGTTCATCTTTATAATATTAATGTTATAGTATAAATTATTCTCTGGTTTTGTTGACTTCACTCCTTATCAGTTCTTATAAGTCTATGTCTCAATGAAAATATCTCTTTTCTCATCTCTTTTGGCTTTGTTTTATTTCTTCTTAGTTTATCATAATGTTATTAGCTTCCATTTGCTCCATTGTAATTTTTAAATAATTATTTTTTTCAGTGAGCTTTTGGACCTCCTTTTCCATTTGGTCAATTTTGCTTTTTAATGCAATCTTCTCCTCATTGGCTTTCTGGACCGCTTTTGTCATTTGGCCTAGTCTGTTTTATGAGGTGTTACTTTCTTCAGTATTTTTTTCTGTGTCTCCACCAAGCTGTTGACTCATTTTTCATGATTTTCTTGCATCGTTCTCATTTCTCTTCCCAATTTTTCCTCTTCCTCTCTTACTTGATTTTCAAAATCCTTCTTGAGCTCTTCTATGACCTGATACCAATTCATATTTTTCTTGAAGACTTTGAATGTAGAAGCTTTGACTTTATCTTCTTTTGAGTACATGTTTTAATCTTCCTTGTGACCATAATAATTTTCTATAGTCAGAGTTTTTTTTTTCATTGTTTGCTCTTTTTCCCAGCCTGTTACTTGACTTTTACCTGTTTGTTACAGTAGGGCTCTGCTTCCAGGATGGAGGGTGCACTGTCCTAAGGTTCAAGGGTTTTGTCCATCTGTTTGTAGAGATACTCCTAGGGAGTAAGTTTTCCGTTCTTCCAAGGTGGCATGATCTAAGGAGAGGTGTTTACTACTCTTCTGGTCTGTGCTCTTGTCTATGAATAACCACATACATTCTTTTCTGCCCTGGAACTGTGAGGATGATCCCCTCTCCATTGCTGCCACAAGTTCTGATGTGCTAGTGCTCCTCCTTGCCCCAGGACTGTGACCTGATCCGAGTGTAGGCAAAGCAAAGAGACCTGCTCCTGTGCTAGCAAAGAGATCTCTGTCACCTCTTTCTGACCAGTTGTTTGACTCCCTTACTATTTGTGGGCTAGAAGCTGCTCTGTAGCTGCCCCTGTTGATTCAGTCACTCCTATGGGCTGCTTCTGGACTGCTGGGGCCAGAGCAGTGCTATGGCCAGGGCTGGACTGCACTCCATTCCCACCCTGGCCTGATGGACCCTTCCTGCTGACCTTCTAAGTTGTCCCTGGTGTCTGTGGGTGGAGAGGTCTGAAAACTGCCACAGCTGCCAGCAATTCAGTCACCTTGAGGCTTGTTCCAGGCTCATTGAGGCCAAGTCTGTGTTGGCACTGTCTTCCCTAGACTGCACCCTTCTCTCAGTCTGGTACATCAGACCTTTCCTGTTGACTTTGTAAGTTGTCTTGGGCTAGAAATTTGTTTCACTCCATCTTATTATGGGTTCTGCTGCTCTAGAATTTGTTTAGAGTCATTTTTAAAGGTATTTGGAGGGTTTTGGAGGAGAGCTTCAGTAAGTTCTTGCCTTTACTCTGCCATTTTGGCTCTACCCCTCTCTTTTTTTCATTTCATTTCATAGCACTATAGTATTCCATCAAATTCACACAACATAATTTATTTGGTTATTTTTCAAATAATGGGCAAAAATAGTTGCTATAAGTATAAAAAAGGATACTTCTTTCATTTATCTCTTTTGAGTATAGGATTAGCAAGTGTGGCTGGGTCAAAGGGCAAACAATGTTTAGAAATTTTTTGTGTACAATTCCTAATTGCTTTCCAGAATGGTTGTATTCATTCATAATGTGCCTCTTATTCGTCATCCTCTCCAGCAAGTATCATTTTTTTGCCTTCTTTTTCTCTCTAATGGGCATGAAGTAGAATCTCTGAACTGCTTTAATTTGTATTTCTTTAATGAGCAATTTTTTTTTCATCTGGCTATAGTCAGCCTGGATCTCTTCCTTTGAGAATCATCTGCTCACATCCTTGGTTGTTTTGTTGTTGAGATATTTCAGTCCTGTACAACTCTCTGGAACCCCATTTGGGGTTTTCTTGGCAGATCTACAGGAGTGGTTTGCCATTTCCTTCTCCAGCTCATTTTACAGATTAGGGACTAAGGCAAACAGGGTTAAAATGACTAGCTCAGGGTCAAACATCTACTACCTGCCTAAGGCCAGATTCCCTGCCCTGCCCTGCCCTCCCTTCTCCTCCCCTTCCCAGAAGCTTGAACCTATAGCACTGTGAAGCTCTGACACCTTGGGGCGCCTGCCCCTGCCTAAAGACTCTCTTCTCACTTCAGAGTGATTATCAATAGTAACTGTTGCTGTTGCCCACCCAGCCTGATGTCTTTGTCTTCTTTGCCTCATTAAAGGGGCCATGCCCTGAATACTCTTAAACAGGCTTATTCAAAGAATGGACATTACCTCACCCTAAGGGAGCACCTGCATAGACCTTGGCCTAAAGGGGCCAAGGACTCCCAGTGCATCCTGGGTCATCTCCACTCATCCTGAGGAATATAGGTCACTGGATGCAGATGGCTCTGGAGGAGAAGTGAGGCTGGTGACCTGCACAGCCCTCCCTCACTCAAAACAAAGTCAAGTACAAGGCATGTCATCACTTCTCTGATGGCATGGTCTCCTTTGGCAATGAAGGACGCACACAACAACACAAAGGCCACATTTGAACTCAGGTCCTCCTGGCTCCAAAACTGGTGCTCTCTATTATGCCACCGACTTGCCCCACTCATATCCTTATATCAATTGAGGAATTTTTCTCATAAATTTGGATCAGTTCTTTTTATGTCTTGGAAATGAGACCTTTATGAGAGAAACTTAATGTCAAGATTTTCCCCCCAGTTAATCATTTCCTTGTTAATATTAGCTTTATTAGATTTGCTTGTACAAGACTTTTTTACTTTTATAGGTCATCTAAATGTGGATAGAGTGCATGCCTGAAGTTGGGAAGACTCATCTTCTAACTTCCAATCAGGCTTCAGATACTTACCAGCTGTGAGACCTTGGGCAAGTCACTGTTGACTTAACCCTGTTGGCCTTAATTTCCTCATCTGTAAAATGAGCTGAAGAAAGAAATAGCAGACCACTCCAGTATCTTTGGTAAGAAAACACAAAATAGGGTCACAAAGAGTCAGACATGCCTAAAAATGACTGCACAATAAAAATAATCCATTTTATCTTCAGTGATCCTCTCTATTCCTTACTTGGGCATAAATTTTTCTCTTATCTATAGATCTGTTGGTAAATTTTCCACATTTTCTTTCATTTTTTTATTATTTGTACATCTGGAGGGAAATTTGCTGAATGGGGAAGGACACTGGAACTTGGAGTTTGGGGCTCCAGCCCTGTTATTACATCATGGCCATCTGGGGTTGGTCACATCAACTCTCTCCATCTCAATTTCCTCATTTGGAAAATGACAGGATTGGACAAGATGATCTTTAAAGTACTCCCTGTCTCCGAAATTCTGCAACTCTTAAGTTGTTTTGTTTTTTTAACCCAGTTTGGATGATCATTAATTCAGACTCCTATACAAGTCACAGCTCTAAGCTGATTAGGTGATGTAGCCTTTCCTTGGAAGGGGCATACTTCAAAGTAAATCACTAGTCACATGATCTTGACCAGGGCACAAGTGCACATATCAATGCACATGGCCAGGTGCATCGATCCCCTGTTCAGAAGCATCACTGACTCTCCCCTGTCCTCTGGATCCTGGCTCAGTTATTGGGGAAATGATTTCTGTCAGTACCGTCACACAACCCTGTCCCTTGCTAATTCAGACTAGCCTACTTGGCAAAGTACTAGAAACAAAGGCTTTCTGTAGTTCAGGAGTGGAAAATAAAATCAGCAAAATGGGGAAGGATAGGACTATGAAGTCTGTAAGAAGGCAGACAGAGGAATTCAGACTCCCTACAGTAGCCTATGGGAAGTAACCCCCACCTGCTAAGTTTAATCAGGCTATTCTAAGAATGCCACTTAAATTTGCGTCAGAGCTTTGGCCCAGTCTTTCTCCCCATATCAACACTCCTGAGATGCATTGTTCTATAGACTCAGACCAAGGCTGTTCCCAGCTCCCCTATCTGAACTATGCCTCCACCTGTTTCATCATATCTAGCTTGATCCCTAGACCTCACCCTTTGCATGCATATCCTAATTGCATCTGCCTATGGCCTGTGGTCTGATCTCTGACCATGCAGCAAAACTCCCATACTCAGCCTCCAAGCCTTTGCATTCTCACTGGGCATACAGAAAGTTTTTTAAAAATTCTTTTCACTCATTCATTCATGCATGCATGCATTCCGCAATTAGTCCTGGCACCCTAGAGGAGGAGTTCTCAAGCCGAGGTCCATGAAGTTATTTCGTAGAAATATTATTGATAATTATATTTAAATAAAATTGTTTTCCTTTATAATTCTGTGTATTTTATTTCATGAGGGAAGAAAAAAGGAAAAAAGATATTTACATGACTTTATTATGTATTTAAAAGGAATAGCAACTTTTACATAGTAGATTTGAAGTTTCAAGGGCGGTTATCTTGTTTATTATACTATGCTTTGGAAATGTTTGTTTTATTCCATAAATTAAAAATTAAATAAATAAATGAGGGAAAAAAATGTATTCTGAGAAGGGTCTATAAGTTTCACCTAACTGCCCAGAAGGTGAACCCTGGGCCTAACAATTCACTTTGGCTTTGCTCACCAGGCTCGCAATGCTAATATCCCTCTTCTCTCTTTGTAACTGATTCCCCTTATTGATTTCTTCCTTCTATCTTTGACACCTCTGTGAATTTGGACACATCTTAGAACCTCTCTAGCCCTTAGTTTCCTCATCTGTAAGATGAAAAAGTTGAAAAAGATGATTTCTAATGTGCTCAACCACTCTCAGTCTTATGATCCTAAGACCTCTTGCCCAATAACAATGCCCACATATGCCTCTCAGGCCTGTTCCAGGACCACAGCCATCCAGATGCCAACCCTGCTGAGTAAACCAGACATCTGGTGATAAGGGATTAGGTCGATGGCAGTGGGACTGGAGCAAAAGGGGAGCATCCATAAGGTATTTTGAGTATAGAAATGATAGGATGTAGTGACAGATTGGATAGAAAAGAATAGGAAAAAGTCAAAGACAGCTCAAAATCACTTTCTGATTACAGAATGGTGGTGACAGAAATCTGAGTGCGGAGACACGGAACTGGTCTGAAGAACAAGGAAACCAGTCTCCAAGAATACTTTTTGAAAAGAGGACTTGTATCTAGGGACATGGGAGGTAGTTTGATATTCCTTTACTCATCCAACAGACACAGATCCACTGCACTTGCCTTTGTTTGAGGATGTTCAGAATACCCTGGCTGAATCTGAAGGGTGAAGTAGGTTGGATCTTCCCAAGGGAACACCACAGACCACTTTGAGACCCATAGCCCAGCAGACGTTTACCTGTCTTCACAGGCGACTTGCTTCAGGGACATGCTGTCCTAACCAGCCAGACACTCCCTCTCTCTCCCAAACACTGACAGAGAATAAACCTTAATGTAATCCAGCACCTGACTGAGCTCCTCAGGTATCATCCTCAGTGACTGGATGTTTACTCCACAGTTAGATGGAGCACCCCACATTCAGAACTCCATGCACACAGGCTTTAATTTTTTTCCTGTCTTTAGCTATCAGTTTCACAAATCTTTATGAGATCATTTTTGAAGTTTTTTTCTTCTGGAGTGTTGGTGATCTCCCAGGTCATGGAAACAATATTGTCCGTGTCCCACCTCTATCCCCCTTTTCGCCTGTAAGTGTTGTTTTGTTGATCTGTTTTTCTAGGAAAAATCATGGCTTTTAGAAACTGAACTACATATTTTCCTGGCTCTGGGTTTGCTGTTGGTCAGTACCACTCCTGGGCCAGCCTGTCATTCGCTCCATTTTTGTTCCAGTTTGGATGAATGATTCTGTCTCTGCCTGTCTCCTCCAGTGTCATACTGTCACTGCCTGTTAATGCT
Organism: Bettongia penicillata ogilbyi; assembly: GCA_023548195.1. Classification (NCBI taxonomy): domain Eukaryota; kingdom Metazoa; phylum Chordata; class Mammalia; order Diprotodontia; family Potoroidae; genus Bettongia; species Bettongia penicillata. The sequence continues at coordinate 4,220,108 of JAJHZJ010000309.1, forward strand.
ATTAACTTGGTTTTCCATGTTCTCTGACAGGAAGGCACATTGACTGAGTAAGCTAACCTGTCAGCCTTTGCAGCTGCCCGAGGCTTTTCCTGGAAGCATGCCACATATGTCTCAGCAACTGCTCCTTAATTCATCTCACCAGGCCTGAAGGGGGATAGAATAGGAAAGAAATCAAGGTGAGGCTTAGCTAGAGTGGCAAAAAGTCAAGTCGTATACACAGGCATTTTGCAAAGGGGAGGGCTTCTGGAAATAGGTTTTTGTATAGTTATGTCCCACCCTTTGTGACCCCATTTGGTTTTTTTGAGGGGCAGGGGGTCGATGCTGAAGTGGTTTGTCATTTCCTTCTCCAGTTCAATGTACAGATGTGGAAACTAAGGTAAATACGGTTATGTGACTTGCTCAGGGTCACACACATGGTAAGTGTCTGAGGTTGGATTTATTTTTTCATTTATGGAATAAAACAAGTATTTCCAAGAAATATTATAATAAAAAAGATCATTGCACATGAAACTGCAAATCTATTATATGCAGCTTACTATTCTTTTTAAGTATGTAATAAAGTTATCATGTACATTTCTTTTTTCTTCCTCCCTCACCCCAGAGACAGCTACCATAAGAGACAAATAGGAATACATGCAAAATTATTCTATATAGATTTCTGTTTATAAGTTCTTTCACTGGATGCAGATAGTGTCTTTCTTCATATGTCCTTTATAATTAATTTGGGTACTTCTTATAGTCAAAATGACTTATTCACTTAAAGTCATTCTTGAAACAATATTATTGTTACCATATACAAGGTCAGATGTGAACTCAGGTCTTCCCAACTCTATTGCCCTATTTACTGCACCACCCAGTTGCCCTTGAAGCAACTATAATTGTGGCAAATACCAGCATGCTTCTGATGACAGAAAACAAATAGATCAGGCAGTTCCTGTCTGGGATGAATACTTAAATAATATTACAGTAGCAAAGTATGAGTGAACTCCTGCTTTGGTGGGTATTGGGAGTACTTTGTCATGCCTAAAAATCTCATGCTCAAAAAGCCTTCATTGAACTCTGTAACCTATTGTGGTGGTTGTTTTCATCTGCAAAATGGGGATAATAACAGTATCTATGACTCAGCCCTGCCCCTCACCTCGTTACTGCCTTGTCATGGCACAGGGACTTGCATACATAGCTTGATGACTATGAGCTATGCTGTGCAGGATGACCCAAGGCAAACAGGTCATAGTGGAGAGTTCTAACAAAAGGTGAGCCCCTGGAGAAGGAAATGGCAAACCACTCCAGTATCTTTGCCAAGAAAACCCCATGGACAGTACTAAAATGATAAAAAAGATGACATTTTTGAAGGTAAGCCCCTCAGGTAGGTAGTTTTGAACACACTACTGGGGAAGATTAGAGGACAAGTACAAGGAACTCCAGTACTAATGAAGCAGCCAGATCAAAGCAGACCTTTGAAAGGAAATTCAGCTGCAGATATGTCTGGTGACAAAAGGAAAGTCCACTGTTGTAAAAATCAATATTGCATAGGAATCTGCAATGTAAGATCTATGAATCAAGGTAAGCTGGTTGTGATCAAACAGGAGATGTTCAGATGATCAAACAGGAGAATCAACATCTTGGATGTCAGTGAGCTTAAATGGAAGAAAATGAGTGAATTTATCAGGTTATCACTGCATACACTGCCGGGGGCGTGAATTCCTCTTTAAAAAATGGAGTAGCCCTCATAGTCAATAAAAGGGTAAGAAAAGCAGTACTGGGGTAAAATCTAAAAAATGACAGAGTGTCTGCTCAAATCCAAGGCAAATTGTTCAGCATCACAATAATATGAGCCTCTGCTCCAACCACTGATGCCAAAGACACCAAAGTTGATCAGTTCTGTGAAGATGTACAACAGCTTCTAGAAATAACACCAACGAAAACAGATGTCATATTCATCATAGGGGTTTGGAGTGCTGAAGTAGGAAATCAAAAGATAATTGGAATAACAGGCAAATTTGACCTTGCAGTACAAAAGGAAACAGAGTGGAGATGAATAGTGTTTAGTCAAGATAATACACTCGTCCTAATAAACACTGTTTTTTAACAACCCTAAAGGTGACTCTACACATGAACATCACCAGATGGCCAATACAGAAATCAGACTGATTATATATTTTGTAGTAAAAGGTGGAGAAGCTCTCCACAGTCAATGAAACCAAGATCTGGAGCTGACTGGATCAGATCATGAGCTTCTTATTGTAAAATTCAGGCTTATATTAAAAAAGTAGGAAAAACCATCAGACCATATAGTTATGACCTAAATAATATCCCTTATGAATATGAACTAGAGGTGATGAATAGATTTAAGGAATTAGACTGGTAAATAGAGTGCGCCTTAAGAACTATGGATAGAGATTCACAATATTGTGTAGGAGGCAGTAAAAGTACATATTCCAAATAAAAAGTAGAGCAAGAAGGCAAAATAGCTATTTAAAGAGCCTTTACAAATGACTAAGGAAAGAAGGATAGCGAAAGGGGAAGGAGAAAGGGAAATATATACTCAGCTGAATGCAGAATTCCAGAGAACAGCAAGGAGAAATAAAAAGGTTTTCATAAATAAATGGGAAAGGCAAGAAATCTTTTCAAGAAAATTAGAAATATTAAGAGAATGTTTCATGCAAAAATGGGCATGATAAAACAAAAAATGGGAGGGACTTAATAGAAGTAGAAGAGATGCAGTGGCAAATAGAGCAGAAGCAGTGACAAGAATTCCCCAGAAGAACTATACGAGAAAGATCTCAACATCGCTGACCACCATGATGGTGTGGTTTCTGATCTAGAGCCAGATATCCTGGAAAATGAAATCAAATGGGCCTTAGGAACCATTGCTAACAATAAGGCTAATGAAGGTGACAAAATTCCAGCTGAGTTATTTAAAATTCAAAAAGATATTGTTCAAGTGCTGCATTCACTATGCCATCAAATCTGGAAAACTCAACAATGGCCCCTGGATTGGGAAAGATCAGTTTCCATTCCGTTCCTGAAAAAGGGCAATACCAAATGTTCCAATTACCAAACAATTGCTCTCATTTAACATGCCAGCAAGGTTATCCTTAAGATTCTGCAAGCTAGGCTTCAGCAATATGCGAAATGAGAATTACCAGAAGTGCAGGCTGATTTTCAAAAAAGCAGAAGAATTAGAATCCAAAATACCAACATTTGCTGGATTATAGAGAAAGCAAGTGAATTCCAGAAAAACATCCACTTCTGCTTCATTGACTAAAGTCATTGATGATGTGGATAATAACAAAACGTGGCAAGTCCTCAAAGAGACAGGCATGTCATATCATCTTGTGTCCTGAGGAACCTGTAATGAGGACCAGGAAGCAACAGATAGAACTGAACATGGAACATCTGATTGGTTTAATATAAAAAACAGAAACTAAGATCATGACAATTGGTTCTGTTACTTCCTGGTAAATAGAGGGAGAAGATGGAAGGAAAGTCAGATTTTACATTCTTGGGCTAATATACTGCAGCTATGAAATTAAAAAAGACAGTTGCTCCTTGGAAGGAAAGCTATAGCAAATCTGGACAGCATACTGGAAAACAGAGATATCATTTGCTTGCAAAGGACTATATAGTCGAAGTTATGGTTTTTCCAGTAGCAATGTATGACTATAAGGAAAGCTGAGTGTTGCATAACTGACACTTTCAAATTGTGGTACTAGAGAAGACTTTTCAGAGTCCCTTGGACAACAAGGAGGTCCTATCAGTCAATACTTAAAGAAATTAATTCAGACTATTCACTGGAAGGTCAAACACTGAAACTGAAGCTTAACTACTTTAAACTTCACCATTCCACAAATATAGGTTATACATTTCTGCCTCTGGGCTTTTGTTCATATCAATCCCCATGTGTAGAATGGCCTCTTTTGAACCTTCATCTCTCACTGTTGAAATCCAGTCTATGTTTCAAGACACAGCTGAAATATCCCTTCTTCCAAGAACCCTTTCCATGCTCCCATTCAACCAGAATTAGTTTTCATATTCTCTGAATTCTTGTTCGCTTATATTCTATTTTACATTTTCATTATGAATTCCTGGAAGTCAAGGATTATGTTTTATTTGTTTTTAAAATTAATTTATTTTGTTTTATTTGTTTTTATATCTCCCTTAGCTCTGTACATAGATAGAAAGCACCTGATAGTTTGGAAGTTGTTGTTCTGTTGTCAATGTAGACATTACATTGGAGTAAAAAGCCTTCTGTGGAAAAACAAGAGCAAAAATCCTTTACCTTTACAGTTGGGCAAGTGCTCTGCAACTTACAGTCTTAGAGATATTCCTGGTATATTGAGGGGATGGCTTGTCCAAGGTCACAGAAACATTATTTGTCACAGGTGGGACTTGTCCAAGGCCAGCTTTCTATCTATCCACACTAACTATGCAATATTTAGGAAATGTTTCTCAAATTGCTTGAATATTGCCAAACTATTCTTCTATCTTTTGTCCTTATGTAATTTAATATAATTCATATAATTTCACATAACAGCTAAATTATCCTCTACTAATGAAGATGGCCTTGATTTCTTGAATGACAGACCAGCTGAGCCTCAAATCTGGCTGGAAAGGTCTCTAGACAAGGGAAGGTGATGGACTGTGAGAACTAGCCTTTGCTAAGGTCAGAAAGGCCCATCCTCAGATTGGCAGTAGGGGGATGAACTTTTTGGTTATGGTAGTTTTTTTTTAATTAAGTCGTAGAAGGATTGCATTCTACACTAAGGAAGACAGTACCCACACTGATAAAATTACATCATTCTAGTATCGAAACGTAAGCTAAATTGTAGCTGATCTTTAGATACTTGGTTCTGAATCTCACCTAATATAAGAGAATTGTAGAGTATTCAAAAGATTGCAAAGAATAGTTGAGAAGTAGACTCATGGTGAATGAAATGTAACACAGTATAATATAAAATCATAACATTACAATATAACATCATATAACATAATAACACAATATTGTAATGTGTAATATAATAACCAAAGAAGGTAGTTAGCAACAGGACCAAAATTTGAACTCAGGTTTTCTAACTTTAAATCCAATTATTTCCCACTATAATACCTTGAAAACCACCTAGATCTTATTCTAGACTCCATCTTTTAAAAGTAGAGAAACCCCCAGCCCAAATCCCAATGGTTACATCATTGGCAGAGATAGAAAAAACCCAAGTAGAAGGTCTGGCCTTGGACAGATGAGATCTGTTTTAGAACTGCTGAGTGTGAGGCAAGGTCAACATGCTAGGTGCTAGAATACGATAAGCAGGTGGAAATACTTGACTGGAGTTCAAGAGAGCAAGTAGCCAGAGATGAACTGGAAGTCATCCAAGTAGAAATTATATTTGAAAGCATAAGAATAGAGTTTTTCTGAATGGGAAAATAGAGAATGAGAAAATCAGAGAGCACAGTCCAAATTTAGAGCAATAGTAAAGGGAACACAGACATTGAAGGAGATGGGAAAGACCTTACCAGAGACACACCAGAAGCAAAGGACAACCAGAAGAGTGGAGTGTCCTAGAAACAAGGGAGAGAAAAGGTTCTAAGAAAGCTGGGGCAATCTATGGGTCATAGTCTGTAGGGAGGCCAAAGAGGAAAGGTTGGTGTGCCGAGCATTTTGTACTACTCTGGCCAGGTTTTCTCTGTTTCCCTGTCTTCTCTTCACATAATTCAGTTTACTTACTTTTGGTACATTTTTATTTTAGTCACTGTCTGATAAAGCAGCTAACCAGCAATAACTAGGCAGGGGGATAGAAACGGGGGTTAGTTGAGGCAGAGACTTCAGACATCTTCTAGCACTTTGCCTTCTCCCCCAGAATTATTCCAAAGACTTATGGAAACTTGACTATGGCAGAGACAATTGGGCTCTCCATATTTACTGCCTAATGCCTGACTCTGGAGCTTTTAGCAGTGATTCAGAACATTCCCTAAATATGATGAAACCTAATGGAAGTGCTAGACTTCAAATCAGGAGACCAGCATTCAAATCCTAGTTTCATTGCTTACCAGCTGTATAATCCTGGGCAAAATTCTGATCTGCAGATTCCTTATCTATAAAATGGAGATAGTAATATTTGGTGGGGCAACTAGGTGGGGCAGTGGATAGTGTTGGAACAGGAGTCTGGAAATACCTGAGTTCAAATTCAGCCTCAGACACTTAATAGCAATGTGGCCCTAGGCAAGTCACTTAATCCTGTTTGCCTGTGTTTCTTCATCTGTAAAATGAGTTGGGGAAGAAAACGGCAAAACCACTCTAATATCTTTTCCAAGAAAACCTCAAGTGGGATCACAAAGAATCAGACAAGACTGAAACAACTGAACAATGATATTATAGGGTGGTTCTATGTGGAGTTTTATAAATCTCAAAATTTATAGAAATGAATCAGTATTAATAAAAATAACCCTCTCGAAAACAAAGGATGAACAATGATTAAGTAAATATTTGTTGGTTCATTAGCATTTGCCTTGTCCAGAGTCCTCTTCTCTCTTTTTAGTGAAAAATAGAAAGACTTGTTTAATCAAGATTGCTTTGCTTCTCCTGAAATCTTGGTATTTGCCAATAATTTTTAAAAAGGAATTTCAGAGAATCACTGACTCTCGGAATAGCACAAGATCCCAGAGATCCTTTGGTTCAATGTGCACTTAAATACAAATCCCCTCTACAACCCACCGAATAAGCGGTTTTCCAGTTCCTGCTTGAAGATTTTGATGTCTGATTGTCCATTCTGTTAATGGTCAGCTCTGATTGCTACAAAGTTTTTCCTTACACCAAATCTAAACCTACTTCTCTGCAATTAAAGAGATCAAAATTAAGCACAGAAAAGAGTGGAAAAATATCCAAATTTACCACCCCTATTCCATAGCCTCTCTTCATTTAGTTTATTCATTTCACAGTTCTCTGCCTCCCTGAATTATTTCACCTCATTATATAGGACTCAGATTCCACTGTGCTAGAGAAGACAGAAGACAGCCCTAAGTAGATTATGGTTTTGAATTAACGAGCCACTCCCCCATCCTCGGCATAGCCAATTTATTTAGCTACATATTGGTCTTCTCCATATTCCAAAATGAGCATTGCTATTCATGTGCATGGCTATGACCAAGGAGACCAATTGACTAAAATTGTCTTCCATTCTATCCTATGTTCTAGTCAAACTGGTTTATTTGCAATCCATTGCCTGCCTCCTTGCTTTTACCTGGGTTGTATCCCCTCTCCCACCTCTGTCCCTGGAATGTGACCCTTCCTTATTCTATCTCTCCAGACTCTTAGCATTCATTGTTTAAGGCTCTACTTAGGTGCTATCTCCTATGGGAAGCCTTTCCTAACCATCCTCATTTTTTTTTAACATTCTCCCCTTCCCAAAATTCTTATTTATTTATTATTATAATTATTATTAATTATATATAATATATAAATATATACAAATATTATTATATAATAAATATATATTTATTATATATTCTCTTTATATATTATAAATATATTGTTTACATATTGTATACCTTCAGTAGACTTCAAACACCTTGAGGACAGGGATGACTGGTGTTTTTATTTTATTTCGTTACCAGCAGATCTAGCATAGAGTGGACATCAAATAAACTTGTTGCCCTGAAGAATCAAGGACTGTCATAGCTGGTGGCCATGTTATGCAGCTCATAAACAGCTGCACTTCTGCACAGTACTCCATGATTTTGATTAAAAGAAGTCTATTTTTTGACTAGGAGTAAGGAAGCTAACCACCATTAGCTCAGCCTTCCAGGACATAGAAGCTGGCTCCCAGAGGTTTTGACTCCCTAGCATCACAGGCAAATGTTCCTCTCCCACCCCATCTATTAATATTTGGGTAAGGCAACAGCTTAGAGCCAAAACAGGTCATCTCCCCAAATATTTATTCTCTTTTCTTAACACATCCACGATACTTAACCATGTGTCTATTCTTAACCATTGACCTAAGACTCTGTGGTCTTCATTAGGTGACTGGCCTAAATACAATGGTATGCCCCAAATTAGAAGAATGGAGAATCCATAACAGAGATCCAGGAATTGGGAGTTCAGTTTCCCTATCAAGTGGCAGAAAGAGAGGCAGGATCAGAGAGTGAAAGTAGCATTGTATTTGGAACCATAGGACTTGAGTTCAAATCCCAGCTTTGTGATTTACTTGTGTGATCTTGGAGAAGTCACTTGGCCTCTCTAGGATTCAGTTTGCTCATCTGTAAGATGAAAATGTTGGATTAGATCTTCTAAGACCCATGTCAGCTCTAGATCTATAGTCCTATAAACACTTCTCTTCAGGGTTGGATCCCCTAAGAGCCTGTCTTTTATAATGAGAAATCCAGAAACTATTAAGCATAATATTGGTTTCCCATCATCAGGAGACTCAGTCCTATAATTTCTGGAATATAAATACTTGGTTAGTGTCCCAGAAAATATGTGATACAATCCCACACAGTAATGAAGCTTCCTGCTTAGAGCCAGCTGTCTGGGGAATTGAGACAAGAAACTCTTCTCCTCAGAATGCATTTGGGTTTGCTTTTTGACCAGTTTATAGAATCAGAAGCACAGAATCCCAGAGTTGGAAAGGCCCTTAGGGTCATTTAGTACAAGCTTACCTATAGCCTGTATCCCCCTGACATCCCTAACACATGATCATCCAACCTCTGCTTGAAGAATTCAAGAGATGGGAACCGATTGTCTCCTCAAAGGACCCCAAGGTTTTTCTTTGCCTCTCTGAAACTTTCACTTACCTCTTTCCTCTAAAGCCAAGCAAAACAAGACTAATCCCTCTTTGATGTAATTGCCCTCAAATATTTGATGATGGCCATCATGTGCTCCATAAGACTTCTCTAGGTTAAACATCCTCAGATCATTCAATTGATCTTTGTATAGCATGGTCTTCACTCCCCTTCACCATCTTATTTACCCCCTTTTGATGCTCCCCTTCTTATCAGTAGGCAGCTAGGTGGTGTAGTGGAAAGAGCCCTGGGCTTGGAATAAAGAAGACACATCTTCCTGAGTTCACATCTGGCCTCAAAGGCTAGCTGTGTGACCCTGGGCAAATCACTTGACTCTTTTCCCCTCAGTACCTCATTTGTAAAATGAACTGGAGAAGGAAATGACAAACCACGCCAATATCTTTGCCAAGAAAACCTCAGATGGAGTCATGAAGATATGGAGATGACTGAAAATGACTGAACATCTTATTAATGTCCTTTCTAAACCATGATTATCAGCACAACACTATAGATATGGTCTGATCAGAGCAAAATAAGTGAAATTATCACCTCCATTGCTCTCAACACTGCCTCTTTTAGCTCTTCCAGCTGCCCTATCATACTGCGGAATCCAATTGAACTTGCCATCTACTTTAAACCCCAAAATCTTTTCCCCATGACCTGTCTTTCCTATCCTTATACAAGCCCTTGTTAAAAGACTTGGCTATCTGGTGAGCAACAGCCCGTGTGCTGGTAACTATTTAACAGCTAACTCTCTGGGGGTAAATGTAACAGGACATACTTTGAAATTTTTTTTCATTTTGAACTTAAATACAAAAAGACAAAAAAAAAAAAAAGAAAACATTTCCATGCACACAGCACAACATAGAGGATTCAATATAAAACTATGAATGTCCATTTCAGAGTGTCTACGTTTGTTTTGATAAACTACGCAATGAATACTACATATTGAGCTTCCTTCTTAGTTTTCTTTTCTTCTCCGCTATTCACTTTTTCCTTTCCCCTTCCCACCCTAGAGAAGGCTACAATTAAACATATATATATATTCTGTATGTGTGTGTGCATATGTGTGCATGTGTGTATATATCACATATACATACCTCTATTTATCAATTTTCTCTGAAGGATAGCATGAGATCATGATTGCTACCCTGCTTTTTTTTACATTTATTGAAGCATAATAAATTCTTTTCTAGCCCTTTAACTCTGTGTGAATCTCTCATTTTCAAATGTGTTTTTTTGTAAACAACATATTGTTGGGTTCTGATTTTTAATCCATTATGCTATCTGTTTCTGTTTTATGGGTGAGGTCATCCCATTCACATTCAAAGTTATAACTACTAGTTGTATATTTCCCTCCATCCTAGTTTTCCTCCCTATTTATCCTTTCCACCCTCTCCTTTTACCCTACCCCTCCTCACACGTCCATTTGTTTCTAATTACTACTTCCCTAATCTGCACCCTTTTTAAGAGGCAATATAATGTTATAGCCAAGTTTTGAAACTCCCAAGTTAAGGATAATATATTACAGGCAATAAGAAAAAATTAAATACTGTGGAGGATAACATAAGATCTAGCAGTTTCTACAATAAAAGACCAAAGGGCTTGGAACATTATATTTCATCAGACATTGATAAAAGACTTGCAGTTAAGTTGAGTATGATGGGATGATTCTAAAAAATAAAATAGGGTAGGGAGAGGCAAAAAAATTTATACAAATGAGGCATGAATGGAAGAATTGTGGAAGCAAGTGGGTGTGGAGGGCTGATAGTGCTGGAACTTGGGAGTTTCAAAACTTGGCTATAACATACCTGTAAGTTTCCATTTTAGGATCTCTTTCAGGTAGCAATTAATGGATTTTTTCTATTTCAATATTGCTTTTTCATTCTAGTTCTTCTTTCCTTAATTTCTTGTAACATCATATCTAGATTCTTTTTTATCATAAGTTTTTATCATAATTTCAGGGTGTCCAACAATTCTTATATTGTCTCTCCTTAATCTGTTCTCCAATCAGTTGTTTCTGTAATGATATTTCACATTCTCTTTTATTTTTTCATTCTTTTGATTTTGTTTTATTATCACTTGGTGTTTCATAACATCATTGGCTTCCCCTTGCCCAATTCTAGTTTTCAAGAAATTATTTTCTTCCTTAAGTTTTTGGATCTCTTTTTCCAATTGGTTACTTTCTTTTCTTTTTTTTTTTTAAATAATTTATTTTTAGTTTGCAACATTCATTTCCAGTTAACTTTTTTTGCATAATATTCTTGATTTTCTTGGATGGTTCTTTTTTCCCCCACTATTTGTTCCTCAACCTGTCTCACTTGATTTTTAAAAGTTTTTTATTTTAAAGCTTTTCCCAAAACTCTTTCTGGGCTTATGACCATTTGATATTTTTCTTTGAAGTAGGAGTTTGGTTTTTTTTAGCTTTACTGTCTTCTTCAAAGTATGAATCCAAATCTTCTCTGTCCCCATAGTTGCTCTGTCTGTGGTTGGGTTCTTTCTCCTTTGATTGCTTACTATTTCTTCTTCTTCATATTATTAATATTAACATCTGTTTTTTATTAAAGCAGGTTCTGGTCCCAAATTATGGGGGAAGATGCCTCAGGCATCAGAATTGACATACTATTTTTTTCTAACCTCTTTCTGGGAGCTGAACCTCTGAGCCATGGCTAGTGTGCTAAGCCATGAAGTCATTGCAAATGCTCTTGCTCCCTGTGGTCCCTCGAGGCTGTACACCTCAGCTCACCCCTCTTCCCTAGAAGTGAAACCAGGGATACTGCTCTTCTCTCAGTGCCCACAGCTAGCAGCGTTGTCATCGTGTCTCCCCCTGGCCCCCACCCGCTACCTCACTCACCTGAAGTATACTTGCTCCTCCTCACCCACAGACACAGCTCAGGACCAAGTCTGGTCAACACACCTGGGCCTGGCATCCAACACCTTCAGAGGGTCTTTAATCTTCCCCTGCTCAGCTGTCAGTCCCCCACACTATCTGGGAAGTGAGGGGCAGCTGCATGCCCCCAGAGCTTGCTGTGGTTTATTGATCCATTGGAGTCTGCCTGTTTGCATTTCAAGTGACCCCTGGGGGTCAGATTTTCCTAAGTACTCCCAAGACAACTGCTTTACCCTGACTTTCAATTATTTCTGCTGCTCAAAATTCTCTTCAACGCAATATTTTTATCATGTTTGTAGAATTTCAGAGAGCCTGGTGTTTTCCATCTTACTCCACAACTTTTCAGAATCCCCTTCCCATGACACACTTTTGAGCTTAAATTGTATTAGTAACGTTTTCTACATCACTTTCTTAAGTCTAGACAATCAAGAAAACAAGAAACTAAACCCTGAACTGAGCATTTAACTTGGGAGATGGTTTGAGCTGGCTCCAGCACAACCCTACAACCTACACCCAATTACAGATACTAAGCCCCCCCATTTAATTTCAGAACTTCCCCATTCATGATATCCAACATATCTAGGAGGACCTATCCCACTCCCAGAAGATAACCAGAAGCTGCCTAAAGTTCATGTTTCATTCTGGAATATAGTACTTCTAGGCTCCTGGGTTAAGAGGCTGACTAGGAAACAAGGTGTCTTACAGGATCTATCTCAGGAAGAGGTTTAGGCACTTCAGTAAGAGTAATTGGTTTCATGTGAGCTGGGCCTGTCTATCAGATCTAATTATCCATTTCCTGAGGAAGGAGAGATAGTTAAAGTAAAGAGCAGAAACTTACTAGTAAGATTTCCATCTTCTCTGATCTCAGTTCTGAGGAATCCCAAACCAGACCCCACATCCTAGAAATTCCTCTAAAAATTGAGTCCGTGTAGAATGAGGGTCAAATCATCTGGGACTGATCCTAGAAAAAAAGGGAATGTGGTTGCCCGGACACTCTGCAATAATATGGTGAGCAAGATGAGTTCACTGGCACCTGTACCTATTATGAAACTGAGGAAGACCCTCTTGAATGGAGGTCCCTTTACAATTCCTTATTCATACATAAACCCTTGTTTAGTTCAGTTTATCGCCTATGTCTCAAGAAATTTGGCCAGGCTACACCACCACCGCTTCACACCAAACTGAAAGTTACGCCTTCAGCCTACAATGTACAGCTTCTAATATACACCACAGTATACTCTAAGTGTCTACCCAGAAGATGAACATCATTTCTCTTCAGATTCTACAAGCCATAGCCCATGAAGTTCTTCCCTCCACCTGGTGACATTTCCATATTGGTAAACAAAGTGAGATTTGGGATCAGCTAGTTCCCATTGCCCATGTGATGAGTTGTTTTTCCCCCCTAAGCATAACGCCTTCTTCCAAACTAATACTATGATATTCACATAAAAGGAAAGCAAAAGTGGACTGACTTCTACTTTCATAAAGCATATTCACTTCAGATTTGAATCCTTAAGGACAGAGTTTTTTGGTTGCCAATAGAGGAAAAATAAACTTTTAAATGTTAAAAGAGAGTAAAAAGCTCAAGATAAGTCCCTAAGCAGAACTCCTTTTCCAAAAGAGATTAAAAAACAATCCAATATCATACGTAAAATTGACTAAGGATAGGTAAAAGAATATGAAATGAAGTTGCTTTAAATGAAGTTTATTTGTAAGGATTTTAAATGATGTGGTTAGGGATGTGTATATTTTCTTTTGTAATCAATGATCCTTGCAGGTCATCATCATCACCATTCCCTAGCAAATAAAAATGAATTTGCTTCAAAACTCACCTTTAGAATAAAATTTGGAGGAGGGGCAGCAAGCTCTGGTTATGGAAACAAAAGCCCTGGGTTCAAATCTCGCTGCTGACATTTATTATAGGTATGTCCATGACCTGAATTACCTGTTTTCTCACCTGAAAAATAAGGCAGTTGGCCTAGGTGGCCTCTGAAATCTGTTCTAGCTCTAAATCTATAATCAATTTTTTCATTGTTGATTCTTAAACTTATTATTTATTTAACATTCTTTTTTTCCTTAAGTTCCAAATTCTTTTTCTCTCCCCCATCCCTGCCTCCACTTACTTCGAATGTGATGTCAATATAATCAATTTCTTCAATCATTTTCTTATAAACCAAGGATATTTCTAGGGAACCATTTAAAAGCTTTAGATGAACATATTGACAAGCGAATCTCTCTGAGAAACTAAGGGAACTTAGGATCCAAATGCTTGCATTGATTTAACCTTCAGACGAGTGGGAAAGAACAGCCACTGTTCTCTTTCCTACTCTTTCCAAAAGGTTAAATTAAAAGGAGTTGAGTGAGAAGTAGCTGTCTAATGATTTGGGTTAGTTCCAGGAATTTTTATCATTCCTCAAATTAAAGCAGGACCAATTTAATTTTTATAACAGACATCAAAGGCATTGTTTTGAAATTAAGACCAAATACTCACTTGGCAAGAGAGAGAGAACATGATTGCAAAGGTGGTTTTCCTAAGGTCAGGCTGATCCATTATTCTAAAGATGTACCCACGCCTACAATTTCCTCAAATACTTGAACATTGTGTACTTATATTGATCAAGACTGATCAGGAAAAGATCAGAATATCTATCACCTTCCCTTATTTGTAAAGAAGGAGGGCAATGGCAATGGCTTTTTGGTATATACTCTCGGAGTCAGTTGATACATTGGTTAGTGTTCTACTGAGTGGTTTTTTTTTTCTCTCTCCATTTTTTGTTTTTTTGTGACATGGGATGCCTATGTGGAGAGGAGAGTGAGGAGGGATATATTTGGAAATTCAAGCAAAGTTTAAAAAAAAGCCAATAGTTTTTTTTTAAAAGGAAATTAAACCCAAGAGAAAACTTACTTTGTTGTATTTAGAGAAAAGGAGGATAAGCAGTGAGGGGGAGAAAAGAAGAGATTCTCTGTTAGAATCTGGAGCTAGAGACTGACAGTAGCCCTGACTGGAAGAATCATCCTAAATAACAAGGGTAGACTTTGCTGTGTAAAATCTTTAAGTCTTTAGTGCTATGCCCTTCCTGAAACTAAGCCCTGGAATGATACTCCAATAAGATTAAGGATTTATCCATTGTGGTCTGGGTTGGATTCTTCTCCATAAAAGGCCTAGAAATGTAGCCCTTAGGTTTCTCAACGTTTTAAGCTTCTGCTGCTTTCAGTAGCTCTATCCCCAAGACTTTATCCCTCTGAACAGAGCCCTTTTGGGGCTCCCTGGTCCCCCATGGCTCCTTTTCATAGAATGAAAGCAGAAAGAGAGCAAATGTCCCTGGTACAGGGGAAGAAGATTAGAGGACATCTGAGAAAACTCAAGGTATCTAGCCCAGCTTGGGAGGTGCATAGCTAGGCTAAGTTCAAAAAGCTGCCTCTGCATGCCAGGAGGACAGAAGGTAACTGTACGCTTTTGTAATCTAAGCTATCATTGTTCTATGAAAACCTCATGCATGGTAGCCTTGGCTGAAGGTCTCTTCAAAGAAGTAGGTGAGGCTATGTTAACTGGCTGTGATGAGATTCTGCAATGCTGAAAGTGAGAAAACTTCACCTTAGAGGTGACAACCAGTGGGGTAGAGCTACCTCCTTCTGATATCTAACTCTGAGTCCAGAAGAAAAGTAACCCTCCTCCACCTAGACACAGAACAAGATTTCCTCTTTTTCATCTTCAGCAGCCTTGACCTCTTGAAGGTTTTAGCTACCTTGGAAGATACCAGTAGTGACTGAATGGGTGGAGAGCCTCAGGGACATAGAAGCAACAGTAAAGAGAAAAAGAGCCTATTCACTGAATATGTGGAAAGATTGATGTCTGCATCATCAGATATTCATCAAAGGACTGACATTTAAAGATGGTTATCTCCTTTTTTGAACAATATTTAAGCTGTCATTTTAATGAAGTTGGTTTTGAAATAAAATCATAATTGTCTGAATTATATATACAAATCTCTAAAACTTAGCAATTATTTATTCTTAAATGTAAACCAACCCTATGCTGTGTTAACCAACATGATCTACCACTTGGTGATGACTACTCACTTCTTAAAGTGGCCTATTCACTGAATGGGTGTTACCTCACTCAAAATAAGAAGCCTAAAAGGTTCAGGGTCTCCCATTGCATCCCGGGCCATCTCCAGTTGTCCTGATGAATATCAGACCGCTGAGCCCAGATGGTTCTGGAGGAGAAAGTGGGACTGGTGGCTTTGCAGAGCCCTCCCTTACTCTAAACAAAGTCAAGTGCAAGTCATGTCATCATTTCCTGATGTCATGGTCCTCTTTCAAAATGAAGGACAAACACACAACAACAAAGAGCAGTCATAAGGTACCTCATAGGTTCAAATCTCCTTTAAACTGGCCTGCCTTTTCAATACCTACAGACGTCTACTAAGTTTAGTAAAACTCCCCCAAAATGAGAGATTCTGTAGTATTTTCCTAGGCTTTGCCCAGAGCCTGGGCCATGACCAGGACCCATGATAGATGGAAACTAAACTAGTTCCATGACACTGATGGAAGCTTTATTAATTTGGGGAAAGAGGGAAGTTCTGCAATGAATAACTTTCTGCACCAGTAGGGGCTGGAAGTGTCAAGTCATAAGCCAAGTATAAGAATAGGCATACATGTGATAGAATGGAATGGCAGGAAGGCAAAAAAGCAACAAGCATTTATTAGGTAACTACTACATACCAGATATTGTGTTGAGTGTTTTACAAATATTATTTTATTGGACCCTTATAACAGCCCTGAGGGCTAGGAAATAGGCGCTATTGTTATCTTGATTTCAAGATGAAGAAATTGAGGTAAACAGTGCTCAGTGTCATACAGCTAGTAAGTGTCTAGGGTTGGATTTGAACTTAGGCCCAGTGTTCTATCCACTGTACCACCCAGCAGCCTCTACGCAGAGATGAAAAATGGACCTGAAGCAAAAGCAGAGTCAAAAACAGGAAGAAAGTCCTAGGTGGTTATGCCATTTGGGGTCCAATATCAAGATAAATGAGCAATAGCAGATAGATATCTCACTTTGCTACACTCACCAACTCTGCAGTCTTCAATAGACTTTTATACTAAAATCCGATGAGGATGGAATATATAGCAAATGGCACTGGGTTTGATATCATAAGACCTGACTTCTCATCCTGACCCTGCTGTTTATTAGCTGTGTGATCTCAAGCAAATCATTCAACCTCTCTGGATCTCAGCAGTGCCACTGATGTCCCTTCCAACTCTAGAGTTGTAATCTGTGCACAGCCTGAATGGATTTAGAGCTGGAAGAGACTTATGATGACATCTGCTGCGACCCTCCTACTATGTTATAGTTGAGAAAACTGAGACACAGAGGGAAAGTGACTTGTTCAAAGCATGTAGGCAGTGAGTAACAATCAACCAACAAATGAAGATTTGAACCCAGGTTCCCTGATTCAAAATCCTATGGCACCATAGTGCTGCATAGGGGGCTGTAAAATGGGTATGATCATGCCCATAGTACCTGCTTCATAGGGTTGTTGTGGGGATCAACTGAGATCAGGGAGGCAAAGTGCTTCCTAAACCTCAAAGCTGCAGAATGGGAGCTAGTATGACTTTTTGGAGAAGGTGGAGGTATACTGAAGAACGATGAAAGCTTTTATAAAATATCTACTCATACTCATCTAAAGCCTTTCCCAGCCAGCCCAAGTCAAATCCAGCAGCTCATGGGAAGGAAAAGCTATCTCAGATCAGGAGAGCTGCCCTGTCACTTCCTGGAACCAATTCATCGAGAGTTGATGGAAAACCTTACACTTCTCACTCTCTGGACGATGAAAACTCAATAGTAGCAGTTTGGTGCTTATAATTATTGTTCCCAAGACCTCCCCTAGGTTTCACGAACTTGCCTTTTGAATTGCTTGGTGAAGTTACCCCATGGAGGTCGGGTTTATAGGCATGTGGCCAAATCTGGGCGTGGTGTGCCAACACTGCAAGAAATGAGTGCTCGTAGGCAACCTGCCTCTTCCTGATCTTTTCTGTAGAAATTGCCAACTTATGAGGTATAATCAGAAGAGGAAAACTCTTCCAGTGGCAGAGTGGGGTGTCCAACCAACCTGCTTTATCTAAAATAGTACTTTGGAATTGCAAACTGCCTTTGTGAAAAGCATATTTAAGCTCTATGGGGCAGCTAGGTGGTGCAGTGGATAGAGCCCCAGTGAAGGAGTCAGGAGGACCTGAGTTCAAATCTTGCCTCAGACACTTGACACTCACTAGCTGTGTGACCTTGGGCAAGTCACTTAACCCCAATTACTTCATTCTGGGTCATCTCCAGTCATCCTCAAAAATATCTGGTCACTGGACTCAGATGACTCTAAAGGAGAAGTGAGGCTGGTGACCTGCACAGCCCTCCCTCACTCAAAACAAGTCAAGTGCAAGTCATGTCATTATTTCTCTGATGGCATAGTCTTCTTCAGCAATGAAGGACAAACACACACACATTTAAAATAGCTCTATTTAATTTTGCAAAATACTAGGTTCAATGTACAATGTAGCTGCTGACTTTGCCATGTCATTTGCCTTTAACACTAAATGCATCATCTATTTTCTTCTTTGGGGTGACAGGAATTGACCTTCACACATTAAGATCAGTTTGAATTGTATAGCTCATTAACATTTGCAAAATGCTTTCCTCATGACAAACCTGCATTTAGGAGGTTTATTATCATCCCACTTTTACAAGTAAGAAAACTAAGATTCATAGAGATTGCAACTAATATGAGGCAAAACAAGGATTCCAGTGCAAGTGCTTTTTCCTTAAGACCTATGCTCCTTACACCACAAACCAAGTACTACAAATGCTGAATATGTTAAATACCATTCTACATTTTGCTCTACTTTGATCTTTTTAAGTCACAGAGTAGTATGAAGAAAAGAGCATGGGGTTTGGAGTCAAAATGATGCCGTTTGAGAGGTTCAGGGACCTCCCCACAAGATTGGAGTTCTGGACAGGGTGGTCTGGAATGAATTCACAGACTCAAACATTTTTTAAGTCAAGTTGGAAAAGGTTTATTGTAATGCCAATATGGCAGGTAGAGGTCCTTAAGGAACCTGGAACTTAATAGGAATGATGCTAAAGCTTATATAGGAAAAGTAGCAAATTATCTGGCAAATATGCTGATTGGATGACAACTTATAACCTTGGTCACAGGCATCATTCAACACTGGAAACCAGGGGAAGGGGTTCCTCATGGGTATATTTTTGGTCTGTTACATCTGTAGCAAGATAGTTTTGAGAGTTGATGTCTATAGCTTGACCTCTGGATTGTATATGATAACTTTGGGAATCAATATATGATAGTTCTGCTGGTTCAAGATAGTCCTGTTCATACAAGAGAAATTCTACAGAGGTCAGCTGATATGAACTCACAGAGATGAGTCTTGCTGATTTCAGACCCCTAGCACTTTGTCTATTTTGTCAGCAAGCTGCCCCATTTCCAGCTCTAATGTTGATTATCCCCAAGATATCTTATATATGTATATAATGTATATATATACATATACATATATATATATATATGTAGCTCTTTTCACATTATCTCTTCCATTAGATTGTGAACTGCATGAAAGCAGAGACTATCTTTCACCTTTTTCTGCATCCCCAGTGCTTAGTATAGTGCTTGGCAAATAGTGGCACTTAATAAATGCTTACTGACTGGACTTATTGATCTCCTATGACCATCTGAAAACCAAAGGGATAAACCTAAATGTACACTCCACTAGAGCGACCCACACATATAATGGGTATCAAGGGTGTGCTGGAGCCACTTTGAACCTATTCAGTGGATTGTTAAATTTTCAGTGTGATCATTTATACCTAGGAAATCTACAAAAGCTACAAAACAGGGTTTGATTTTTTTGTTTCATCGATTGTCTAGACTCAAAAGCAGAGCCTGGCACCTAGTTGTTATTGTCTGACTCTTTGTGACCCTATGGGCCATACTGTACCTGGAGTTTTCTTGGCAGAGATACTGGAGTGATTTGTCATGTCCTCTTCTGGTAGATTAAGGCAGAGGTTAAGTGACTTGCCCAGGGTCAAGTAAATAGTAAGTGTCTGAGGCTGTATTTGAACTCTGGTCTTACTTTAGGCCCAGAGCTCTATCCACTGAACCAAGCCTTCCTTCCTCTGGCACATAGGTACTTAATTAATGCTTTTTACTGATTAATATGGAAAATTTTAATAGTACAGATCAAACTTAAAAGTATGTCATAAGTATATAAATTTTTTTTTTCTTTTGGAGAGCTGGTTGTTAAACATTTACCAGTATACATACATTAAATGAAGGCATAGATGTAAATAATTCACTAGGATAGTAATCTCTCTCACAGAGCATGAGATGGAAGTTTCTGAATTCAATTAGATATTTTCCTGAAACTAAAGGAAGGCCTTCCTCTTGATGAGCATGAGAAGAATGCATCTTATAAGTGGCTTGTCCCAAGACAGCTCTTTGGACTCACACATAACATGGGCATTCAGGGGTCAAGCTCTCAAAGGAGGCCAAACTTGTTTTCCCTTTCCTGGGGAATAAACTCCATCCAAGTTGATGTTCTAGGATAGGATGGAGAAGAATCTCTTCCTCTTTGGATTTAGGGAACAAGACAGAGGGGAAGAACCAAGCTGAAGTAGGTCTTCTGTTGTGTTAGCATAGTTCAATTGCACTCATTTTGTCATATTAGAGCAAATCATGCCTCTTTGGAACATACCAAGCATTTATGGCAAAAGCCTGATATGATATGGCCCATAAGGCCATACTCCTGTTAATCCTGTCCCACAACACAAATTTCCTACTGCGTCATCATAACTATCAACACTCTATTATTAGTGATGTATTTGCCTATTACAATATTCCAGAGAGGTGATATTGTACTGACTTTCCTCCAGTCCTTTCCTGAGCGATAGGGATTAGAACTGTGATTTCATTGGTATAGAGAACTCTTGGGTGAGGAAATTCCTTTTACCGATGCAGGCTGCACCTTCTCTGAAACTTACAGACTTGGAGTTGCCTAGAGCAGAAGGAAAGCAGTAGCTGGAACCAGATTAAAATGTAATTGGGAAGTAAAATTCAACAAAATATGAAAATACCTTAGAACATAATGTTAAGGTTTTATTTTCTATTAATATGGGCCCGACAGGGATCTTAGCACATAGTTTAGTAGACCCATTTTTATGTGAATTTGACACTACTGGTCTAGAGAATTTAGTAGGTAAGTGACTTGAACAAGGTCACCTATCCACTATTGTGTTACAGAGATACTTGAACCCAGGACTTTCTAGCTTTGAGGCCTCCATCTGCTCTGTCATGCTGCCTCTAAATATGACAATAAAACTTTTCTGGTTCCAATTAAGGCAGTTAGGTAGCCCAACGGATGGATCGCTGGTCTGGGAACCAGGAAGACTCAGTTTCCTGAGTTCAAATCTGGTCTTGGATACTTACTAGCTGTGTGACCCTGGGAAAGTCATTTAACTATGCTTGCCTCAGTTTTCTCATCTGTAAAATGAGCAGAAAAAGCAAATGGCAAGGCCATTCGAGGATCTTTGCCAAGAAAACCCCAAAAGGGGTCAAGGAGAGTTGGACATGACTGACCAACAAGAGTTTCAATTAAATTGAGATTTTTGTTAATTTCTATACTAAAAGATATTGTTCCTGGCTTCACATAAATAAGTATGTGGGTACCTTTAAATCTTTATCATAACTTTTGCAAGATGTTACATTAAAAAAAAAAGAACTCGAAAGTCACACAAGTGTATATTTTAGTTTTGTCTACAAGGTTAAGAGCAAAGGTAGTCTATATCTAGGATAGATTGACCCAGAGCCAGGATCAAGGGGAGTAGACAACTGCTTTCAGGGAATTACAAAGTAGACTTTTTAAATATTACTTTAAAAATGTATGTTTTAATGCCATAAAATTACATTATCTGTGGCACAGAGGTATTTATTTTGTGTTAACTGAATGCATATATATTGCTATGAAGGCTCCAGGACCACTATGGACAGGCAAATATGAAAGGCATGAAAGGAGGTATCATTTTTAAACCTTGCCTAAGGAGAACTAATTTTTCTTTAATGTATTTTTAATGACCCCTGAAATAAAAACCCATCTTTTCTAACACCAATATTCTTCTGGTGATTCTATATGGCTACAAATCATAGACTACCACAATCTCAGAAGAATCAAAATGGCAGGTCACTCAAAGGACAATGCAGAGCTGCAAAATGAATATAAAGAGGTTGCCACATATTACCCACCATGAATTGTGCCCAAGTTGTGTAAAAGATAGTAAATGTATGTCAAAGAAGGTTAGTGAAAACCAAGGCTAGCAAGTGGTCAGGCTCTGCCCTCCTCCCTCCCCCTCCCCCACTTTATTGATACCATTGTTAGAGTCAGAGACCTAGAGCCAAGCACATGGGTAGATTTCCAGGTGGGTTATTCAAGGAAAAGAGTTGTAGACAAGACAGTCCTATAGGATAAGGCATGGATGGCTGGAGATCTGCCCCAGTGGAAGGGATACCCATATATTGATCCACTGAAATGTAAGCCAAGGAGATACTGAGCAATTGATCTATTTCAGTCTAAAAGGAGTATAATTTCCTTGATACTAAAGTTTAGAGGTGAGAAGATTGACCCCAGTTTCCCTAAGGATGTGAAAAGGGGCCCCGTGTCCATCTTGGCCACCAAACTCCCTTGTCTGTTAAGGGCTGCATCTCCCACTTTGACTGGAAGAGAACAGAAAAAAGGAAACAAGAAATACAAACCTATGTGGCTCCTCAGTTGGACCCTCGGGGCAGAGCCAGTATCTGCATCAGCAGCCACCCTCGAAGCTCGTCAGTTACCTAATATTCCCCAATGGCCGGGGCCCAAGTGGAATCAGAGGGCCAAGGCTTCTTGGTTCAAGGTGGGGGGGCATTCATCAGCAGATATTAGCATTAATTAGAGCAGGGTACACAGCCTCGGCTTTCTTCAGGCGATATTCCTTCATACTTAACCTGTACAAATCGCAGCGTGTTACCACATCTCCCTCATAAACATCAACAAGAAATACAATCTGTCCTAATGTTCCTAGCTGCTTAGCCTAGTTGAACCAAATGGTTTTCTCACTCCCGACAGAAGCCTAGTCTACTTACTTAATAACTTCAGTATGGTATTCATAAGGTTCTTTCTCGCCCCCTCAATTCCCGACTAGTCTAGGGATCAGGGTGCCCAGCTTATCTGGTTAAGGTATTAACAAACTCTTTTTTTTTTTTAAATATAGCATATAGCTTTTCAGTTATGTATTTTAGAAGTGTTTCATATGTACATTTGTCTCCAAGGTCTTCCTGGCTTTCCAGTATTTCAGCGACCCTCTTGTTATTTCAGAGAAATGTGGGCTTCGATCCTGCTCCCTGCACAATGTCCTTTGGTGGGTTCTGTTTTACTTGATCTGACACTGAAGTGTAAAAGGGGCCAGAGTCTCTTCCAGGCTGGCTCAGATCGCCTTCCCAGAAGCTATGAATCTGCCATTGTAGGAAATGGTTGCCTTAGCAACAGCCCAAGTTTTCTGCCTGGGGCTGAAGAGCATGGGATCTTATTGTTTAGGAAACTCCACTAAAAATTCTCAATTTATCCAGGGCACAGGCATGCCAGGGATGGCACCCTTAGAGCTTGGCTTCCTTGTGTGAATATTTGGAGATGGCCTCCTACTGGGGACATTGCTGTTCTGTGAAACAAGAGGTTTATTGCAAACACTTCCCACTGATCTCAGGATCAAATGGCACTAACCAGAGCCAGAACTTAAGTCGGGTAAGATATTTTGGCATGTCAATTTTTGTTTTTTAATTCAGAGTTTCTTAGCCTGGCATCCATGAAAATACACACACACACACATTTAATTGATAACTACATTTCAGCATAATTGGTTTTCTTTATAATCCAATGTACTTCATTTTACACATTTAGAAACATTGTTCTGAGAAGGGGGTCCATAGGCTTCATCAGCCTGCCAAAGGGATCCATGCTAAAAAAAAAAGTCAAAACTCCCTATTTTAAAAGAAATATCATTTTAGGCCATCAGAGAGAAAGGGATAAATAATGTTCCCTCTGCAATTATCATGTTAGTCCCTGTTAATTTTAATACTAAAAATTGAGTTGCAAGAAACAAAAAGATGAGGGGGGTGATATAAATGCATTCATTGTTAATATCCAAAAACTTCTTAAATACCACTTAAAGAACTTGGAAGTTTCTCCAAGAGTAGGCCTGCACTTAAACATTAAGGAAGCATACCAGAACTGAATGAGAGCACATTTTCTTCTGCTCTGCTTTCTGCCCCCTCTAATTGATGCTTCAACTTGAGCTCTGAGAATTGTAGTTTACTTTATAATCCTCTCTCCAAACCTCCCAATCAGACCAACACTTCTTTCCAAAGCCCAAATTTCCGTGTCTGTTCCAGTAATGAGGATATGAATAACATCTAATCTTTTCTACAAGCTATGAAGAGCTAAACACCCTTCAATCAACATCCGCCTGCTTTAATTTTAGAACTAGGTGGATGAGGCAACCCTACTTCTGTTTCAGTTTCCCTCTTGTGAGTCAGAATTGCCTGAGGGTGGTCGACCACACAAGTGCTGGAGCACCCCTTTTCGAGAGTGGATTTGCAGACAAAGCACAAAAAATAAAGTTAGATGCAAAGCTGTGCCAAGATTCCCCATTCTTACTTCCATGGCAGAATTAGCCAGATGGTTATACAATATCAGAATTTGAAAAACTTTTAGAGGTTCAGTCCCTTCAATTTTACAGGTGTACAAAAATGAAACCTAAAAAACAGAGCAAAAGTGCCTTATTCCAGGTCACACAGCTGGGGAGCTAAACTTTAATCTTACTCTCCTTACTCTGGGTCCAAGATTCTGAGAGTTTGCCACATTGTCATCAGACCATCTTTTCCTGGTCCTGGGGTCCCTTAACATGTAGTTAATGAATTTTTAAAATAATATTTTGATAACTTCATTTCAACGTATTTTCCTCTGCAGTCTTACATATTTTATTTTATATATTTAAAAATCTTATTTTGAGAGTAGGGTTTATCTGCCTCACAAGGGTTCATAACATACAAAGTGGTTTAGAACTTTTGACCTAATACTTTTTGTTTCTCTCTGCAATTAGTCTGGGGTAGGGATGGGGAACTTGGGCCTTGAGGCCACATGTGGCCTTTAGATCCTTTTGACTGAATCCAAATGGTCACATGTGGCCTCAAGGCCTCAGATTCCCCACCCCTGCTCTAGGGCTTCTTATGTCCTCTAACTTTCTTTCTTCTGGAACAAAACACAGCCTACTTCCAGATAATCACCTTTATTCCTAGCATGGTTGAGATGGAACAGAAGACAGCAACTGGGGATCCAGATGCTTGGGGTATGGCAGATAATGGCAGATGCTAAGATATTAAAATAGGCATAAGGTCCCTTCTGTTCCACCTCATGGCAAGAGTGCTGAAAAATAGCACTTCTTGGGGATGATTCCAATGGTCAGCCTTCATTTAGTTTTCCAAGTTGGCCAAGAATAAAGACTCTTAAGAGAGTTGATGTGAATGTGTCTTGTATTCCTTAAGTTTCTTCTCTCACTATTGTTTTAGACCCTCCAAGATTCTTAACCTTTTTTTTGTCATGGACACTTTTGGTAGTCTGATGAAACTTATAGACCCCTTCTCAAAACAGCGCTTTTTGCCTATATGTATAATAGAAGGAAATGCCAAATTTCAATTAGAGATTAGTGAATATAAGGATATATTTCTCCCCCCTCTACTTCTCCCCATACAAATGTAGAGACTCCCTGAAATCTATTTGCATTCCCCAGGTTAAGAAGTCCTGAGGTAGACAACAGAAAAGCATGGAGGGAAGTTGCCTCCGAGCAGGTTTTATGACTCAGTCCAGACCTAAAGGAGCAGTGGGATGTTACCATACGTCCTTGTTTGTGACATTCTTGAGCCAGCTCCCCTCCAGCTATTCTAAGACATGCCTGAGCTCTTCCCCCTGTCCCAGACCCCTTGGATCTTCAGCAGGGCCATGGTGCCTGCAAGATTGTCTTCATAGGGTCATAGGTTAACTGGAAGGGGCTGACAGATCCAAACAGCCCATTTTCCTGGTGAAGAAACTGAAATGGGAAATTAAGTGACAGGCCCAAAGTCATAGAGGTGGCCTGAGTCAAGACTAGACTCCTGATCCTGATCGCTGCTCCAGTATTCTTTTCACTAGACTGGTAGCTGGTATCTTCTGAAGAGGTTATGCATTGTAGAGCAGTGGAGTCAAACAAACAGATCTCTATGGACCCAGCATTCACTTTGAAAGCTCACAAATTAACATTACCTATATCATATTGCATTTTTTATTTATTTTGTTAACATTTCCCAATTACATTTTAATCTGGTTCAGGCTGCACTCAAGAGTTTTACAGCTGCTTGTGGCCAGTTTGACCCTCTGGTATAAAGATTTCCATAGTGCTTTCCTCATAGCTGTGAAGTAGGTATTGCTGGATTTATTACTCCCATCTTACAGACATGTAATGTGGCTCAGGAAGGTTTATGTTTGGTTAGCATGAGCCACTGAGTTCAAGAAAATAATTTTCCCAATTTCTGGCAATTTTTGAAGCACAGAATTCTCAGCAATCCAGATCAGCACTTGAAATTCCCTCAGAAGCATCCAGCTAGAGAGGACATTTTTATCCCAGCATCATCCCACTAACCTAGAGTTCCATCAGCCCGTTACTGTTTCTAAGTGCAAAGCCACAGTGGGCACATCAGCAGGATCAATGAGCTGCCCTGATTGAACCTACAAATGTCGGCCGATTGCTAACAGCACTGAGTGAGGAGCACAGTTTTGGCAAGACAGCGTCCACCTAATTGGGGAGAAATAAAACAGAGCTCCTCAATTAGTAGACAAAGCAAAATTTATAAGGGAAATTCATGAGGATGGATGAGATGAGAGAAAAAAAGAAAAGAGGATTGCCGTGAGGCACAGGAGCAATAGAGAGGTTTCTTTTTCTTTTCTGGATGTTATCTATAATCATAGGAAGAGAATCAGAGACATGCGTAGTTGAAAGGGGAATGAGACTTAGTCTAGTCCCACTGATACCAAAGAGGAGCCCTCTTCATAACATCCCCACACAAGTTGCCACCCAAACCTTCTCTTGAAAATCTATGCGGATGGGGAAGGACCACTTGAGGCAGTTTATTCCACTCTGACACAGTTTCAGTTGTCAGGAAATTTTTCCTTATGCCAAAATCTACCTTTCTGCACCTTCCACTAGCTGCTTCAAGCTCTGCCCTGTAGGTCAAGCAGAGCAAACCTCATCACTGTTCTCTTTGTTCCAGAACTGGGGTTGAATCAGACACGGGGTGAAGAAAAGGGAAGGAGAGACAGTCAGGGAGAGGGGCTTTACCTCTGACCAGGGATTCTTAACCTTTTTTGTTTTATGGACCTCGTTAGCAACCAGGTGAAAGCTATGAACCCCTTCTTAGAATAATATTTTTAAATTCATAAAATACATGGGCTTAACAAAGGAAACCAGTTACATTGAAATAGTTATGTAAATTGTTTTTTAGTTTCATAGACTCCAGGTTAAGAAGGGAAAGGCAAGGGAGTAAGTATTCATCTAGCACCAACTATGTTCTAGCCTCTGTACTAAGTATTTTTACAAATAATATCTCATTTGAGCTCCACAATAACTTGTGGAAGTAGGTACAATTTTTATCCCCCATTTTACAGTTGTGGAAACCAAGGAAAACAGAAGTTATATCACTAGTCCAGGGCTACACAGTTGGTGTGTGAGGTCAAATTTTAACTCAGATCTTCCTGATTCCAGGCCCACCTAGCTGCCTCAGTGAACTCCTGCCTTAAAGGAAATATGATCCAAAGACTCTTCTAGGAACTATCTAACCCTTCCTTTGGTAGAAAATATATAGACTTGTCTTAATTAGCATAGTAATCATTCCTTTACTAAAAAGTATAATACCTGTTTAAAAGTGAAAATTATCTATAGTCACTCCAATGTCCTCAGAACTGTGATCACTGAGAAACAGGCTTAGATTAAAACATATCAGGGTTACTTTACCTGCTGTTTGACAGTAAGAGAACACTTACCAATCAAATATTAAATATCTAGTTTCCTTCATTAATTCATGGCTATGATGACTTAAGCCAATCCAAGAGCATTCCAATGGAATGTCCCTAGAAGGTTGAATGAGACCAGTTGCCATCACTTTGGAGAACTTCTCAGAAAAAGGAGGGTTTGAGAATCAGAGACTCTTGTCCTTTGCCTCTCATTTTTCCTCTAGGACTGGCCCTGTTTGCCCAGGCCTCTGGGTCTGATTCAGATTAGGAATCTTGATGGGCATTAGAAGGCGGAAGTAGGAGCAACAGGAGGAAGTTATAGAAAGGCAGATTTGGACTTGATTTAAGGAAATTTTTCCTTGCTTTCTTTTCTAAATAATTAGAGCTGTTCCAAAGTAAAATAGAAGATAGTAATTTCTTCTTTGATTATGATCTTTAAGAAGAAACTAAATGACTACTTGTTGGTAACATTGTAGAAAGGATTTGTAGTCAGGTGAGGCACCTCCAAACTTTTGGATTCTTTTGTATCTAAGACATATTTATTTGGAGCTTTTCTTAATGTATGGTATAAGATGTGAGTCTAAACCTAATTTCTGCCAAACTGCTTTCCAGTTTTCCAAGAAGTTTTGTTAAATAGTAGTTAAATAGGCTAACTCTTTACCCTAATAATTGGTCATCTTTGGGGTTATGCCCACTATAAAATACTTGGGAGTCTACCTACCAATACACACAGGAACTAAATGTACATAAAAAAAAACCCAAAACACTCTTTATAGAGATAGATGCACATATTGGAGAAATAGTAATTATTCATTTATGGGTAGGCTGAGTTAATACAATAAAAGGTATTATAACTTCAATTATAGAATGGTTAGACCAGATCACAATTCTACCAATAGATTATTAGTGTGCTTCTTTTCCCTCATT
Organism: Bettongia penicillata ogilbyi; assembly: GCA_023548195.1. NCBI lineage: Eukaryota > Metazoa > Chordata > Mammalia > Diprotodontia > Potoroidae > Bettongia > Bettongia penicillata. Next base: position 4,248,828 of record JAJHZJ010000309.1, read on the forward strand.
CCCTACAGCATTTGTCATTTCTGATAGGTGTGAGATGGTACCTCATTGTTATTTTAATTTGTCTCTCTCTAATCAATAATAATTTAGACCATTTTTCAAATAATTATAGATATTTTTGATTTCTTTTGAAAACTGTCTATTCATATACTTTGACCATTTCTCAATGGCAAAGACCACAAATTTTGATATCTTGTCTCATAATTTCAATTGATGAAATTGTTTCTTAGTTCTTTGGCCCATAAATTCCGTAAGATTAAATTATTTATTTTCCATTTAATTTTTCATTCTGGGTCAGTAACAGATATGTTTAATATATGTTTTTCTATATTTGTTTGTTTTTATGCTCTAATACATCCTTAACTTTTATAAAGGTGCCATACCATGCACAATTAAGATTTATGTATACTCCTTGCTATTCTCATTCAATAATTTTCAGAGATTTGTTATATCTAGTTTTTCTAAAATTCTATTCAGGCCTTTTATTTCTTTCTTTTTGTGGGAGAGGGGGAACAATTTGTCTAAATCTGAAAGGCATATATTCAGGTCTCCAACTATTAGAGTATTGCTGTCTATCCATGTAACTTGCTTATCTGTTCCATTAAATATTTAGATGCTATGTTATTTGATGCATATATTTTGCATATTGATATTAATTCATTTCTATGGTAACTTTTAGCATAATATGGTTTCCCTGTTTTCCTCTTTAAATGAAATCTATTTTTACTATTATTTTGTCTGAGATCATGTTTGCTACTCCTGCTTTTTTTTGAGTTCAGTAGAAGCAGACTAGATTTTGCTCAAGCTCTTTAACTCTTTGTGAAACCTTATGTTTCAATTGTGTTCTTATAAACAACACGTTGTTAGATTCTGCTTTTAATCCATTCTGCTAATCTTATCTGTTATATGGATGAGTTCATCCCATTCACATTCATGGTTATGATCTATAATTATGTGTTTCCCTCTATCTTATGCTCTTATACATTTTCTTCTCTTCTCCCTCCCCTACCCCATTTTAAAAAGAAGAGGGTAGGGAGAGAGGAGCATGCTTGTACTAGTGCTATGTTTAATGCAACGTGCTTCAGATCAGCTTCCCTCTTCTCTTCTACTCGTGTAAACCCCAATCAAATTTTCTCACCTGTTCTTCCTTTAATTCTAAAACCTTTCTTCCCTACCTTCCAAGGTTTGAGTTTGCTTTGCTTATTATTAGCACTCCCCCCCCAAATCAACCCTCTTTGCTATTCCTCCCTCTTGTCTCTTCCTATTCCCTCCTGTTTCCCTGTTGAGTTGAATGTATTTCTATACAAAATTTTGTCTGTGTTGTACAGTCTTTCACTGGTTCAGATTATAATAAGATTCAAATGACACCCACTCCTCTCAATGCTTCTTCTTCTTGATGTAATCTTCTACTTGTACACCTTGATTAAGTGAAATAGAATGTCCTCCCACTCTTCCTCTCTCTTTCTTTCCTAGTACAGTCATTTCTCCCTCCCTTTTCTTCATTCTTTTAAGATCACCAAAATATAGGGAAATCTATATTTTAAGCATTCTCAGGTTCTCTGTCTTATTTATCGTATTTTACAGTTTCTATGCAGCTCTGATCTTTTCATCTGGACTTCTTGGAAGGTTTCCATTTTGGTAAAGATCTATTTTATTCTACCTATAGGAATGTACTAAATTTTGATGGGTAAATAATTCTTGGTTGTAAACCAATAACACTTACCTTTTGAAATACAATTTTCTAACCTCTCTACTCCTTCTTGGTGGTAGCTACTAAATCCTGTGTGATCTTAACTGTGGTTGCATGGTACTTGAACTCTTCAGTCTGCTATTTACAACATATTCTCATTGATTCAGGAGCTCTTGATTTTGGCTACGACATTCCTGAGAGTTTCCATTTTGGGGTTTCTTTCAGGAAATAACTTATATTTTACTATTTTCATTTTGCTCTCTTTTTATAAAAGATTTGGGCTATTTTCCTTCATGACTTTTAGTAAGAACTTTGTAGGCTCCATCTTGAGTCTAGACAATACAGCTGTAGGTTTTCCCCTGGTCAGAGCTGCAATAAATAGCCCCAGCCTCTATGAGCTAGAAGAGTGTGTAGGTTTAGAGTGATAGGGTTGGTTATTGGCCCATCCATAGTCTACAGTTCTTGCCTTGATCACTTGCTGGTGGATTGAATCCTTGTTCCTATTCCATCTCTAGTCATTGCCTAGAGGCTGAATCTATTTTGATTCTAATCCAGGGTTAAAATGACAGAACAACAAATCTCCAACCCATTCCACCTGTACCCATAGGCTGAATCCTCAATTCTGCTTCAGGGCCAGAGCCATGGAGCAGGAGGTCCGTTCCTGGTCACTTGCCTCTGTGCTGAATCTCTAATTTCCAACAGGATAATGATTCTTTAAGGTTTTTCTCTTGGATTTTCTGATTAGTACTCAGCCTGCTGCTTTTCCTTGATCTTTGTTGCAGTACTTGTGGAAGAAAGCTAGGCTCTATATTCTATCCTCTAAATAACCAAAATTACAAGGTGACTCAAAGGGCAATGAAAAAACATGATGATACTCAGACTGCAGCATATTATAATGATTATTTGCTCAAAAAGTATAAGAAAAGGACATCATTAAGGATACATACGACTGGGAAAGGAAGTGAGCCAGTCACGTAACTAGAGTAAGATTTAACAGGACAGGTTGCATGTTGCATTGTTGACCACAAAATATTAAGAGATCTAGAGAAGGGGTTTGGCAGGACCTCTACGAACAAGTCTGGGAAAGATAGGACAAGAATCACACGGAAAGCCTGGATTAGGGGCATTGTGATGATATTCAAATAAGACCATAGATATAAAGTATTGTGAACCTTAAAATCCTATTTAAATGCTAGTTATTTATATTTCTATTATTAGAATATAGGCCTCCAATCTGGTGATGAATTCATTCAGTGAGCCTTCTGCTGAACTCAAGCATTGTTTATAGAGCAATACAGACGTATACAGACATGTGCTGGTAAATGTTTAACAACTGGCAAAAAAAAAATGTGCTGTGCATACAATTCTAAATTTAAACTATATTATTAACAGTTACAGTTTCTTGGGTCTAGGCAATCAAGAAAAAAAAAAATCCAACTCTGATTTGTGACTTCCAATTTCAGTGCTCACACTGAAATTTTAAGCAGAGCTTTCCCAAGCCGGCTAGAGCTGCCTCCAGCACATTCGTGGTCTGGATATAGTATACTCTGTTCTAGGGAAAGAAGCACCCCTCCCATCCACCCAGTGAGATGAATAATTTAAATCTGTATCTCCCCTTTTGGCTCTGTGGACTACAATGCTATATTTATTATCTAGAGCAGTTGGGAATAAAGGAGGTTCTCAAAGACATTATTAATATTTCCACAGTTTCCTAGTATTACTAAAAGATCCATTTACAATTCATTCCCCATCACTAAAGTATTAATTAAATCTGCTTTCCCCCTCCCTAAGAGGCACTTGTATGTTAGGACACATTATCAAAAAGGTTTTAAGACTCAAATGGGAGAACAACAGTCTTTGGTTGATATTTTGGAATTAAGACTTCCCTGCCTGAGGCTTCTTTTGCACTTTTTTGGGCTTGTTATTATTCAGTTGTGTCTGACTCTTCACAACTCTGGGGTTTTCTTGGCAAAGATACTTGGGTATTTTGCCACTTCTTTCTCCAACTCATTTTACAGATGAGGAAACTAAGGTAAACAGGGCTAAGTGACTCACAGCTAGTAAGCATCTAACACTAGATTTGAACTCAGGAAAGTGAGTTTTCCTGACTGTAGACCCAGCACTCAGTCCACTGTGCTACCTAGCTGCTCCAGTGTCACACCGTGAACATGGACATCTACTATGACAATGATTAAGGCCAGGATGTGCTCAGGAAATATTCAGTTTCAGAGGCTGCCAGGCTGTCGCTGGCCAAACTCACAAAGTAGATCTACGAAGTTGGTATTATACGCTATATGAAGTCTCCATCTGAAGTCTTCCCTCATTGCCTCACCCTGGTGTGAAGGTCTGCCTGGGTTCTTGAAACCTACGCCAACTGGACACAAGTTCTGGCAAGTCTTGCCCGCATGAAGAAACTTCAGTCCTGGCTTCACAAGTATCTATCTGTCTATTGTTTGAAGAAAAGTCTTGCTTGACCAGCTTATATTTATCATTTGAGAACTTCAGGGAGATTTCTCATAAGGATATCACAAGGGAATGAGCTTTTCAGTCTATTTTTTAATGTTATTTTTGTCACAACAACTTATGAAAACCATTGAATGAGGCATGAAGTTGTTCTAGTCTCTGCCAATGTGGGCACTGATCCTTGAAACACTGAATTATGTGCCTTCTTAAATGTGCTGGAATGAAGGTGGGTGACATTCTTCCCTCCTTCACTCTGTATCTTCCAGTTTCAGTGCAGCCACATTCCTTGATACAGGGAAGCAGAAGCTGAGTCCTATCTTAGTGGACACGTTTCCCTCCTTACCATAGTAAAGCTATGAGTAGTAGCCCTCTTCTACACAAAGAGCCCTTTCTAATATCCTCTTAGGTAGGAAGAGAATAAAGGAAATGCTTACAGTATATTTCCAGAAGAAGCAAGGTTGTGTAGTCAGCACTCATAAAAGTATAATTCATTACCTGAATCATGACTTGTTTTTGTTCTTTTGTTAAAACTCTCAGGAAGATGGATCTCTTTAGCAGGCTGCCTGGGTTTCCCAAAGTCATTTAGACGAATCTTAGAAGAATCATCGTGACACAATGCATAGGAAACTTACAGGATCAGAAGTTGTTGTTTGGTCATCTTAGTAACATCCGACTCCTTATGACCCCATGTGGGGTTTCCTTGGCAGAGATCCTGGAGTGGTTTGCTGTTTCCTGATCCAGCTCACTTTACAGATGAGGAAACTGAGGCCAACAGGGTTAAGTGACTTGCTAGTAAAAATGTTTGAGACCAGATTTGAACTCAGGAAGAGAAGATTTCCAGATTTCAGGCCAGGAACTCTATCTACTGCACCACCCAGCAGCCCAACCCTGGCTCATGTCTGGTCTCTAATTGTGTGTGATCCTGGGGCAAGTTACTTAACCTTTCTTTCTCAGGAAACCTTCCAAGACTAAGCTGCAGAGGTAGTGCTGATCTGCCCTGGTATAGGGAGTTTTGTAATAATGCTGACATCACAGGTGTGGGCCAGAAAGAAAAAAAAATTATATTGAAAACAAAAAACACAACCACATTTCCCTAATTTACCTTCCCCTCAAACACTGGGCATAAGAACTTAGAGAGGGAGGTGGAAAGGCCCTCAGAGGCCTTCATTTTAAGAGGAAAATGAGACCCAGGAAGAATTAGAGACTCACCAAAGGTCACATAGAGGGGAGGAAGAGGAGAGATTAGGTTCAGAACCAGAGACAGTGGTCTAGCTAGGCAAGGAGACTCTCCCAGAGAAGTCTGGTCTTTGATTGGAAGTCTGGCACATGGATTGAAGATAACTTCAAACCTTCACACCTTCCTCAACATTTAAATAATGGCATTATCCTTACTGTCAATATAGTCTGACTATGTGACCTTGACTGAGGAAATGACTTTACTCTTATAAAATGGGACCACTATGGCTCAGAATGGATATCTCATAGGTCTATGTGAGGTGTTATTGAGGAAAGTGCTATAAAACTGTGAGCTATTGTTAGTGATGCCTTCCCATGGCTAACCCCAGTTAGTTTTTCCTATTGTAACATGTATCACCTGACTAATAATACAGATTTAGACTTGTATAAATATTCAATTTTTTCACAATTGCTTATTTCAAGAAAATACAGTGGAAAGGATTTGTACAAGAGAAATAGAATGTGATAAATTACCTTTAAACCTGTTCTGATTTATTTTAGACTCTGGGTTTGCCTAATAGCCTGAAAGAGCTGTCATCAAACTGATCCTTGCAATGAATGCCTTTGAAAAGTGACAACTTAAGATCTTTGAAAGATGGGTACTGAAACTAAATATGGTTATTATCTCTTGCCTGTATTTTTACAATAGCATAGGCCAGGGGTGGGAAACCTGCAGCCTTGAGGTCACATGTGAAGTTTAGATTCAGTCAAAGGGCCATACTTGAGGACCTAGAGAGCCACCTATGGCCTCGAGGTCACAGGTCTTCCACCCCTGGCATAGACTTCTAAGTGGTCTCCCTGACTCCAGTCTTCTTCTCTCCCTCTCTCTCTCTCTCTCTCCCTCTCTCTCTATCCATTTGCTTAAACTCTTTGAGCCTCAGTTTTCTCATCTGTGAAGTGAGGATGAAATCACTTGTATCACCTACTTCATGGGTATCACTTTTAAAACTGTATAAAACTATATATTTATATAGACCAAGTGGGTTGGGGGACTCTTTTAACAAGAGTCTATGCTTCTTGATTCTCAGTAGACAAATATATTTGGAGGCAACCCCACTCATTCATCTTTACCAATAAGGAGTGAGTCCCATACCAATGTTCTTTGGGGGAATTAGCTAAAAAATTGTGGTCTAGGCCTATAAGAGTATTCTTAGGAGAACCAAAGCTCAAAAATGATACTGAGTTAGCAAGTAATGCTAAGGACAAATTAAAGTGTCTTTTTAAAAGTTATTTTAGGCAAAGTATTAGGATCAAATAGGGGATATGATTGCTGCTTAGAGTATATGGGCTATTCATAAATGACAAGGGAGAGATGATATGCAGTATTCAACTCTTACTTGACTTTGACTTCCTCAGCCATGGAGAAGAATCATTGTACCAGAAAAGATAAATCAAAATCAATTAACAAGAATTTTGAATAAAAATAAGTAGGGAGATAAGTGCCTTCTATGAGCTTAAAGCAGTAGGTCCAGAGTAGAATGCCTCAAGGATTTGTCCTTGACCTTGCGCTGCTTAATATTTTTATTACACTCATCAAAAGGGTACAGGTAGAATGCCCATCCAGTTTGTACATGACACCATGCTGAAAGATAGGTAACCAATGCATTGGATATCAGAGACTGAATCCAAAAAAACAATCTTTGATACGTCAGGTAGAAGAAAAATTAGATTTATTCTGCTTGGCTCCAAGCAGTACAACTAGGAAAAGTGAGTAAGAGCTAATGGCAAAAGGGCATATTTAAGCTCTGTGTCTGGATAAATTTTAATCAAAGCTATCTCAAAGGGGAGTGGTTGTTTTCTGAGGAAATTGAGGTCCAGAGATAACACCTGACTTATCTGAGTTCATATAAATAAAGGACACAATAGAGATTTGAGTTCAGGTCCCTTGGCTTCAGATACACCATTCTTTTCACTGTATTTATGACTTAGAAAATTATTCTGACAGTGGTACGCAACGATAACTCTCTCTCTCTCTCTCTCTCTCTCTCTCTCTCTTCCTCTGTGTGTGTGTGTGTGTGTGTGTGTGTGTGTGTGTGTATATATATGTATATATATATATACATATATATATATATATATGAGGATGCATATTATGTAAGTAAAGGATGTTGTCATGAGAGCCACTGGGCAATTTGGTGAATATTCAAATAAACTTGAATGAAATTCTAGTCCTTGGACCTTATCTGAAGGGTATCTAACATGCAGTCTAGGAACTTGCTGAAAGAACACAGAGTGCTTTAGATTGCTTCCCAGAGAGGGGAAGGGCATAGGAACAAACATGTATATAGTGTCTATTATGTTCCAGACACCATGCTGAGCATTTTACAAAGACTTCCATTAATCCTCCCAATAATTCTGGGAAGTAGGTGCTATTATTATCCTCATTTTACAGTTGAGGAAACTGAGGCAGACAGAGGTTAAGTGACTTGCTCAGAGTCACATAGCTAGTAAGTCTCTGAGACTAAATTTGAACTCAGGTCTTCTCAACACCACACCCAATGAGTGGGGTTGCCTCCAAATATATCTGTCTACCTAGAATCAAGAAGGATGGACTCTTGTTAAAAGAGTCCCCCAACCCACTTGGTCTATATAAATACATACTTTTATACAGTTTTAAAAGTGATACCCATGAAGTAGGTGATACAAATGATTTCATCCTCATTTGACAGATGAGAAAACTGAGGCTCAAAGAGTTTAAGCAGATGGATAGAGAGAGAGGGAGAGGGAGAGGGAGGAAGACTGGACTCAGGGAGACCAGTTAGAAGCATATGCCAGGGGTGGAGGACCTGTGACCTCGAGGCCACAGGTGGCCTTCTAGGTCCTCAAGTATGGCCCTTTGACTGAATCTAAACTTCTCACGTGACCTCACGCTACTGAAAGAACAGGAAGAGTTCTAGCATTCAGTCACTCCTCAAGTTTCATTGAGTCTTCTTTGAGCTTTGGACTTTTGGCTTCTAGCTTCAGGAGGGAAGATGGAAGAGGTCAACTCCATTTCAAGTTGGTGGGGAAAAAAACTCTGGGAAGACATGAGAGGAGCTACAAGTCTCCATCCTGTCCCTATGCCCAGCTTGCTACATTAGAGACTTCTGGGAATTTTCTGTTGGGTTAGTCCAAGTCTTTCTCTCTCTCTCTCTCTCTGTCTTGTTTGAACTATCTCCCTCCCAATAGTCTGAGAGCTCCTTCACTCTGCATTCTACTATCTACACCTTCTATGATTTCTATTTTGTTACTGGATTTTTTTTTTTTTTTTGCTATTTGTTATGCATGTTTACTGTGGAACTGGTATTAGGTGGGAAAGAGGTCAAGCCTGTTAAGTTTCTTACAAATAGGGATTATTTCATTCTTTGTTCTTGTATCTCTTTGGTGTAATATCTGACACATAGTAGATTCTCATTAAATAGCTGTTGATAAGTTGATTAATATGTGAAGCCAAATTTTTTGTTGTACTTCATTTTTTTCTTCTGGAAATTCTCTTACTTTTATTTCCTATGAATTATTAGAATTTCTACAACCATGCTTGGTAGTGTTTTCAAGTGTCTTTAGGACCTTCTTGTTTGGTACACTTTGAGCACTGCTAGTTTCCAGGTTCAAGAGAGAAGATGGAAGATGCCCATTATATTTCAGAGTACTGAAGGAAAGAACTCTGGAAAGGAGCTGACATAAGAAGAACTGACAGTCTCCATATTTCCAGCTTACAACATTGGACATTTTGGGAACTTCCCCTTCAGTAAGATCTAGGTAGAACTGAGTTGAATTACTTTGTAAGTGGCAAAGGTCTTTCTCCTTCTATAATCTGGCACATGCTCTCCTACATATATCTTCTTTCATTTCTGTTTTACTATCAACTTGGATAAATGGGTTTCTTTCCTACCTACTATGTGTTTTCATTGTGGAACTAGTATTTGATGGGAAAAGGATCAAGCCTTGGATATAAAGTTTCCAGACCTGCTCCCCTCCAATTAATGAAGTAATCAGAAGTTAAATTTAAGCTGAAAATCACATCCCTTAGACTAATAATATTTAATAATATTATATTATTAATATAATAATATTTAATAATTCCAGCCTGGTAACCCCTGCCCCTCTCTCTGAGGATTGCAGAATGATAAAGCTTCTGGCCCCAACTTTCTGCTTTCCCTCCCAGAAGGAATTCAAGTCACTCTTAGAGAAGGTTTTGGGGAAAAGAGGCTACAAATGTCTATCCTGCTTCCTTTTGAGCCACACATGATGACCCCATTCTATTCGTGGGGGATAATATTCGCTCCACTTATATTTGTGCCTTTACACATTCTCTTTCCTTTCCTCTTAAACATTTCTGCTGGTTAATACCCTCCCTATCCTTCAAGGCTCAGTTCAAGTGCCACCAAGCTTTTCCTGATTTCCCCAAAAGAATACAATCTTTTCCCTCAAATCTTTTAGAGCTCTCTCCATAAAGTGCAAATACGACAGGCTGGCCACGTTGTTCAAATCAAACATATGATTGCCTAAAACACTATTTTATGGAGAACTCACAAAGGGCAAGCCTTCACATGGTAGTCAGAAGAGTGATACAAGGACAGACACTCACAAAGTCTCTCTTAAGAACTTTGAAATTGATTGTGTGATATGGGGGACAATGGCACTGGACTGTCCAGCATGGAGTATCCTCATCAGAGAAGGTGCTGTGCTCTGTGAGCAAAGCAGAACTGAAGTAGCTCAAAGGAAATGTGAGATGTGCAAATTAAGAGAATCCACTCCAAATCTTCACACCGACTATTTGTTCCCATCCTGTGGCAGAGCATTTGAAGCTCATATTGGTCTGATCAACCACAGTTGGCTGCACTGTAACTTGACTCTAACATAGTGATGTCATTTTGGTCCTCTTGGAGAACGAAGGACAGCAACCAACCATTATGTATGTAGTCTATATTTGAATTTGTATCATCGTTATTTATATATCTGTTCATAAATTGGAGGCTCATCTAGAATAGGAAATAATGCTTTTTAAAAAATCCCTTAGTGCAGAAGTTTTTAACCCGGGGTCTATGAATTTTATTTTAAAATATTTTGTATCCATATTTTAATGTGATAGTTCTTTGCAATTCTACACATTTATTTTAGGCATTTAAATACATTATTCCAAGAAGACACTCTCTATTGTCTTTGCTAGACCACCAAGAGGGTCTATAATATAAAAAAGATGTACTGTTCTAAGGCTAGTTCTTTGCCTTTGTATATAGGAAGGTGATCAATAACTTTTAAAAATTGAATTGAATAACTTCTCCATACTTCCATTGTCCACAGAGTGAAAGGAGATGTTCATATCCTCTTCTCTTCATTCGTTCCCTCTTCTTCAACACATACTAAGGTATTCTTGAGGAGTGAGCTCCATATTCTATCATTTCTATATATTTCTTAGAATAATAATACAAATATTTAAGCTCACGTTTATGCTATATTTTACCATTTGTCTCACATATTCACAGCACATGTGTTTTTAGAGTGGCTTCATTTGTTGGCACTTTGTCTCCACTGAGCCTCAGAATACTACTGCTGGGTTGCAAGGGGCAAGTATTATTTTCTTTTTACAGATAAGAAACTGAGGCATTGAGAAATCAAGTTATTTGTCCAAAGGCACAAATCGGTGACACATCCAGAAGTCCTCTTTCTATCAAGAGACAAAATGCCATAAAAGAAAGGATACTGTCCAGGATCTCAAGAGAGTTAAGTTCTAGTTCTTAGCCTGCTACTACCTAGCTCTGCTATCTTGGACAAGTCATAATTATTCCGAACCACACTCTTTCCTCATATTCAAAATGGAGAAAATGCATTGAAGGGTTATGGTGTATAAATATTATGGGATGTTACTTCATTGTAAGAAATAATAAATACAAAGAATTCAGAGAAGGATGGGAAGATTCAGAAATTGATACAGAATGAAGTCGAACCACCAAAACAATATCCTCAATGACTACTGCAGTGAAAACAAGAAAGAAAAATAGAATGAAATGAACATCATTTAATTACAATGACCATGCCTGGCCAGAGAGAAGAGATGAGAAAATGCCAGCTCTCCCTTCATTATAATGGGAATGTGGACTGTTGCTTTAGCTGTCACACACAGTTGTTCAGTTGTTTAGTTTTGCTAAACTGTTTATTGTTTTGTAATTTTTGTTAAAAGAGCAGGCTTACAGGAAAAAATGATTAAGGAGAGGTATGTTAAAAAAACGAATGTGATATAAAAATAAAGGATATCAATAAACATTTTAATAACAACAAAATAAAATGAAAGAATAAAAAACTGTTTTACCAGTATAAAAATTTTAGCAATGTACAATCCTATGGCCATGTTTCCTTTTGTTCTAATTAGTAGTAACTTGCCTATTTTCTAGCAAAAGCAGAAAATGGTTGGGGAGGGAAGAATGCACTACTTGAATTTGTAGTACTAGACACATTGAGTAGAATAGGCTGATTGGCAATGTACGAATGAATGAATAGGTTTCCACTTGTGTTCTGCTGGTAATATTCTTTCCTTAAATAAACAATATATTCTGTCCCTGAACTTGTCCTCTTATGCTACCTCTAAGTCCTTCTAGACCCAAGCTTGGCAATTAAAAAGCCCATCCATCCATTCCTCAGCACGTTATCAGTTTTTCATTTCAAGATAAATTCCCCTGTGAGTCTATAGTTGACGGCTTCTATTTCAGAGATCATACTACAAGCCCTCATTATTTCCCAGCTACATTATTGTAGTGCTTAACTGGCTAGAGTCCCAGCTTGGCTGCCGGATTGTTCATTCTACATTCTGCAATCGAGTTTCTCACTCACTCGCATGGATAGCTCACAATATGTTGCCCACCTGGAAGCATTTAAATATACTCTTGCTAAAGAAGAGGATTGGGAGGTTGTCAAATGTTGAATGTTACAAGAGTAAGGAAGCTAGCACTAAAGCATTCATCTCTTAAAGAGAACCACTACCACCTCCTAGCTTTATAGAACATCTGTGAATTTTGCCATTATGGATATGGAAACTTAACTTTTTCAAGTACAACAGTATTCCATTACAAAAAAAAAAAGGTCGATTCTGCAAATTCGGAAGTCCACTGGGGACATTTACCTTTATATGCTACAAGCAGCCAGTGGTGAGGGGCTGTGGGCTCCATTTCTGCCAAGTCTATATAGAGGATTTTCGTTTCCAACCTTCATTGACCTGTGCCATTCAGACTGAGTGTGCTGCTCTGTTGGGAAAGGCTGTCAGGAAGAATTAGCCCAAACTCCTTGGACCTGATTTATTTCTGTCCTTAAAGTCAAGAGAGAAAGCCAAAATTTATGTTGCAATAGGTTCCCCTCATTCTTCAAGAATGAATAACACAAAACATAATGTTCTTTTACAGATATTTACCTTGCCTGTTCCCGTTCCACAAACTGAAGGTGAAACTCTTTCAGTTTGCAACGGTAAAAGCATAAATAGGTATTAGGGAAGTATAAGTATTTCTGAGCACTGAGGAAATCTGATGGGCCAGTCACACACACACACACACACACATACACATATACACATACACACGTACACACGTGCATACACGATCACTTCAAGTATTTGTAAAAAGAGTAGAAATCCATAACATAAAATATAGCTTAATGACGTTAGTCTTATCACAATGAGTTTGTTTCACCACAGGATATCATTTAAAAGAACTGGAAAAATATCTCTTCCAGACAGATAACTTTAATGAAAAGCCCCCTTACGTTCCAGGCCTGAGCAAATGTTTCTCTACATGGTGCCCTTCAGTTATCTTTAGAGGTGTTTTCAAAGATTTCTAAAATGCTTTGAGCTACTCCAAGGAATGTGGTCAAGGAACCACAAACTTTGGTTCCTAGGCTATGTTCGGTAAGAGTGCATGTGAAAGAATTCTTAAGGGCTACACAATTTAAAATTTGCAGATGTAGCAGAGTCCACATAAAAATTAAGATAACTAGACAGCAAAGGTGAAGAGGTGACAATGTCTACATTTAGTGACATCAATTCCATTTAACAAGGGTTTATTTTACATACAATAATAATTATAGCTAACATTTATACAATGCTTACTACGTTCCTGTCACTGTGCTAAGTGCTTTATAATTATTATCTTATTTCATTCTCACAACAACCCTGGGAGATGGTGCTATTGTTATCCCCATTTTACAGATGAGGAAACCAAAACAAACAAGGGCTGAGTGACTTACCCAGGATCACACAGCTACAAAGCGTCTGATACCCAATTTGAACTCAGGTGTTCCTGACTTCAGGCCTAGCACTCTATCCACTCTACCACCTAGCTACCCAGGCTAGGAAGACCTGAGTTTAAATTTGGCTTCAGACACTTGGATATGCTATCCTGGGTAAATCACTTAACCTCTGTTTGCCTCAGTCCATTGGGGAAGGAAATGACAAACCACTCCAGAAGATTTGCCAAGAAAATGCTATGGATAATATGGTCCATGGGGTCATGAAGAGTCTGACTTGATGGAACAGCTGAGTAACAGTGACAAATGACTCTTTCTTTCTGAATCCCATAGGATTTTCTCTAAAATTGAAAGAAGTGATCAAAGTCTCCTACCTATTTTCTTATATGTAGTAGCAAATGTTCCTCTAAATAGTGTGTGTGTGTGTGTGTGTGTGCATGTATGTGTGTGTAATCATCCATACTTGAGAACAAATGGAGACCACACACAAAATTTATACATTCAAATGACTTTTACTGATATTTTTTACAGCTCATAGATGTCTTAGGAAGGTATACTGAGTGCTGCAAATTCTTAGGTCTGTGTCTTGAACTGTGTGTGTCTCCATTCAAAGCCTGACAATTGCCTGCTGTGTCAGATCAGTTCATGATGGGAAGGGGAAGAGAAGTAGGTAGTCTAGAGGAGGAAGCCATAAAGATGACTAGCCAGAGTGTTCTTTTTATTCAGGAACTATTCCACTTGTGATTTGTGTTGCTAGTGATGTTTCAGCAGCTTTTCTTGTTTCTTGGGGATTTTATGTCAGTGATTGGTGGGAAAGCCAGGTATTACATTTTACTTCCATGGTTCTACATCATCCTTCAGAATCTTTGAGCAGCACCACTAGTGGAAGGGGTGAAGGAAATAAAAGAGGAGAGGAGAGAGAGTTTGGCTCCCTTCTTGGCTGATTTTGTAAATGTATTAAGCATATTGTTATAGAGATCAGGCCATGCTCTCATACCCTTGGCTCATACCTTGGCTGGACTCTTAGAAATTTTCCCAGAGCTCAGGAGTTTACTCCTCCACATAGGTGGCCATTAGCTCATAGCATGCCTTATGTCAAAACAAAGAACAAAGGTGTCATTAAGTTTGTTCATGGCTTGGATTTTTTATTTACCCCTTAATTCTGCTGAGCCAGTTTCCAGACTATTAAGCATGCTATAAGTGCAATAAACAGGTTAATATTTACCCAGGACTTTTTGTTCAGGATTTCATATATCAAGGTGTCTTGCATCAAAAGTAGGACCAGAAAGTAATTACCAGTGGCTAGAATAGGCCCTATAACACTTGCCTTCCTTTTAATACGCTAGAAGGCAAACATTAAAGCCTTGGGGGGGAGGGGAGGAGAAAAAACCCTGAAGTGTCTAGAATTCTGATTCATGTATATTCATGTATTTTACAAAGTAGACATTACTGACAGGACAGAAGTAGCCAAGGATTATGAATATGTGGGTCCTAAAGGGAAAATGCAAAGGTCATCATAATTGCTAAGCAGCATTGACAAAGCCCCTGGCTCTTCTCAGCACACTGATATATAGGAGCTTGTCACACACTGAATTGGAATTGGGTCAACTGTGTTAGGCGTTCTAACAATGTATTAGTTAAGTTGGTAAGAGAGCTTAAAGACTGAGATGAATAAGTTTAAAAAAAATCAAGCTTTTCCTCAAATACTTTGTGAAGGGATTTACATCCACAAATGCCATGTGGCACACACCTTTGCCAGCAACAAACACTCTCCTTAAGCAAAAGAGGCTAGGCCCATCTGTAGCTAATGGGTGCCGCCTCTGAGATTTTTTGGTGTGTGTTTTCTCAAAGCTGTCTGCTTGTCTGAACCTGACTGTCAGTCTTTCTTTCTTTAAAAGTTCTATTAAGAAGCCAGTTTTGAGCATAATTTTAACATGATAGCTAGAACTTTGGTCTAAACATATGACTGTATTTGTAACGATTTTTGCCTGCCTCCCTCTCTAAAACCCAGTCTATTAATTCTACTAGAACTTGATACAATAGCATTTCTCCCCTATACATACATACACAGATATTGGAGCCAGGATATAACTCCAGGAAAGTTTATTCATAATAACACCTACCATTTTAAGACTTGCAAAGCACTTTACAAATATTCCATGGGAGAAAGATATCATTATTATCCTTATTTTACAAATGAAGAAACTGAAATTAAGTAACTTTGAGGTAGCTAGAGGGCCCAGTGGATAGATCACTGAGCTGAGTCTTGAAGAAGCTTAGGCATCCTGAGAGACAGAGATGAACTTCTTAGACTAGACACTTCTTAGCTGTGATTACCCAGGACTTTTTATTCAGGTAAGTCAATTAACCTCTGCTTGCCTTAATCCACTGGAGAAGGAAATAGCAAACCACTTTAGCACTTTGCCAAGAAAAGCCCAAGTAGGGTCACAGTTGGACAAGACCAAACAAGGTAACCTGGGTATCTGAGGCCAGATTTGAACTCAGCTTTCTGACTGTAGGCCAGATGCTCTGTCAATCAGCTAGGCTAGCTGCCTTTAACAACTAGGCTTACACATAAAAAAAGTAACTATGGCAGTGGTGTGTAGGAGAAAGAACAGTCAGAGGACCTGTTTTCTGTCAATTAGCTAAGTGACTGGGCAATCCATTTAAGCCCTTTCATGTGCCAAAGTGAATGCAATATAGGTTTGCTTACTCAATAAACTCTAGTGATTCTCTAGTTCAGAGGTTCCTAATCTGGGGTCTAAAAAACTCATTTTTAAAAATACATTTGATAACTAATTCAAGATGATTGGTTTCCTCTGTAATCCTATGCATTTTGTGTATTTAAAAACATTACTCTGAAAAGGGATTCCTAAACTTCATCAGACTACAAAGGGATTCATCACACAAAAAAAGCCGAAGCATCATTGCTCCAGCTTAAAATACACACTTCTCTGTTTGATAGTTAAAGCCCTTTGTAACCTGGCTACCATCTGCCTTTCCAGTTTAATTACACATTACTCCCATTTATACTCACTAGACATGTTACCTTTTATTCTATATGACACTCCATCTCCCATCTCCATGACTTTGAACTGGCCACTCCTCATACCTGGAATACACTCTCAGTTCATCTCTGTCTCTCAGAATGCCTAAGCTTCTTCAAGACTCAGCTCAATTGCTACTTTCTACCCTAAGCCTTCCCTGGTTCCCCCAAGTGCTAGTGCATCTCCCCCATCAAAGTGAGCTTGTATTTACTTTCTATACATTTTACACATTAATTCATTGTTGTTCCATTGTGATCCCATTTGGGGCAAAGATACTGGAGTGGTTTTGCCACTTTACTGGTAAGGAAACAGAAGCAAACAGGGTTAAGTGACTTGCTCAGGATCACGCAATTAGTATCTAAGGCTGGATTTGAACTCAGGAAAATGAGTCTTCCTCACTCCAGGCAGCACTCTATGCACTGAACCACGTAGCTGCCAATGTTACAAGAACCTAATTGAAGGGATTTCATTGAAAGCATTTCCCAATATTAGTCCCAGCCCACTAAGGAAAGCTTTGTCCCTGAAGAGGGCCTTATGCTTCAGTCATAGTCATGAGTTCAGATATTATTTCAGTGAGTCTACTGTGCTGTCTGCAGGTCCTGGGTTGGTGCCATAATCCTAGGGAAACTACTCTGCCTGCCCACTCTTTAACTGCCAAGAACCTCATGCATATTAATTCAGTGAAATGACCAGGACAAAGAACTCTCAAGTCTTGGCAATTCAGTCTATTTCCTTGCATCAGTTGCTCATTTTTTCTATCAATTTCTTAAGTTTAGACAGTAAACAAAAAATAATAATAAGCCCCAATTGGTAGGGTTTGCCAATTTTGGAGGTATAAAGGGTCATACATTTGGTCCTCCCAAATTGTTGAAACCAGTTCTAGCACGCCATTGCAAAAAAGGGAGCTCATTTGTTCCATCCCCAGGAAACTGCACTTTAATAGTCTAGTAGTTTGCAACTCATCCTAGTAACTTCAATTAAGCATGATTTATACGAATTATGAATTCTATTAGGAATGCATATTCATGTAGCAGCTCTTTGGAGAGAGAGGATGTGTAATGGTCAGGACCCTTCTCTCTCCCCAATCTCCACTTCAAAGTAGGTCTCCTGCTCAAAGCCATTAGGGAAGAAAAAGTCCTGAGGTGAGGGGTGGATTTTTACTTTAGTGTATCCATGGAGTTCTGATACAGAGACCAGTTAAAGGAGTCCTAATAGCTCACAGGACAGAGTGCCTGCTTTGGAGATGGGGGGAGGGGTCGGGGAAGAAGGTAGGGTCCTTCCACCAGGTATTTTCTAAGATGGCATTACATACAAATTATGAATGCATGAAAATTAACATGTAGATTAGAAACTGACTCACCAATAAGTGGAGCCATAAGAAGTCAAAATAGGAAAAAGGATAGATAGACCTAATCTATTATGCTATTTTTGCCTAAATCTGGCCTTAGTTTGAAGTCCTTTCTATACTAAACTGGTGGGTATTTTTAAAAGTTAGAAAGGTTAATAAAGACATATTTATATTGTACTTCCATTATAAAAAACATCTTTTTTTATTATTATACTGTTATAGAAATACTTGTTTTATTTCATAAAGTAAAAGTAAAATAAATAAAACATTTGAAAAAGCAACAACAAATGCTTGCTTCATGCCCAGGATAGCTGTATAATTAAGAATGATTGATTTTTAAAAAGAACTATTAGATCATTTAAAATGAATATAAAAGTGAATTTCCAGCTTAATCACAAAAAAAAGCATATTGTGTTTGATCCTGACACAGATCTAGTGAGATAGTGATATCGTAGAAACCATGTTTGACTCAGTGTCAAAGAACTTGGGTTTGAATTATAGCTCTAATATATACTAGGTATGTGACTAAAGCAGACCACTCCATTTCTCTTAGTTTATTTCTTCATTTGTAAAATAGTCAAGAGTGATCTTTGTGCTCCCTACCTTCTAGGTCTGTTGTAAGTCCTCTATTTCATTAAATATCCACTTTTTCCCTGGAAGGATTACACTCAGTTTTGCTGGGTCAGTTATTCTTGGTTGTAATCCTAGCTCCTTTGCCTTCCAGAATATCATACTTCAAACCTTCTACTCCTTTAATGTAGAAGCCACTAAATCTTGTGTGATTCTTACTGTGGCTCCATGATATTTGAATTGTAAGCCTCAGTCCTATAGAAATGTGAGGCATAATTATTATCCACATTTTGCAGAAGTGAAAACAGAGATGTGGAGAGATTATTATGGATGTAGGGTACTCAGAAGGGTAGAGAGATAGCTTGGTATAATGGAGAGAGCACTGAACGACAAGTACAGGAAGATCTGAGCTCAAATCTCCCTCAGGTCTTTACTAGCTGTTACCCTGGAAAAATCACTTAAACTTTGTTTGCTTTAGTTTCCTCATCTGCAAAATTAAAGGGGTCAGACTAAACGCTTTTAAATCCCTTCTGTTTCCTAATATGTAGAATGGAATAATAGTAATACCTGTCTCATAGGATCATTGTTGAAGAAGTGAGATAATATATGTAAAGTACTTGGGAAACCTCATAACAATGTAAAATTTTAGTCATTTTTATTTTGAATTGACCAAGATCACACAGTTTTTAAGTAGTTAAGTACTGGAACCCAGATTTTCTGATTCCTAGTCACAAGTTCTCTTATCTCCATTATATTCTCAACCCCACTCCATGTTTACTATTCTAGGGTCTGTCCCAATTTTCATCTTCTTTGTGTAGCTTGTTTGAAATAAGCCCTCTGATTTTTGAAAGTCAGAACAGTTCCCCCTTCTTCTCATTATAAACTGCACTATCAAAAGCTTCCCTTCCTTCCCTTTCTAGGTCATCACCTTTTTTTTGTCTGTGACACTTAAAGAGGGTTAGATACCTCTTATTCTTTTTCTTTTTTTCTTATTCTTTCAAAGGGAGCTTCAAACCCTTTAATTTACTGTAGATAAAAAAATAAATATAAGACTATCAACTCCAATGGATAGAAGTATGACCCAAAAGTCTGGAGACCAAAGCCCTACTTTCTCCTCTGATTTGCTGCTAAATAGCTATGTCACTCTTGGTGTCTCAACTTCTCTGGATCTGTTTCCTCACTGGTAAAACAAAGGTTTGGGATGGGATGAGCACTTTTGTTTGAAGAAAGTAATTAAATCTGTAGAAGCAACATTTTATAAGAACCTTCTTATGAAGAGGAATTTTCTTGTGATAGTGCTGATGAATAAGCCAATGAGATGCTAGCAGCTTTGTGCATTGTCCCAACAAAAAGCTAATTAAAGGACATGAGCAAGAATAGGTTCATGTGGAGACACTGTTGCTGCTATAATGAAAGATACCTCATTCCTCATTTCTAAGAATTGAAAGAAACTTGATTCAGTAGAAAGAGTATTGACTCTGGGTTCAAATCTCATACTTGATATTCTATATGACTTTGGGCATGGCATTTAACATCCCTAGACTTATTTCCTTATCTGTAAAATGATGGGGTTGGATCACATGACCTCTGAGGTCCCTTTCAACTCTAAAGTATGATTCTTAGTAAAATCACAAAGACTTGGCAACCAGGAATATTCTTCCTACTCATAGTCCAATCACAAAGATCTATGAGTTGGGTCTGTCTAGTCAGAGATATCGAGAATAATTCTAATTAAAGAGTAAAACAAAATGCTTGGTTACCTGTGAAGTGGATGACACCTGAGCGCATTTCCCAGTGGGTTTCTTTATTTAAAAGTGCCATCTGATGTTATAAAATATACTGGAGAAACTGTTCTCTTAAGGAAACAGTCCCCAATTTGGAACACCAATTAATTTCAAATTGGTCAAGATGACCAAGAAAGGTTTCTGAATGGTCAGCCCAGAATGTACACCTGCTGAAGTTGCTGGGATTGGTTCCTTTGCATGAACCATCATTCAAGTTCAAGGTTTAGTGAGTTATGAAAGTAATAAGTATCCCATTCATAGTACATATCTCACTGACTTTGCTATTTCAACCAGTGCCTCAGCCCAGCAAGCTCAGCAGACCATTCTGGGAGGGTAGTTCTGTGAGTAATAATAATTTCCCCACTTAACAGCTACTTGCATATAGGGATGCATATATTCTCAGTCATAACTAACAGAACCTGAATAATAGTACCTACTCCTCTATTGACTTGTACTTGTCCTGAGCATTTCATGCCCTTTCGATATTGAGAGAAAGCAAGGAAGCCCCTCAGTTCCATTATGGTGAACTTTGGAAAGAACAAGCCTGTAGTCCAGGAGGAGAAGGCATGGATGGGCTATAAACCTTCCACTTTGGAGGGAACTTTCTAGTTGATAAGATCACAGATCTTTTTGAGTATTTGACTTGAAGATCCGGGTTTTCCAGTGTTTTGAATGATATCTTGGTTTTGATTTGGATTTTCTGTCTTGTTTATTATATCATAACACTGACTGCTCATACTGAAGCTGGCTTCCTCAATAGTAGGGCAAAGCTTTCAGCCCTCTCTCTATCCTGTCAAATGAAGACTTGACTGGGTGTTGGGTTTCCTTGGTTCAATCTGGTAGCTGACTTTATTGTTCTTAAGGTTTGTCATGAAACCAAGTAACCTCAATGTTGCCACAGAATGATCCAGCATTAAAATACATTTTGAATTTAAAAATATATTTTAATATATTTATCATTATTTATTAATTAGTAAATAAATAAATTATTAAATAGAAATATTATAATTCATATATAAATATAAGTTAAGTAAATGTTGATATCATTAATAAACATTAATAAAATGTATTTTAAAAATATTATATTATTAATATAATATTAATTACTAATGTTAGAATATATTTTCATAATCATGCCTTGAAATGATAAGTCATAAATAGATTAATACTCCACAATAATTGTTTTGAACAAGACCTTGGGAACAGGCAGCAGTGATTCCACAACTGGCCTTAAGAAATGTATGCAAATTAAAAACACCCAAGGTCCAAATGCTGACCCCTGTTGTACTCTTTTTAGTATCTCCCTAAACTATCTGACAAAGTATTTTCTATTTTTAATCAGTGTTTTTTCCATGACTTTGTCCTAATGCTTCACCATGAAACATTCAGCAAACGTTCTACCATCAGGTTTCCAAATAGAATGAGTTAATCCATAACTGAATGCTTCATTTTCTACCTTTGACCAGCATCCTTAATCTTCATCATCGTTTCACTCAGCTGTTAGCAACAACGGAAGTAAGCCACCAAAGTACCTTAATTCAAAGTGGATTGTTACAAGTAGTAAGTCACTTTTCCTGAGACTGTTCCATTAGGTCTGAATAAATGGGTTCCCTTTTATGTTGTCTAAGGTGTAAAATGAGCTGGAGAAGGAAATGGCAAACCACTCCAGTATTTTTGCCAAGAAAACCCCAAATGGGGTCATGAAGAGATGGACATGCCTGAAAAAGAAAAAAACTGAACAACAAGGTACAAGATGTTCTCATCTGCAAGCCAGAGGATCTAAGAGGGAAAGTATCTGGAGGAGGAAAATGAGATTCTAATGTAAAAATCACAATTGAACACAGTAAGAAGAAATGGCTGTCCCTTGGAAAGGGGTGCCTCCCAAAGTATATTCTGTGAAACTCTACTGTTCATCATGATGTGAATGGAATTCTCCTAGTTTTAGTAATCTTTGTCCCTATAAAATATTAAATACAAAATCATGTACCTAAAATACTAATTACATGTCCAGAATTAAAAAGGATATTTCCTTCTAATTGGCTCCAAAATTTCCCCATCTATCTTTTGTTATTAAATAAAATCCTAGATCACTGTTTATGATTCATAATAGCATATTTCAAGCCCCAAGACATTCCACGACCAAATTAATTTAGGCAACAGTGATCTAAAGGTATTAAGGTAGGTTCAAAGGGAACTGTCTAATGAACTCTAATTCAAAAAGGATATGTACAAATGATGGGACCTGTTAAGAAGGAAGAAGACAAAAAGAATAAGTCTGTAAAAATAGTGGCAAGAAGGCTAAAGTTGAGAATGAAATAAGATTTGTGGAAAATGCTAAATTCAACAAAAAGGAACTTTTAAAGCTGTAATGAGGGCAAGAAAACAAAGAAGCATTAATGTACTACATGGGGGCAGCTAGGCGGTGCAGTGGATTAAGTACTAGTGCAGGAGTCAGGAGGACCTGAATTCAAATCTCACATCAGACACTTGACACTCACTAGTTGTGTGATCTTGGGCAAGTCACTTAACCCCAACTGCCTCATCCTGGGTCATCTCCAGTCATCTTGATGAATATCTGGTCACTGAATTCAGATGGCTCTGAAGGAGAAGTGAGGCTGGTGACCTGCACAGCCCTCCCGCACTCAAAACAAAGTCAAGTGCAAGTCACGTCATCATTTCTCTGATGTCATGGTCTTCTTCGGCAATAAAGGACGAATACGCACACAATGTACTACATGGAATGGATGGGGATAATGTCAATGGATAAAAGAGAAAACTGTTAAGTTGCTATTACTTGTTCAATTTTTTTGTAGAAGGACAAAATTGAGAAAGTTAGAACAAATAGGGCTATTAGGAAATGAGAATAAAAGATAAATGAGAAGAAGAGATTACCTATGAACCAGGTGAATTCAAATTTCTTAGCCTAGAAGTCTTTCCTGGTGCTAAAAGAACTCATCCATGTGATTATCAAACTTCTCTCAGAGATCTATGAGGAAACATCAAGGAAAGAGAGATGTGGACAATTAGAATTGGGAAAATGTCATCATAATTCTCAAGAAGGTAGATTTTGCAAACTGCAAGCCAGAGTTAGACACTGATGTCAGGCAAAATTCTAAGATAGATTATTAACTATTAACTAGTATCTAAAATTAATTATTAAATTAAAAGGTAACTAAGGTTACCTATTAATTAGTATCTAAAAAAGATACCAACTAGGAACTAATGTGGGTTCACTAAAACAAACTAATAGGTCAGGACTATGCTAAAGATCATGTGATTGGATTTCTGCAAAGTTTCTGACAAAATCTTTATAATATCCCTGTGGAAAAGATGGAGAAATGTGAGTTAGAAGATCATGCAGATGGGTAAATTTACAACTGAGAAAAAGTTACCACATTCCATAAGAATTTTGAATTAAGGCTTTGCTTTCAGCCTACAGGACGGTTCCTAGTGGTTATAATGAGGCCCTCTCTCCTTGGCTCTTTTCCATTCAGCATTCTAATAAATGACTTTAACGAAAATACAAATGGCATACTTAACAACTTTACATATGTCTTGAGCAAGGAGAATATGGTAGTACTTGCCTACGGTCCCTCCTACCAAGGAGGCTGTAGCTTAAGCTCATATATTCTTTGCTACAGTAAAGTCAATCTGGGGCCTGAAGTAAGTCCAGTATCAATATGGTGAGCTCCTGGGAGGCACAGCGGAGGTCCACCAGGATACCTAAGGAGGAGCAAACCAGCACATACTGGAAACAGAGCAGGTCAGAGCTTCTGTGTCAGTTAGTAATGGAATGGACCAGTGAAGGATGGTGAAAAGATTTGAAAGCATCTCACACTGAAGGTCATAGAGAGACCTGGGGGTGGTATGTAAATTTAAAGACAGAAAAGAGAAAACTAATTGAGGTCATATTAGATATCTTTAACAATCTGAAACTTCATCATGTGGAAGAGATTAGTCTTGATCTGTTTGGCTCCAGAAAACAGAACAAGGAACAAATGATTTAAGTTACAGGCTTAAATTTCCGCTCAATGTACAGGAAGTGTTTCCAATAATTAGGATTACTGAAAAAGTGAAAAGGGGTGCCATATGAATTAGTAAGTTTCCACATCAGAAATTTTTGAACAGAAATTGTATAATCATTTTTCCAGGATATTTTTATAGGGGACTCAAGGGGTTGGTAAGGATTGATTAACTTACCTCTAAGATATGTTCCAACCAAAAAAAACAAAACAAACAAAAAACTATGAGTCTATGAAATTAAAACCTGATATATTAAGATGTTCTGGTACATAAAGACAAAAAAAGTACTTTTCTCTCTCTCTCTCATACACACACACATACACAACACATCTAGTGTTGCCAAACCTTGTCAATTAGCTTGTATTTAAAGAATCTTCAAAGGTATTTTAAATGATTTGTGACTCAATGACATAAATAGATGTGTCATGATTATATGAAGGTCCATAGACCAAAGCCTGTGAAATGTCTCTGAGAATAGTAACTGCAGAAATGACATCATGACCAATTTATTTTAAAATTTTTCATAAGCATATCAATCAGTAAATATTTATCAAGTATTTACCATGTGCTAGGCACTATGCTAAGTGCTGAGGATACAAAGAAAACTGAAAAATTAGTCCCTGCCTTCAAGAAGTTTTTATTTTAGTAGAGAAAATAAAATGTATATAAAATAAATACATAGAAGATATATACAGAGTTTTGGAAGGTAAATTTAGAGGGGAAAGCATTGCTTTTGGTTTCCTGATGGTATATAAGCTGAATAATGAAGGAAGTCGGGGATTTTAATAGGTAGAGATGTGTTGAGGAGGAAGGGAATACCAGGCATGGGGAATAGTGAACAGGCATGAAAAAAGGAAATGGAGTCATTTGTGAGGAACAGCAAGGAGTCTAGTCTGGCTGAACCACTGAGTGTATAAAAAGGAGTAAAGTATAAAAAGACCTGAAAGACAGGACAGGGTCATTTGTCAAACACAAGATTACTATATTCACTTGCCGCTGTAAAATTGTATGTCTGCTCTGTTCCACTGATCTACCTTTCTGTTTCTTAGCCAGTACCAGATAGTTTCGATAATTACTGCCTTACAATATAGTTTAAAATCTGGTACTGCTAAACCTCCTCCTTCCTTTACATTTTTTTCATTAGTTCCTTCAATATTCTTGACTTTTTCTTCTTCCAAATGAATTTTGTTATAATTTTTTCTAATTCAGTAAAATAATTTTTTTGGTAATTTAATTGGAATGGTATTGAATACATAAATTAGTTTAGGTAAAGTTGTCATTTTTATGATATTGGCCCTGCCTACCCATGAACAATTAATATTTCTCCAATTATTTAAAAGCTGGTTTTATTTGTATAAAATATTTTTTATAATTTTATTCATATACTTCTTGGTTTTGTTTTGGCAGGCATATCCCCGGGCATTTTATAGGGTCTAGAGGTTATCTTTAAATAGGGTATGAGATATTACTATCTCTTTTTCCAGGATTTTGTTTGTGATACATAGGCATGCTGATGATTTGTGTGGATTTTCTGTATATCCTGCCATTTTGCTGAAATTATTGTTTCAACCAACTTTTTTAATTGAGTTTTGGGGATTTTCCAAGTATATCATACCCTCTGCAAAAAGTGATAGTTTTATTAACTCATTTTTTATTCTGATTCCATTTTTTTTCTTTTCTTATTGCTATTGTTAGGATTTCCAATACAATATTGAATATTGGAGACAGTGGCATCCTTGTTTCACACCTGACCTAGCTAGGAAGACTTCTAGCTTATCTCCCTTAGAAATAATGCTTGATGATAATTTTAGGTAAATGTTTTTTATCAATGTAAGGAAAAGTCCATTTATGCCCATACACATTCAAGTGTTTTTAATAGAAATGAGTGTTGTACTTTATCAAAAGCTTTTTCTGCATCTACTGCTATAATCACATGATTTATTTTTATTATTGATATAATTATTTTAATAATTTTCCTTACGTTAAACCATCTTTACACTCCTACTATAAATCCCATTTGGTTATGGTGCATAATATTTGTAATGTACTGTTGTAATGTCTTAGCTAGTATTTTATTTAGGATTTTTGCATCCACAGTCATTAATTAAATTGGTCTATAATTTTCTTTGTTTTATCCTTCCTGGTTTAGGTTATCAGTATCAAACTTGTTTCATAAAAGGAATTTGGTAGGACCCACATTACATGGCTTCTGGAATCACTATCACTAGAAACATGCTGTAACCTACTTATGCCTGACATAAATCTTCCCATTGCCCTTGAGGTTGCTACAATTTTAATGCCTTTGAGAGTGACGCAGTTTCAGATAGCATTTTAAGGTCCATAAAGTACTTTCCCTACATTATCTCATTTGAGATAATATTTGCTTGCTAGCACTATGAACCTGCCTAGCAAGCACACTCCTAAAACAAAGAGGAAACTATTGGACCCCTATCTTTTTCTTCTTTTCTATTTAATGACAATTATTCTCAGATTTCTCTAACTAGTTTAGAACTCTCTTTTTCTAGAATATTTTCCTTGATGGGTGGAAAGTCTTGTCAAATGACTTTTCTCCTTCATCTACCTCCACAAGTTTCCTTGCTAATATGAATGAAATATGGAAATTCTGCTGGTTCTGGTTTCACCCCTGGTGAAGCAAAAGCAACTGAGGAAATGACAGGGCTTACCTTTGATACAGGGCAGAGGACCTAGAGCTAGGTAAGGTCTCTGACAAATGAATGGGAGAGGAAAACTCAGCCCAGACGAAACAACATTGCATGGAGTAGTGCGCTCATCCTGATGCCTGGTTTATATCTGTTCCCTTTCATGCGTCCTTTCCCAGTGCAAGAAGGAAGTTCAGAAATGCCAAGTCAATGTAATAGCCTCTCCACTGACAGTTACTTTAAAGAAATGAGCTTTTGCAAGGTTACAATTCTAATCTGTGTTCTGTCCAATCTCCTTCTGTATGTGGGAAGGATAAGGAACATGGGAGGATGTGGAAAAAGTCTGCCTCTGAACATTCTTCCGTCCACCAAGTTAATCAAAGTAACTCCTCATGCTGGGCACAGGCTGCTAAAATTTTATGGATGACCTTCATCTATGGGTGAATTTGAATAGAAATAAGAATTTAATAGTTGAAATACATGAAATATTGGTTTGTGATTTTTATGGTTAAGAGGATAGATGAGAAGCTGATAGGGGAGGATAGAATCTGAGCCACAGGCAATTACAAAGGAAATCTCTAGTCCAGAGGTGGGGAATCCAAGACCTCAAGGGCACATGTGGCCTTCTAGATCCTTGGGTGAGACCTTCGACTGAGTCCAACTTTTACAGAACAAATACTTTTATTAAGGGGATTTGTTCTGTGAAGTTTGAATTCAGTCAAAGGTCTGTACTTGAGGATCCAGAGGGGGCTACATATGGCCTTGAGGTCACAGGTTCCCCACCCCCTACTCTAGCCTAATTCGCCTTATTTACAGAAACACACATGAGCAAGTTAAGTGATTTGACCATGCTTTCTAAAGGTAAGTTGAGCCATCTTTTCTCCCAACTCTCACCTAGCCTTTAGTTACTGAATGGGACTTAGACAAACTGAAACCAGGGAAAGAACTTAATTTGGAAAGGCCATGATGACCTACTGCATCCCGGTCCATCACATCATCTTGACTTTTGTCTTGCTGGATTTGGATGACTCTGGAGGAGAGTGAGGCTGATGCCTTTGTACAACTCTGTCTCACTTATATCCAATTCATGCACAAGTCAAGAGATCCCCCTATTATGTCATTTTTCCTCTTCAAGAATGAAGAAAGAACAAAAACAACAGCTTGACCATGATCATATATTAGGTTGCAAAGTTGGGACTAGGTCCTAGGTCTCCTGACTTCCAAACAAGAACACTTTCCTTTAAGTAATTTTCCAAATTTTCTGCCCTCAAATGTCCCATGGCTCCCCATTCTGACTCTTTCTCAGCTGAGGACCTTACCTCTTCATTTACAGAGAAAGTTAAAACCATTCATGCCTCTCTCTCCTCTCTTTCCCTTCA
The DNA here is from genome assembly GCA_023548195.1 of Bettongia penicillata ogilbyi. Classification (NCBI taxonomy): domain Eukaryota; kingdom Metazoa; phylum Chordata; class Mammalia; order Diprotodontia; family Potoroidae; genus Bettongia; species Bettongia penicillata. Next base: position 4,277,233 of record JAJHZJ010000309.1, read on the forward strand.
TCTCAACATTCTCGGACATTATCTCCCATTCTCTTCCCTTTGCCCTAGTTTCTTACAAAGAGTTGATCTCTTCCCTTGCCAAGACAAATCCCTTTTACATGTGTCTTTTTCCATATCTTCCCTCTTTTCTGTTGTGTTGTAATATCCATTACCTCTCTCTGTCCCTTCCTCCCTCCCCACCTCCTCTGATCTTTGACACCTCCCTCTAGCTGTCAAACTTACTCTTCTCCCCCATTCCTTAAAGATAAACCAACAAGCAAACAATAACACATTGAGTAGACCTTGTGGTCCCTTCAAGTTACAGTACCATAGATCTCGCTTCCCTTTCTCAACAAAAAGGCTAAGTCCAAAAGCTGTCACTGCTCTTTTGCTCACTCTTCAACACTTTGTAAACTGGTTCCCAACCTGACATCACTCAACTGAAACTGCTCTTTCCAAAGTTACCAACGATTCCTTAATTGCCAAACCTGTTATTGGTCTTTTTCAGTCCCCATTCTTTTCAGTCTATCTGTTGCTTTGATGCTGTTGGCCACACTTTACTCCTGGATACTCCCTCCTCTCTTGGCTTTTATAACCCCTATTCTCTCCCCTGGTTCCTTCTCAGTCTCCTTTGATGTTTCCTTAGAGAGGGCCAATGTGTATCGAAGGCCATGTGTTGTGAGGGCTGTCTTTCCTCTTGTAGCAAAGGGTGTTTTTGTGTTCCTTGTAGGGAGGCAAAAAGCATTTCTAACCTCTTTCCCCAACTTTCTCCAAAGGAGACAAATTCTTACCAGAAAAGCAAAGAAAAAGTTGGGGCCAAAAGCTACTCTGCTTTTCTCGGAGAGAGGGAGTGCTGGACTAGAATTATTTGTGTCTGCTCTCCTACCTAAATATTGCTATTTTAGGAGATGTCATTTTCAGTTTCATGTTAATTTCAGATTACTGTTGATTATTGGGGAAAAGGAAGACCCCAAGCTTCATATCCAAAGCTTCCTACCAAACACTGGTTCCACAATGAACAATGAATTAGCAAAGAAATCCATATGTCCAAATTATAGCAAAACAGAAATCAGAACAAGTATACATAGGAGAATATACACCAGACAAAAGAGTGAAGCAAGTCTCCCATTGGGAGTGAAGTAACTCAGCTCAACCAAGAGAGAGTCCCAGATCTCAAGAAAAGAGACATTCCCTAAAGTCTGCAGTGTACTAAGGGGAGGATAGGGACATGATGGAGATTGCTGTCTCCTCTTATGTCTTCCCAGAGTCTTTTTCTTTAGCAACTTGAAGTGCTTTTGGCTTTTTCCATCTTCCCTCTGCAAAATGGAAGCCAGAAGCTCCAGAAGCAACCTAAGACAGTCTCCAAAAGAATCGAAGAGACGAGCTCTCCCCCTTGGCCAACTCCATCCTGCCCACCAGGACAAACAAGGCTGGTTCTGCTTTTGTCATTGTAGCTCTAGCACCTAGTGAGGTTTTGGACACAAAGTAGATACTTAATAAGAAGTGCTTGTTACTAGACTAATTTTAAAATGATTTACTTCACAGTAACTATCCTAAATAGTTTCTGAACTGAGGAGGGTCATAGGTGCATATAATTTTTGAGTATTTAATAAACATTAATAAATAATAGTTATATAATGCTAGCTATAGAGGCAAAGTCCCTACTAAGACAAATTAAATGCAGAAGCAAAGAAAATTTTTGCAAATCTGTGTCAAATTCAAATAGACACAGAAACTGATCCCTGTGGGTCCACATACTGATTTAGAAAACCACAAATTACCTGTGTTCTATTGTACTTTTATTTATTTTGATTAAACATTTCCTAATTATATTTTAATCTAACTAGGACAGTACTGGAGAAGGGCTGTGAGTTTGACATCTGTATTTTTTTACTTTTTAATTTTATTAAAAAAATTTTTTAGTTTTTAACATTCACTTTTATAAGATTTTGAATTCTCAGTTTTCCCCCACCCCCTCCCCAAGATAGCTTGCCATCAGATACAGGATATACATGTACAATCATATTAAATATATTTGCATGTTAGTCATAATGTGAAAGAAGAATAAGAACAAAAAGGAAAAAGCAAAAGAAAAAAAGAGAAAAAAATAGTATGCTTTGGTCTGTCTTCAGAATCCAAAGTTCTTTCTCTGAAAGTGGACAGCATTTTCCATCAGGAGTCTTTAGGAATTGTCTTAGATCATTGTATTGCTGAGAAGAGCTAAGTCTATCGAAGTTGTTCATTGTTCATTGTTGCTGTTACTGTGTACAGTGTTCTGGTTCTGCTCACTTCACTCAGTATCAGTTCATGTAAGTTTTTCCAGGTTTTTCTGAAATCTGCTTGCTCACTATTTCTTATGGAACAACAGTATTCCATTACATTCATAAGCCACAACTTGTTCAGCCATTCCCCAATTAATGGGCATCCCCTCAATGAAAATTCTTTGTCATTACAAAAAAAGCTACTACACATTCTCCTGTTTATCCTCCAAGGGGGCAGGCTCAGGAACTGGGCTGCAGGGACCAAGGAAACAGCAGGTGGGATGGGGGCAGGAAGGCAGGGAGCCAGGTTGCAGCTCAGGCGCAGAGGGCTCTGCTAGAACCACCCTCCCCTCAGGCGAAGGCTACATCCCTTTCTTGCCCCTTCCTCCAGCACCTCAGCAGAGCCCCTTGGGAAGGACCCCTGTATAGTGATGGACCAAGGGTTAGGCTCCGCAGCAGCCACAGCAGCCCCACCACCTGGAGTGTGTCATCTCTGGAATGGGTCCAGCCTGTGACAAGAGGAGAGCCAGTAGAAGCGGCCACAAAGCCCTGAGTCAGAGGCAAGCCCTATCACCTTCTCAAATTGGAGCTCAAAATTGATTGTCTTGACACTGGACCCTACAGGACAATGGCTGCTGCCCAGCTAAAACCTGAACTGTCCCCTGAGGTCTACATGATGGCAGCTACAAAGTACATAGTACTAGACTGTACCTCACTCCCAGTTTTATCTAGGACGTCTGTATGGAGTCTAGGCCTGGGGCAACCTCTTTTGCTGAGAGATTTTGACCAGGGCATTCTTCCCTGGTTAGCCCTTTCCAGATGCCTGCTGTCTCCAGGATGGTTGATTGTAAGCATGGGGTTGGCACAGGGCCCTAGAGGAAAAGGCCTGTTGCCCATCTAGAACCTGAACTATCTCCTGATGTCCCCATGATGCCAGTTTCAAAGTATCTGAACCCTGGATTCTTCCAAGTTCCCCCTAACATCAGGAACCTAAAGTGACTTTTCCAATCTAGGGCAGGAATCCTGGTCCCAATCTGGACTGGCTTCTGTGGGTTAGTCCTACATAACCTTGAACAGACTTTGACCAGGGCCTTCTTCCCTGGTTAGCCCTTTCCAGATGCCTGCTGTTCCCAAGATGGCTGATAGTAAGCACAGAGTTGTCATGGGCCCTTATAGGACAATGACCTCTGCCCAGTCAGGCTCTGAGCCATCCCCTGAAGCCTCCACGATTCCAGTTTCAAAATAGCTGAACTCTGGATTGTTGCAAGTTCCCCCTAACATCAGGAACCTAAAGTGACTCTTCCAATCTGGGACAGGAGTCCTGGTCCCAATCTGGACTGGCATCTGTGGGCTAGTCCTACATAACCTTGAACAGACTTTGACCAGGGCCTTCTTCCCTAGTTAGCCGTTTTCAGATGCCTGCTGCCCCCAGGATGGCTGATTGTAAGCACATGGTTGGCACGGGGCCCTGAAGGACAGTGGCTGCTATTCATCTAGAACCTGAACTGTCCTCTGATGTCCCCATGATGCCAGTTTCAAGGTATATAATGCTAGATTGTGCCACACCCCTGAGTTTCACTTGGGAAATGGAAGCTTGCCTCCCTTCCTTTGGCTGCTTTATATCTCCTGTAAACCCTCTGAAAATAGAAGCATTCCTCCCTCAAGAAAAAAAAAGAAGAGTTACTGTCAATATTTTTGTAACTATGGGTTCCATTTTTATGATCTCTTTGGGATACAGACCTAGTAGTGGTATTGCTGGATCCAAGGGTATGCACAGTTTTTTAGCCCTTTGGGTAAAGTTCCAAATTGTTCTCCAGAATGGTGGGATCAGTTCACAATTCTGCCAACAACGCATTAATGTTCTAAGTTTCCCCCATCTTCTCCAACATTTATCATTTTCCTTTTTTGTCATATTAACCTATCTGATAGGTATATTGTGGTCCCTCAGAGTTATTTTAATTTGCATTTCTTTAATCAGTAGTGATTTAGAGCATTTTTGTTTGACATCTGTATTATAAATCATCAGAGATCTAAATAGCAGTGGTTCTAGGACAGATATTCTCAGATTTTCTAAATTCATATCCCCCCAGCCCCCAATACTCTTGTGGGTCTTCACTCATGACCTATACATTAGTCCTGCACAAAAACAGCTATTAAAGAGCCACTCTCTTAGTCTGAAAATTCTCTTGCAATGACTTTGGGAGCCTAAGATTATTCCTTAGAAATCTGAATTTCAGAAATAACATCTCAAAGTTGAATATTTCAGCCAGATTTTCTAAATAAACTATGTCATCTCTGAAGACGGATTATTTTACTTCTTTTTTGTCATGTATAGCTTTATTGTCTCTTTTCGTTACTAGAGGTAACATTGCTAGAACTATGTGAAATAGTAATGGGGAAAGAGAATATCTTTATACTCCTATATTAACTGGATAAACTTTCTGATTTACCAGTGCAGATAATTTTAGCTCCTAGTTTTAAATATATACCTTTCGTACTTTTAAAGAAGGGCCTTTCCATTCTTTTTTGAATATTTCAAACAAAAGTAAGTATTGTATTTTTATCAAAGACTTTTTTTGTATTAATCATGTATATTTGCTGTTTGTATGATTAATGAACTAATTACTTTTCTAACACTGAACCATCCTTAAATTCCTGACTTAAATTCAACTTGGTCATACTCAATAATCTTTTGCATATATCTTTGTAGGTTTTTGGTTTAAGATTATTTAATATTGTGCATCAATACTCACTAGTGAGAACCAACTAACATTCTCTTTCTGTTTGTCCCTCCATGGTTTGGGTATCAGAACTCTTTTGTTGTTGCTGCTGTTGGTTCAATCATTGCAGTCATGTCTGACTCATCATGACCCCATTTAGGGTTTTCTTGGCAAAGATGCTGGAGTGGTTTGTCATTTCCTTCTCCAGCTCATTTTATAGACGAGGAAACTGAGGCAAGCGGGATGAAACTACTTGCCTAGGATTACACAGCTAATAAGTATATGAGACTAGATTTGAATTCAGGTCTTCCTGACTCCAGGTCTAGGCTTTAATCCACTGTGCCCACCCAGCTGTTCATCAGAACTTTGTTTTTTCAACAAAATAGTTTGACAGAATACATTTTTTCTTAGGTATTGAAAATAGATTTTAGAACATGCTTACAGAATTCTCTTTAATATATAATTCACTTAAGTATGTCTGAATCATAGATTTCTCCTTTTCATAGTTTATTTGTGATTTGTCAAATTGATCTTTCTGGGATTAAGTTCTGTAAAATACATATTTTTTTTAATTTGGTTAATTTTGCTATTTTATACTTTTGCATACTAAATAGCTTCTTTCTTTGCATTTTCAGTTTTAATATTAGTTCAGTTGTAATGGGACATATTCATTTCCCCAATGCACCACACTATGGGAAATCACACCAAAAAAGTCACATGTTTTATGGAGAAAGTAGGATTAAGAACACAGCACTCTAAAAACTTTGTCAGTGATGTATTTTAGAAAATGGATAGGAACCTAATAAAAACTGTAGCACCATTTTATTCATGTTAAATAGTTAAGAAATACGTAAATACTACAACAAACAGTGGTGGTATTTGTGACCTTGGTCTGCTTCTCTGCCTGTGCCCCAGTTCCCATGGTGGATAGGCTGGCAAAACATCTTACCTGAGCAGACCAAAACTCCAGGCTTTAAAAGCTAAAGGAGTGGTGGGAAGATGCTATGGGGAAATAGGGCATATGAGTCCTCCTCTGCGCATAGCTTCTACTTCACCAGAAGACATACAATAAATATAGCACTTTTCATTGAAAAAGATCTAAAGTTTTCTCGTGGAAGTGGGCACTGGAATGGTTGTAGCTTGAGCGTAATTGCGAAGTGGTGTAGTTTTCAGCATTCTAGCTCTTTCTTATAGAAGAAATTGTACAAAAGAAAACTTGAAATTTGCATTATGTTAAAAATGGTTCAGTAATACATCAATCACATTGGAACAAATTGGCATCTCCAAAACAAACATTGTAGAAGAACTGACCATGTAATTTGTATAGTTGTTTCTTAGGATTTAAAAAATCTCCTCTGACCATGTAATTTATACTAGTTGTTTCTTCCTCTGTTGTGAGTTCAATTTATTTGTTTTTAAATTTTGATAATCTGATTTGACTCACTCTTATGAGGCCTTAAATTAGCTAATGTTTGCTTTTGTTAGTCTTTAAAAACATCTCTTAGTTTTGTTTACCATTTATGTACTATTTTAATTTCAATTTTATTTTATTTCTTCTCTGATTTTCAAGAAGTTTTTATACTTTGTAATTTACTGATTTTCTAGTTTTTAAAAATTGTACTCTCAGTTCATTTATTCTCTCTCTGTCTCTTTTTTTACTACACATTTTCAGATCATTTCCACTAACCAAAGGCTTCTATAGATTAAACTGGAAGATTACAAATATGTAAAATATAATAGATTTGCTAGTCTTTTTATTATCAATTTTCATTATCAGTGGCAATGGAATCACAGCATCTGGATTCTACCACCTCAGAATCCCCTAAGCCATATGAAAATGTGACATTTGCACTTAAAATAAATCAAGAAGAATGATCGGACCAAACTAAATAGATAAAGAAAAATTATATTAGAAGTATGAAGATTTTAAGGCACTTGATTTTCCAGATGAGCCAGATAGAAAATTCCAAAACAATGGAAAATATGATGATATCATTACCAAATATGATGCTATTATTACCACAGTGAAGTTTCCCAAGAACTCCTAAGCAATCACTAACCCATAAACCTACTTCTTTATCTCTATAAAGTATCTATAAGAAGTCTATCTGCATGAACTGGGGATATTCTTAATGAAAACTTGAGAAAGTGAAGGGTAGACTTTTAACTCAGTTCAGTCTGCTTTCCTTGATGATTTCCTATAGCAGGCCATTTACACAGTTGACTCAAAGGTACAAGGATAGGAGACTGGTAATCTTTAAGAAGTTCTATTAATATTAAGATCATATGTAATTCTGTGACAGAACCAAAGATCACATTTTCAAACAATCCTTTGGCACATCATCCTAGATAGGGAGAAATAGGACTCCTACATACTCATCACAGAGGATGTTTATAAAACCTAACCAAAGAAAATAATTCCCATATACATGCTGAAGTTCTGCAAATGCTCCTTTTTGTGAATTGTACTGACCATGCAAAATTCCTACACTATAGGGCCTCCTCAATAAGATGCAGAGTCAATCAAGAGGTGGGTCCAGCAATCTACACAGAAAAGAAATCAAATAAAAGGAGACTGAATATTTCCCAGACTATGACATGGAGATAGAAGTACAATTTATTGAGTTAGTCTATCAATATATATGCTGTATGTACATTGCAGATGAACAATGAGCTAGCTGAACTCACAATTGAAGAGGAGAACAGATCAGGAAAGTGGCAACATTTTAAATAATCTCAAGATGTCTCCTGCTGTCAAAAGGTCATCTTTTTAACACCAAAATTGTCTTGGTGTCAAAAGGTCACCTTTTTAACACCAACATTCTCTTGGTGATGCTAAACCGCTGCAAATCATGGAATGATATAATCTTAGAAAAGTAAAAATTCTAACCAACTCTGACAACTCCTTCATTTGATTCTCAGAGAACAAACTCTAAACTATAACTTCTTTTTTTTCCCTTTTCTTAAAGTATATGCATAGGACCATTCTTCCAGAAATGTGTCAACAATTTAGTTGTTGAAATAAGCAGTCACATTAAGGATCAACAAGTAAATTAACAGGGCAAATGGTCTAAGAACAGGTGCTATTTCTTGGCACCTGTTGCCTCCTTCTCTGCCCCCATCACTATGGAAATAGAAAGGAATTGCACTTAGTGTAGGACTGATTTGTATAAGTATCTATTTTGTGGGTTACTAAGGCCAAGCAGAATTTTTCATCTTGTGGCTAACCTTATGGGGTTGAGCTCTTCCCTATTTATAAAGATTGATTTTAGAACACTAGGTTCATCCTAAGCTTTTTGTGAAATGTGGTAGAAATTCTCAGAACTTATTCACCACTTCCATTACCTTTGTTTGTTTTTTGGTTAGATTTATCTGTGTCTGAGAGGGGTAAATTGAGATTCCCTACTATTATAGTTTTATTTTAATATATCCATTATAGGAATTTATATAAATCTGTTTCTCCCTATAACACATTTAACTTTTCCTCTAAGTTACATGCTATGCCATTTGATAGATATGTTTCGTATTAATATTGTTTCAATATCTATGATACTCTTCAGTAAAATGTAGTTTTATCTATTTTTGCTATTGAGATCATTTTGTTATTTGAGATAATTATTGCTTCCTCTGTATTTCTTTTTTTTTTAATTTTGCCTGAAGCATAATAGAGTTTGCTCTAGCTCCTTATTTTAACTTTCTTATTTTAAGATCATTAAGATATAACAAAACCACTCCCAGGGTTTCTTTCTTATTAGACTGTCCCCTCCCTATATGATTCTAATGGTGACAGAGTTCTGAGGAGACACATATATCATTTCCCCATATTAGAATATAAAGTTAGTCCTTGTTTAGTCCCTTATGATTGCTTACTCATGGTTACGTTTTTATGGTTTTTTTGGACTCATGTATTTATATTTCAAAGGTTCTAATTCAGCTTTGATCTTTTCATCAGGAATGTTGGGAAGTCTTCTCTGTAATTTACGATCCATCTTCTCTCCTGTAGGGTTATACTTATTTTTTCTGGGTAAATTATTCTTGATTAGAAGTTTATATATTTTGTCCTCTAGAATATCATATTCCAAGCTTTATCCTTTGTACTAGTGGTTGCTAAACCTATTTTAATTCTAACGATGGTTTCTTGGTATTTTAAGTCTTTCTTTATAATTACTTGTAGTATTTATATAGTAGCACCTACCTCATAGAGTTCTAACTCAAAGAATTGTTATAAGGATCAAATGAAATATTTCTAAAGCACTTAGCACAGTGTCTGGCACATAGTAGACACTATTTAATGATTTGCTATTGCTGAGTCATTTTTTAGTCATGTCTGACTCTTTGTGACCCTGTTTGAAGTTTTCTTGATCATGATACTGGAGTGATTTGCCATTTCCTTCTCCAACTCATTTTGCAGATGAAGAAATGAGACAAACAGGGTTAAGTGACTTGCCCAGGGTCATATAGTAAATATGTGAGGTAAGAATTGAAGTTAGGAAGATGACTCTTTCTGACTGTTGGCCCAGCATTCCATCCATTGTGCCATCTAGCTGCCCTCTATAAAGCTACCTATTTTGAGCTTATGTGAAAATAATGCTATGGTAATGTGCTATGCTAATAGTTGTATATAAGATAGAAATGGCCAGACATAGTGGAAAAAAGCATGAGATTGGGAATCAAGAGACCTGCATTTTGATCCCAACTCTGGCATTAACACCTGTAGCTAGAGAGAGTCTGGGCCTCAGTTTTATTATGGGTAAAATGAGGAGATTGTTCCAGATGTCCTTGAAGGTATCTTCCAGTTTTAATATTCTATATTCTTAGTCACAAACTTACCTCCTGTGATGAGATGCTAATGCTAAAGTTTATATATCTCATCAATTTGGTCTCTGAAAACCTGAGTTATTTTCATTTTATAAAATCCTTACTCACTTGATGTCACTTGTCACTAGATGCATTATTAGAATTCACATCTTAATGTTTTTCATGCTTCATAAACTATAACAGATAATACAAAAATTTCAAAGGATCAAATGTTATGTAAATGCTAATTCTTGAAGATAATTGAATATATTATAGAACTGATATTAAATTTTACCCAGTTACCATGCCTTTGATTTTCATAGTATTAAGATTAGAACATTTTCCCACTTCTGCCAGTCATGAAATATTTTGGTTTACATAAAGTAAGGAGGTGAGACAGATAATTTCTGAAATAATTCTGACTTAGGGCTCTAAACTTTGCTTCTCCTTAAGAGTTTATACATGAGATTTTGTATTGTACAAGAATTTTCAGCAAGATAGACCTGGCCATAAAATGAAATATATTAGTGGAGGGAAATGTTTTCTCAAGTTCTAAAATAAAAAGACACTAAATGTTGCAATCTGGAGGAAGGAAATGCTTCTTGCCATAGCTTGTAATATGTCAAGTCAGTTAAATTTACAGAAAACAATATAAGATGAATAAATGTCACTTCTTGTAATTTTTTAGAGAAAATAAAAAAGGGAAAAAAACTATATTTAAAAAAATAGTTGAATGCAGAAGCCTGTATAACACTTCCTGAAATTATTTCTTTAGTAAGTAACTTAAGTCTGTTTATAGATGAACAAATCTGTTTTTGTAATTGGCAATCCAGACAAAGTTGCTTTTTTGGTGATGTAGCAGATGTTTCCAATAAATCTCATTCAAAATGAATCATAATGTTCATTGTGTTTGACAAGTACAAAATTAAGCATGTTAAATCTGTCCAAGAGAAAAGTGCCTACACAGGCAATCCATCGTATCAACTGGCAAAATCCTTGTTCTACCTGAAAACAGTATTATTTAGATTTAGAGATTATTAACAGAACCACAAAGTCACATGTTTATAATCTTCTTGTACTCAGCCTATTCCTTCTCTAATTTATCTTCTAAACTGATGTCTTCAAGTTAATATCAAGCAATCCACATACATTTATTAAGTGACTACTATATGCAACGCATATAGAACTTGTATCCCCAGAACTTAGCACACTGCCCATTTACATAGTAGGTGTTTAATAAATGTTTATTGACTAACTGCTCAAGTAATCTTTATTCTGCACCTCTTTGATCATCACTTGTCTACTTAAAAACCTTCACTTTGATGCGACAATCATCTATTAGAGGCCTATTGTATGCAAGGCACTATAGGACACTTGGAATACAAACTCAAAAAATGAGACACTGCTTGTCACCGTCCTCTCATGAAAACAGTTTTTATTAATGTACCAAGTACAATGCTAAGTCTTGAGGACACAAAGGAAAATACACACACATACCCCCATACCTATACCTACGCTCACACCCACCACACACACTTCTTGTCCTTGGTGAGCTTACATTATGATGGGAGAGACAACATATAATTAATAGGTACAGATACAGAATGAAGTTTAAACTTCCCACCCTGGTTCTCCAAACCCTCTATAATCTGACACCGGACCTACTGATCCAGCCTTTTCTTGCTCCTTTTCCCATCCTGCAGTCCATTTTCCAGTCATATTGGAACCTTTGTCTCTCATTCTTATATTGCCTTCTCATCTCTAGGTGTCTTTGCTCAGGCTAATAAATACTTGTTGTATTGAAAGTTTGCAATGAACTCCTCTACCCTCTTTATCTGAGCTGCTTCACTTTTTTTAAAAGCCCAGTTTGAATGCTGCCTTCTCTACGAAGCCTTTTTCCTTTCCATTCTCCCTCCAGGTGAAAAGTGTTTTTTCCTCCGATTTCTCATAGCACTTGGGCTGTTTTGCTTTTGCCCCATTAGGTTTTACCTTGTATCATGCTTATTTGTATGCATATAATTTATATGCCTTTCCCCCTTATTAGATGGTAAATTTCTTGAGATCCTAGGTTAAAGTGAAGCCTGCACTTCTGTCATTCTGAAACTTCATGGCTTTGTTATTGGCTGAAAGAGTGTGAGTTCAGCAGGAGTCTGCTGGAACTTCCCAGGGATAAGCCAGTAAGGAGTATTGTGCATACTCAACCCAGGTCAAGAACTTGCAGAGCTCAGACCAGAAGGCCCATGATTAGTCTTTGTCCTGGATTAGGCCACTTTGGGAGCACTATAAACTTGGAGGTTTCTAGTCTGACCTGTCACAGAGATCCAAAACAGAAGAACTCTAAGGGACGAAAATTCAGCCCAGATATTCTCCCGGAAATGTGCAGAGCCTGGTACGAACATAAAATCTAAAGTCAGGAAGTAGGCTAGAAAAATCAGCAAAGAAAGAATCCCACCTTAAAAAGTTATTATGTCCGGATATTTGAGACAAACCCCAGAAGAAAATGACTGCAAACATCCATAAGCAAAGCTTCGAACCTTTGAGCTAAAGTCCAAGATATGAAGCAAGAGGTTTGTTTTTTTTATTTTAAAAGGAGCTTAAACACAATATTAAAAACTAAATGAGAACACTAGAGGAAAGATAGGAAAAGAAATGAGACACAGGGAAGATAAGCAATTAAAACAAATTCTTTATAAAAGTTACGTTTTGCTGGGCATGGTGGCACACTTATAATCCCTTTCTACATGCCATGCTGCTGTTGATGAATCAAGGAATTTAGGAATTTTAAACAGTAGACTAAGTTAATCAAGTATCTACACTTAATGCAGCACCAATACAATGAGTGAGTACCTAGGATTGGGGGAGGGGGAGAAGAGAAACCAGGTTGCCCCACACATAAGCTGTGTGACTCCAGGCAAAGTCATTTCACCTCTTCCAGACATTTTCCTTATCTGTAAAATGAGAGAAAAATAGATTTAATGACTCTCAAGCCCTCTTCCAATTCAGAACCTCTATGATCCAATCATTAATCTATCTTGTGGAAGGATAGGTAAGGCTGTTTAAGTATAGATGATGGCTTCTTACCAATTAAGGTGGTAATTCAGAGAAATTTAATGTTCTTTCACTGATATGCCCTTAAATCACTGGTTTCATTTTACTAGTACAAAAAGAGACTTATCAGCTGATTCATTTGATTGTGTAGAAAAATGAGAAGTAAACAAGGGAAGTAGAAAAACCTAGAAAAAACTCATTAAGTGGACATACCAGTTCCCTCCTCCAATGGCTGTTTTAAGATAACCTTAATCTTTCCACATTTCTGTTCACTTTCACTCTATTGTTTTCTCTCCCACAAAGAAAAGTTACTTTGTTTCTATACAAATCAACCTTCTTAAAGCTATTATTGTCTTAAAGTAATCTCTAGTTAGAATATTGTCTCTGTGACTACTTCAATTCTTGGTGTTCTAAGTTATGGTTTAAAACTTTAATTTGCAGAAAGCGTGCCTCCCTAAATTGGTAGAGGGAGTTTCCTTATGTGGAGGTACCAATGAAATCACAGATCCAGTCCCTATCCTTGTCCCTTGAAAATATTTGCTTTAATTTTTTTTTTTTATTCAATGAATCCAGCCCTAGAGACATTATTGCATTTTGAGTCTGTTGCTTTGGACCTAATTTGCTTGTATAGATAAGCATGTTCTTTGTTGACTGGGATGATTTGAGATCAAAATACATGCTTAATTTGCTGAGTAAGAATCTGTTTTCTCTCTCTCTAAACTGTGAATTTGATTTAAAAGATTCTCAAGTTTTCTGGCTTTTCAAAAAGCCATGTGCATTATAAAAAGCTAAAGAAAATGGCCATCTGTTTTCTGCAGTGTCCCTAAAGCACCTCTCACTCTACAAAATGACACAGAAAAGAGGTTTTTTTTCCTTTTGTGACATTATTTATTTTTCATATATGTGGAAATTAGGTGCTTTTAAATTAAAAGGCAATGATTACTGCCATTTACATAGTATTTCACAGTTTAAAAAATGAAATTCATTTTACTCTCACATAAATCCAGTGGGGTGAAGTAGGGCAAAGATTATCCTCTCATTTTATTAGTGACAAAGGAGGTTCAAGTGGTAAACAATCCAAGGTTTACATAGTAATAGAATCAGAAACTATCTAGGTTCTAGGTTCCCATAGCTCCAAATGCCACTCACCCTTTTCAACTACAACACTCTATCTCTAGGAAAAAGTGAGCTTTTATTGGACTTTTGATTTCATTGATGCAAGGAAACTTTATCATGCAAGTGATTTGCCCCAGAATATACAGGCAATACAAATCTGAAGTAACTCCGAGTCACACCGCTAGCCATTTATGTTACCATATTATCTAGACCATGGTTCTAGTTCTAGTTTAATGAATTCCAGCTCATTCTTCATATTCATTTTCTTGTTGTTCCATCATTTTAGTCATGTATGATTCTTTATGACCCCATTTGCAGGATTTGAACTCAGCAAGTTGAGTCTTCCCTGACTTCAGGCCCCACATTCTATCCTATTTGGAGCACCTGGCTGCCCAGTTTTATGCATGTGTGTGTGTGGTGTGCGTGTGTGTGTGTGCACGTGCGCGGGCATATGTGTGTATTTTCTATCATATTCATGTCTTGGGGTAAAATAGTGAATCATCAAATGTGGTTTAGACATTTTTGTGTAATATTGATGCCTTCACTATTAACCAAGTTTACTCTCATGTTCATGTTCTCTCATGTTTTAATTTCTAAAATGAGGGTGTTAGAAAAATTGTCTTCTGAAGTTCCTTGTGTCCTATTGTCCTTCATGTGCTAGGTGCTATGTAATAATTATGTAATAATTCAAACAACATGCACCTAAAATAAAATAAAAATATTACACGGATGGAAGGCAAGATAAATTTTTGACAAAGATATGTACAAATAATGCAACTATAAATTGTCTTTTTTTCTTTCTATCTCCCTGATTGAAGTTGGAATGGAGCAGACCCTGGGGGTCCTAGGGTCTTTACAAAAGGAATCTCAATGATTTTTTGAAAATTCCATTGAGACATATGGGCTGGGCAGCTGCCTCTATAGGCATCACCTCTGGTTCCAGAGAGGAAACTGATTGGGGAGACAAAGAAAGGAAGAAAGAACAAAGACCATTTTCTCCCACTGCAAATAAGCTAAATTAGGTCACAAAAAGGCTCTTTTTCTTCTCTAAGCGTGTAGTCTGATTTGTGTACAGGGCCTAGAATAGTGGGACCTAAGAAAGGCACCAAAAATGTACTCCAGTTAAAAAAAATATTGCCCCATCCCTCACCTCAAACCTCATTCCTGAAATTGACAGCATAGGTTTCTTTTCTGCACATTTTTTTTCTGGAATGATATTTTGTATCATAAATAGTCTAGTACAAAGATGTCACTCACAGGCCACTATTTTTTTTCCAGATTATAATTCAACCGGGAAGTGTTTAATAAAATAAAAATACAATACAACACAGGTAATGTTAATTTGGGTTTTCTAAGTCAATAGGCTCTGCTTCTATTTGAGTTTGACATTATTGCCCTATATTGACAGTGAACCTGAGGTTGACAAATGTATGGTAAAAGGATTACCAGATACTAACTCAACTTTTTCTGACTGAGTATAATAATAAAATAATAATAGTAACAGATTTGCTATCCCCATTTAAACTTATAAGTGAAGTTTTTTTTCACCCAAGGTGCAAGAAGATTTCATGCTTTTAAATCAACAAGTAAATTTTGGACAGTGGAATTTCCCAATCACTGATAAGTTACCTTTTGAAAGTTCTAGGTCCTAGAGTTTAGGACAGTAGAATTTCTTTCTATTCTAGAATTTTTCTAGAATATTTCTAGAATAACTTTCTTACTACTTGTTTGACCTGATGGGGTGATAGGGCCTGGACGCCTAAAAGGAAAAGACCATGTTGTTAAAAGCAACCCAATCCCTGAATTTTCCCATATATTTCAGCAGCCCAGATCACTAGGGCCTCAGCCTTGGCCTCAGTCCAAGACAATTGGCTCACCCCAGCCCACCTTGACATTCCTTTCACTGCCAATCTTGCTGCCCGCCCCCCTACTAGTTGCATATACCAATTACCCCTTAATCCCCTCTAGATGATCTAATTAGCGTACTTGCTATTCCTTAAGTGTAGTATCTGGCCCAGCTCAGACTCTTTACTACTCCATAATCTGATCCAGAGCTTTTCACTTTTTTGTATATAAGCATCAGTCCCAACCCCATTAAGTTGCAGATTCATTAGGAACCATGCCCATTACTATTGCTTTACAATAACTGCTCCTTAACTGGAAGAAGTTTTGAGTGGACACTGGTGGACACTGCCCCGTACCCTGACATATCAGGGTTCTCAGCAACCCCAAACCACATCAGACCCATAGCCAATCACTTATCTTCTCTCTTCCTCGCTTTCTTCATCTGAAAAACTGGATTAGACATTTGAACTTGATAACTTCTAAGGTCCCTTTTAATTCTAAATGTATGTTTCTACGTTCTAGGTTCTAGGTTAGCTGGATTTACCATTCCCTAAATATTATATACTTTCTAGCTAGCCTTCTTGAGCTTGCTCACCCCCTATGCTTTTATAATAATAGTAACATTTGCATAGGGCTTTTAAGATTTACAAGACACTTCTCAAATATAATCTCAATTTATCCTCACAACAATCTTGGAGGTATATGTTTCTATTAATCCCCATTTTATAGATGATAAAATGGAGACAGTTCAAATCTATTCTCAGACACTACTACTACCTGTGAGACCTTGGTCAAGTCATTCAACCTCTCTGTTTCCTCATTTGTAAAACAGGGATAATAAGAATATCTATCTGCATGTGAGGGTTGTTAAGAGGATCCAATGAGATAATTGTAAAGCACTTAGCATAGTGCCTGACATAAAGAAATGTTAGCTATAAGCTACTATTAGTATTAAGGGACTTTCCCAGGATCATGCAGTTACTAAGTATCCAAGGCAGCTTCAAATTCAGTTCTTAACTTCCAGTCTGGAGCTCTGTGCATTAGGATAACCTAGCTGCATCCTTTGTGTCATCATAAAAACACTTTCCCTCAACCCTCTTCAGCTATAAACATGCTACAGATAAGATACTCAATGTTGATTAGAATTATCAAAGATTTTATTTTGTAATATACACCTGAGGGAGCAGAGCAAGCATGGCCAGAATTGACCATCGATGGTCAAGGGAAGGGATTCATTGTGCTTACAAATTTTTCTAAGAAATTATTTTTCTGCAGTTTTATGATTTGCTACTTTCCCCCCATTTGTATTTAATAAACAAGTGTTTATTTTACTTACTATTTACAAGGTTAAAAAACCAACAACATCATGTTATAGTGGATACAGAGCTGACCTGGGAACCAGGAAGATTGGGGTTCAAGTGTTTCCCTCTGACACATCATAGCTCAGGGTCCCCCAGACATGCCACTTGGACTTTCACAGTGGTCCAGGCAACTGCATACAAGGTAAGTTGCACAGAAGGTGCTTGCCTTCCTTGGGAAAGGGAGTTTTCTTATTTAAGAGATTACTATAAATGAAACCACAGGTCCAGTTACTATTCCTTTCTGCATCAATTTGTTGCTGGAGTTTACATGAACTAGAAAAATTTCATTCTACTGGGGAGATATACAATATGCACGCGTACACATGTAATTTAAAGTAATTTTTAGAGGGCAGAGAATCAAGATTTATGCCTGGAGTAGCACCAGGTTTAAGGCTTGGGGAGTCAAAGAGACAGATGAACAGATGATGCATTCTAGCCATAAGGTACACAGCCAGAGTAAAAGCATTTAGGGTGGAAATGAAAGTCATGGTTGAATACAAAAAGAATCTATGTAGTGCTTACTAGAACACAGACATTGTGCTAAGCACTAGGGATATAAACATGAAAAGCAAAACAATCCTTGCATTTAAGGAGATTGTATTCTAATAGTGAAAGACAAAACATAGAGGGGAGTAGTGACCTCAGGAAGGGTCAGTTCAAATCTGGCCTCAGAACATACTAGCTGTGTGACTCTGGGCAAATCACTTAATCCTGTTTGCCTCAGTTTCCTCATCTGTAAAATGAAATTGAAGAAGGAAATGGCAAATCAGTCCAATTCCTTTGCAAAGAAAACCACAAACAGGGTCACGAGGAGTTGGACACAACTAAAATGACTGGACAAGTGGGTCCCTGTTAGGGTATGGGAAAATTCTAGGATGGGGTTAGTGAAGTGCTAGGACAACTGATTTCTCCTTTCTAGAAAGGGTATGTGCAGTTCCTAGAGGAAGGGTTGGGAGTAACTATTATTACCAGGCTGTAGTACAGTATGGTAGATGTAATGAGGGCCCTGCTAGATATGGTGAACCATCAGCAATCAGGAAGGCAGAGTCATAGAGGTTGGGAGCAAGTACCCAATCAGAGCTACAGGATGGAATGAAGTACTCTGACAGAAAGATGGTTGCAGTGTCACATAAGGCAAACAGTAAACATGGTGAGTACCTTAGTGGAGAAATGTGAACTAAATAAGTTTAGCTTTGTTTTGCAAAGAGTAAATGGCAAGCAGAAGTTGTTTTTTTTTTTTTTTTTTTTACTCTGGAGGGATTAGGGAACACTGAAGCTTGTTGAGCAGGAGAGTAACATGGTCAGATCAGTACTTTACGAAGATTATCTTGGCAGCTCTGTATAGAGCAGAAAGAAGCATACACAGTCCTTTATGGTTTGTAAAGTGATTTTGTTAAAAAGACTCTAGCTAAGCTTTATGTTAGTCTTTTCTAATAATGCCAGATCTCACTTTGAAATTCCAAAGCCACTTATCAGAAAAAAAGGAAAACAGACACGGCTCAGTAAGTCCATTGACTCATAAAATATTTTACATTTTGTTCGGTGTTTGATCACAGACAGGGGCTTCCTCTGTTCTCTTCATTAACAGCCACTCATCTAAAACAGTCCAGGTGCTGCATATGAAACACACACATGGTGTTCAGGTGTGCAACAATTTTAGTTGTCTATGTAAAAAAAAAACTAACCCTAAACATCTGCTTTTAATATATATATATATATATATATATATATATATATATATATATATATATATGTATATATATATATATATATAAAACATAGGTAGACCATTTGATCATCAACACACTGACAGCATTGTCTTTTTCAAGTGGTACACAAACATCCACTTGAAATGTAGTTTGTGTTTCCTCAGAGCAAGTTTACATCCCTTTCAGAGGGCAAGGCTCCCCAAGCTGGTGGCACAAATTCAGTACTGAGGACGATTCTGCCTGACAAGTCAATTATCTGTTTGCCAATTTCCTCATCTGTAACAGGAAGATAATAGTAACAGCAAACTATAACCCAGGGTTGTTGTGAAGATTAACTGAGATATTGGTAAAAGGCTCTGCAAACCTTCTAGCACTATATAAATGCTACCTGAGGATGTCCTTGATGCATGCTATTGAGATAATTTACAGCACTAATAGTTTAGCTTTGAACTCAGATTTGGGTTTGAATAGAAATTTAGTCAACTAAATTCCCACCTTCTTACCGGAAGCATTCTCAAGGGCTCTAAATTCCATTGCCTTCCCTCTGCTAATTATTTCCTATGTATCCTATATATAGCTTGCTTTGTATATTACTAGTTTTTGCATCGTCTCTTTCCCCATTAGCTCTGTGAGGGTAGGGACTGTTTTTGCCTTTTTTTTTATCCCCAGCATTCATCTCATTTGCTGGCACCTAGTAGACACAATATTGGTTTTCATTTTTTAATTATTCCTATTTATCCTATATATACAGCCTGCTTTGCATACATTTGCATGTTGTGTCCTCGATCAGATTGAAAACTCTTTAGATCAGTTGTTTACCTTCCTTTAATTAAACCCTCTAGGAATTGAAGATTGTAAACTCCTTGAAGGCAGGGACTATCTTTTGCCTCTTTTTTTCCCCTCCAACGCTTCTAGTGGGTGCTTAAGAAATGTTCATAGAATTGAATTTTATCGAACGCACGCTGGGACTTCAGCTCGTTTCCACAGCTCTCCGGCAGGATTGTTTCTTTAATGAGAACGTCGGGACCGCCCCCCAGTCGTGCCACTTCCCCACGAGCCCCTCGGCGGCCCGCCCACTCCTGCTCGCCTCCTCTCCCCACGCCCCCAGCCTCCCGTCCCAGCTCCCCGTGGATCTCCCCTCGGCTTCCTCTCCCGCGCTTCTCTGCTTTCACGCCGGGCGGCCGCGCCTTTTATAGGCACCCACAGCCAATGAGCGCTCTTCTTTCCTTATGGTCGGCGGAGGGACCAATCGTGGCGCGGCTGGTGTAATCTTCGTCCGCTCGGCTGTCCTCGGCTCTTTTCGCTGTTGCTGCCTTCCCGGGGGCGGTCGCTTCGCTGCCAGAGACGCTTTCTTTTTTTTCCGGGTTCGGAGCCGTTCCGGATGCTTTGGGTTGCCGGATGTCTGATCTTCGGATAACTGAGGCGTTACTGTACATGGATTATCTGGTAAGGTCCGCGGCGTCCGTGCTGGGGGAGCGGCGGGGTCCCCCTCGCCTTCACACCCCGCGCCTCGCCTCTCCCGCCCCTCCCCTCTTTTGGGGCGGGCAGCGGAGGGGAACTGCCTCCCCCTCTCGTCCTCTCTCGCTCCCTCTTTCCCCACTGCCCCGCTTCTCCGCTCCCTCTCCCCCCTGGGAGCCCGGCGCTTGGTCTTGGGCTGGCAGCTGGGCTGCGGTGCTGCCCCACTCTGGGGGCGGGGACGGGGGGGAGGAGGAGGAGGAGGAGGGGGTGGGGGAGCTGACAGGTAAAGGTGCAGTCCTGGGGCGAGCAGATTTACAGCTCCGGGTAAAGATCACGGTGCGAGGCAGCGGAGAGGATGGGCAGCGGCTGCCGGAGAAGGGGGCCCTCCCTCGCCCTCCCCCCGCCCCGCCCCTCTTTCTCCCCCAGCCGTGCAGCCTGGCAGTCTGGCAGCCCCGGGAGTGAGGTTCTGGCTGCCTCTGCCCCTCCCGGGTCGCTCCAGCCTCGCCTTCTTTAAGCAGGCTGCAAAGACCTATTAAAGACCCATAACCCGAATGGGTTCAGCGCAGTGCACGGGCAGCCTCGGTCATTTGGGTGTTATTAGACCTCTAAAGCTCTGACCCCGGGTCGCTGTTGGGTTTTTTAAAAAGCACTTGAACATAAAGCACGCTCCACTGAGCTAGCTCCGTTGTAACCTTGGGCACCCGGCGAGGCTTGAACCTGGGCTCGGTCTTCTTGCTTGCGGGGCTGCGGGGAAGTTTCAACCCGTTTCAGGAATGCTATTTGGGGCAGAGATTGTGGGAATATTAGGCCAGGGGAGTAACGAATGGGCGTGTGTGTGTGTGTGTGCGCGTGTGTGCGTGCAAGCAAGCAACAAGTCTTGCTTCCGAACTCCTTTCCTCAAATATTATAAGGACAATGTTTCATCGCATTGCAAAATGCTACATAGTTTAGTGAAATTGACTGTGTCACCCAGAATCACTACATCGGTGCCAGGTTGCATTAGTTGATGAAAATAGTGACCTAGACATCATCTGGTTGTATGTTTGCCATATCCACTAGGCTTTAGACGGCAGGATTGGCCAGGCAGAATTTTGACAAGTGCCTTCTAGGAATTGTCAGCTTGTTTTGAAATATATGGGCCACGTGTTGTTTTCAAGTTTAGGTGCTATGAGCAACAAGTTTAATTTATAATCTAACAATTGCTTGATACGTGGATGTTTAAATTATTACTCAATATTTGCTTGATATTTGAATGTTGGCTGTGCAGTTTTGATTGCTTCAGTTCATTTTGGGGTTATGTCAGAGATTCCAGGGTTTTAAGAGATTGTGGGCCTACAGAGTGTTTTCAGTTAAAACATGGCTATGTGAATTGGGCCCTGCTTAGAGGTCTAGAAATCGGTTCAAATCTCACTAATAAGAGTTCTATGGGGCTCATTGAAAAATAGGATACGGTTCTTTTGCTCTGAGGAAGATTTGGGTATTAGTTATTTTTTCGTGAAGGTCATTTATGAAATGCAAAACGACTATTTTTGTTGGGTGGGCTGTCTTTTTCTAGAGACATCTTCAAATATAAATTGTATTTTTCCTCACAAGATACTTTTGCTTTTTCTTTGGAGTCTGTCCAAATAAAAGCTAAAGATTGTAGCTGGAAATTGGCTTATAGAAAAGTATGACAGTAGCTAAAAGTTTTGTTGGTGGTTCCTGAAAAGCTTTAAAATGAAGAGTCTCTAATTATGTCATCATTTTGTCAGTATTTATATCCTAGGTAGGATGTTTTAGTTACACATAAATTTAGTGTTTGAATCATTAAGTCTGTCTTGCATTGTGCCAAAATAGCCATTAGGTTTGGTTTTTAAACATTAAATTTGGTGGGATGAAACTGGCTAGTTAAGAGGATTCATGCAGACATAGATTGGGGAGGAAGTTACTTTTCTTTTTTTCTTTTTGAGGCAGTTGGGGTTAAGTGACTTGTCCAGGACCACACAACTAATATGTTTGAGGCAGAATTTGAACTTGGGTCCTCCTGACTCCAGAGCTGTGCTCTATCTACTGAACCACATACCTGCCCTGGAAATTGCTTTTCTTTATGGGCTCAGTGATCCCCATAAGAGCAGGTTTGTTTTCTTGATTAGTGCACTCTGTCTTGTGATGACACACCTTTATGTCAAGGTTGATGAACCTCATCTTTTATTCCTTCTCTAATTTTGGTCTTCAAAAAAATCAAATTATCCTCTATTTTTATCTGCGATTATCATTTTTAAAAAACTAAAGGCTTCGAGAGGCAGCATGGCATGTGAATACTGAGAACCTTAAGGTATGGGTTCATGTTCTGCTTCTGTTGTGATCCTAGGCAAATCATTTTAAACTTCTCAGGGCTCTAGTCAAGTAAGACTGTACCTTGAGGAGAAAGAGTCTGCCTTTATGGGTTGAGTGAATTTCCTAACTTGCTACACAGATGAAATCACAGGAGCCTCCCCTATGCCTATTCTAAGCAGTCTAAGCTTAGGTATCAAGTGAGGGTGAGAAAGCATTCTCAGAGGAAAGTGTCATACTGTAGCATAATAAGGGGTATGTCAACAAGCTCTTCTGTGCACCAGGTGCTGTGCTGAACTTCGGGGATACAAAGAGAGACAAAAGAAAAAAAAAGGAAAAAAACCAAGCAAGAACAAAAAAACAATCTCTGCCCTCAAGGAGATTACAGTCTATTGAGGGAGAAAACTTGCAGGCAACTGGGTACAAACAAATTATGTACGTGATGAATTGGAGCATAAAAGCGGGACGAAACTAACTAGCGTTTAGGGGTAATCTAGAAAGGTTCCTTGCAAAAGGTAAGATTTTAGCTGGGACTTAGAGAAGCTCCAGTTGATCATGAAGGTTACATACAATAGTTGGACAGTAATCAGCACTTTTAAGCTAACCTTCTAAGAACTCCCTCCATAGCGTGTGTTCTTTCTACCAAAACCCATGCCTTTTCCTACCTCTATTCTGATGAAATGATATATTGAATAGACTTACTCCTTCAGCAGCCTCCTTTGCTTTTCCTCCCTCAGGGGATTAACTTGTTTAGTCATGTCTTTTCTGTGTTAATTATTACAAATCAATTTTTTGACTGTCACAGAATATTTCTAAAATAAATCAGTTCTTTTGAATTTCCACAGATGAAAATGTATGTTCTTTTTTTGAAATTGTAGTGCCCCAAACTTACAGACTATGTTGGGATCTCCACCGTATTGCTTCTACCCTTTGCAGGGTTGCTGTTTACTAACACAGAAGTGAAAGGACATGTGTAACTTTGCCTATTTTACCTTAATAGTATAGCCAACTTTTTGTTGGTGTCTCATAGAGGGAGCTCTGCATATTACCCCTCATTCT
This sequence comes from Bettongia penicillata ogilbyi, assembly GCA_023548195.1. Lineage (NCBI taxonomy): Eukaryota > Metazoa > Chordata > Mammalia > Diprotodontia > Potoroidae > Bettongia > Bettongia penicillata. Next base: position 4,300,899 of record JAJHZJ010000309.1, read on the forward strand.
TTGGGGGTAGTCATCATCTTCCCCCTTTTATGATTGGCGAATGAAGAAAAATGGAGAAATATGAGATTGTGGAGTTGCAATTCTTAATGGAAATGAGCCATTAAAAATAGTTTTGGGAGCTAGAAAGAGTTTGTCACTTTTTTTCGTAGTAATAAAATGAGTGTTTTTAATTAAGGTTGAAAAGGACAGTAATAGCATTGTAGCTTTCTTAACACTTTAAAAATTTTTTCATTTCAATAAGTGAACTTTTATAGAGCAATAAGTATATGTTCTGATGTCGATCTATAAACCTAAAGTAGTTCCAAAATATGAAACATGTGACTGAAGAGACTGTGGTATTTTCTGTCATGGACACCACTTGAAACCAAAGCTCAGATAATAAATAACACGATAAAATCTGTTTAGTTTAGGTGTTTTGTTTTAGGGAATGCAGAATGTATCCTTTTCTCTTAAGGTCGAGATCAAGATAGGACTTTTTTTTTTAGCTTGGCTGGCAACTTGAAAAGAAAAAAGAAGTCTTTGCATGCCACTCGTATTGTGATTTTAACCAGGAAACCTTGATGGACCCCTTTTAGTTCTTGGACAGCTGATTCCTCCCTCCCCTCCCTTCCCTTATTCCTTCAACAGGAGCGTCTGTGAAATTTAGGTCTAGTCTTTTGAACCTAATAGAAACAATGGAATGCAATAATGACTTCCTCCTCTCCCCTCCCCCCCAGACCCCCAATTAAAGTGTTGGTTAGAGCTTCCTGAGACTCTAAGGAGTGGGCCAGTGACTGGCCCAGGGTCATATGGCCAGATTGTCTGGAGGGATTTAAAATTCAGGTTGTCCTGACTCTGAGACAGCCCTTCTCTCTACTAATGCCCTGCTCCTTCGAAATGACTTGCTTAAAATCATCTAAATAGGAAAACTGGGATCTTTAATCTTTCTTTTCCAATACTTCCATTCTTCTTATATCCCGTTGTCATACCTTCTCTCCCACTTCACAAGGAAAAACTTGTTCCTGAATTATTGCTACTGACTTCTAGAAACAGGAGAGATTCTGTAAAGTTTGGTTGTGATGTTTCTCCCCTCCCCTTTGGAGAGTGAGAACTCAGGGTTAGGTCAATTGAATGCACATATTTGGGCAACTCATTATATGAACATTTGGAAGGTGTGGGTTACACAGCTCTTGTTGAAAGTAATGGATCTTATTTCTGCAAGGTTGTTCTGTGATTAGTTTCTTTACGTGGTCAGCATGTCAAAAGAATTTCTCACAGGGCATGCAAGTATATGCAAATGACAGCATTCTAATAGTTTTATTAATTCATTCAGCAAATATTTATTGAGTGCTAGCTGCATAGCATTGGAACAGGTGTTGTGGAGACATTTGTGTATTTTATACACCTATTCAGGATTTTGCCCATTTTATACATTTATGTAGGTTTTGCCATTTGTCTAATTTTTCTTTTCATTGAAATGTAAACATATGTTAGTATTTGGGGGAAATCATAAGCATGACTTAATGTTTATTCTTTGTGCCCATTTAGATTCTGTTGATGAACCTAAAGAAATGAATGAATAGGTTCAATGCCCTGACCTGAAATAGTTTCAGGCCTACCCTGTGCCTCCTCCATTCTGGAAATTCTTGTCGTGTGGGGATCATGTGCGAGAGGAGGCAGATTCAATTCAGCAAACACACATTGTTTAGATACCTATTGTTTATAAGGCTGTGTGCCATATACTGGGGATAAAATGGGGAACAAGTTCTTACCTAATTTGATGGGGGAAAGGGTTGTGTTCTTTGGGCGTGATGAGAGACAGAGTAAGATAAGAGCTGAGGACAAGTGCTGACCAAGTGCTTTGAGAAACAAGTGAGGAAGGACTGATAAGTTTTAGGCCGAGGGCCTCTGCAGAGGCTCCCAGAGGAAGGTGGAAGTGGTGCCTTGAAGGAAGAACAAGATTTTCTCTAAGTGACAAGGATGTGGAATCTCTTTCATGCATGGGAGAGGCCTGGAGCAAATGCAGAGATAAGAGAAAGCTGGACCAGACAGGGAATAACTCACTGTCCAGTTTGACTGGAATAAAGTGTTACATGAGGTGGAATAGAATGGAATAACACTAGATTGGCCATTAGAAGCCAGATTGTGCAAGATCTTGAATGTCAGGCTAAGTGTTTTCCAGTAAGTTTTGTTTTTTTTTGTTTTTGTTTTTTTTTTTGGAGCAGGAGAGTGAGCTGGTAAGTCTTGAGCATTAGGCAGATTATTTTTAGCTTTATTGTCAAGGATGGAGTGGAGATGACAAAGACTGGAAGCAAGGAGGCCATAGTAAGCATGTATTAAGCACTTTCTGTATACAAAGGACTGGGCAAAAGTTCTTATTCTTATTCTTGAGGAACTCATGATCCAGTGAGAAGCTTGGTGTGTCTAATAGTAGGATTTAGTTAAAGTAATTCATGTAAGAGGATATAAAAGTACCAAATGAGGATGTTTGCAGAATGAAGGGTAAAGAGCGTATTGATATTATGGAATTCATATACATCATGGGACTTTGTCTGTAGGGGTATATGTGTGAAAAGTGTACTTATGAGCCTGAGAGTTTGGTAAAACACTTGTTCAGTCAGCTGAAGTAGGAATGTTGGGAGAAAGGGTTGGTTTAAGTGGAATCAGTAGTTCATTTTTGGACATGTTGAATTTGAGATGCAAGAGGTGTATCCCGGTGGAGACGTATCCCTTAGAAAGTTAAGTAACTGGGACTAAAGAGAGTGATCAGGGCTCAGAGAGAAGCAGCTTGGCTTGTGGGCCGGGCCTTGAATGTCACTTACACTTGGAGGCTTTGAGGAAGAAGACAGAATAGTGGAGGAAAAAGGAAAGATGCAGTGTCTGAGGTAGGAGAGAAACCAGAAGAGAATTCAAGCATAAAGAGAATCAAGGTAGAGCTAATCAGGGTTTCATATGTAGTAGAAAGCTCAGGGTAGATAAGGACTGATATGAAACCACTGGATTTAGCTGACAGGAGGTTACTGGTGACCTTGGAGAAAGTACTTTCAGCAGTTTACTGGAATTGCCAGGATTGGAAAAACTACACGGGCCTTGTGGAATCATGTCTCATTTGATTGCAGCAGCTAAGTGAAGTGCTACAGTGGGCAGAGATTGGGACGTGGAGTCAGGAAGACGAGTTCAAAACCCAGTCTCAGTCTCTTACTAGCTCTTACTCTGAGCAAGTCAGTTTCTCTCTGCCTCAGTTGCCTAATCTGTAAAGCAGGGATAATAATAGTGCCTACTTCACAAAGTTGTTTTGAGGATCAAATGGCGTAAGAAAGGAAAACCTTTAAAGGTCTATATAAATGCTAGTTATTATTATAATATTGTCTATGCTATTTCTGAAATGAAAGAGACCAGAGATGAGGGCCTAACAAAGACAAGAAACCTGGAAAGTTTCTTTAGGGGAAGCTTGAACTTGTTTGTAGACAAGGCTGAAAGAACCATTGGAGGAAGAGAATGAACATGACATGGGGTGGATGGGTGGAGGAAATCAGTGTAGACAAATCCTGATTGGGATAGAATTTTGGAGTATGTGGTGGGGAGCTTAATCTTGAGAAGAACTACTCCTTTAATATACAAGAACAGAGGAAAGAAGAGTATTGGGGAAGTTATACAGAGTTCTTCATATTTGGAAGAGGGGAGACAGAAAACTCATATCATATGGCCTCTTGTCTTAGTTAAAGGAGATGATTTCCTCTACCGAGAGAGAGGGCATTGGGTCAAGGTAGAGTTAGGAGTTTGAGAAGAATCTTTGGAGTAGCTACTATGGGACATATGTGTAGGTTATTAATCAGAAACAAATGAGAGGATTGCCTTGTAACGGAGACTTTTCAGAGGTACGTGTGAATTTGTTGAGTGTAGCACAGTTTTCTGACGTTTGGCCCCACTTGAGAATTAATAGAATAGAAATATGGCAAGGTCAAGGGACCAAGGGAATGTGAAGACAGGAGTTTGCATTATTGATGGCCTAATCTAAGGTCGAGAATGAGGGGGAAAAGGTGATAGAGAGCTAGAATGATGGCAAGGGAAGGAGGCACTACAACCAGAAGTTTTGATAAGGAACTTATCAAAGTCAAGGAGCAGGTTCAGGAGGAGGGGTGGAGGGGAGATGAAAGGATAGGATATTATAATTACAGGTGGAAACCTTAAAGGATCTTGGAGGTTGAGCACTTAGAAGTGATGCTAAGGCCTGAAGTCCAGTACAGATCTGTCATTAGTATTACAAATTACAACTGAAAACTCAATTCCTGCCAAAAATGATGACATGTGCACTGGTTACTGAATTGTCCAAAATATATGTCTATTCAAATTGGATAAACTCTCTATTTGATTTTTTGCATATTTGACTATTTAAAGGATATCATAATCCTAACCCAGGTAAGATGACTAGAACACTGTGATTAATGGACCTGTGATCCCTTTGTGGTTATTCTTCTCCATTGATATAAATTGCAGTCTTTCCATGCCTTCTTATTCATTTGCTCCCATGGATCCTCCACAGCACTTTTATCCAGTGTTCCGTAGCCTTCCTCTGGCCTAGGTCTCTTGTCACATTTCCTCCGTGTCTGTGATAGTTGGGGGGTCATCCTTCATTCTTCATACGTGGCTCACTTCTCTTTTTTGATTGCTCCTAAGGATACCCCTTTATCATTTTTATGGATAGATCATCTCTGGAAATGTATTGTAGCCTTCTTGCACTTACCATGTGTCTCTTCTTTGCCTGCTGGGTCACTGCAAACCATGAAACAAAGTTAGATGTTGTATCAGTCAGCAAGCATTGGTTGGGCCCTGACTCTGTGCTGAGGACTGTGTTAGGGATACAAAGACACAAAGAGTATTTGCCCTCAGGAATTTATGTTTTATCTGGGAAAACATGTTACACACATGTAAGTAAACATAAAATATGTGTGAAGTGTAACTTTGGAGAGGGGTGCGAGCACCTGAATACTAGCACTGTTAAGTCATCACTGGCTTATATATAGAAAGTTTGATTGATCTGAGCGTTGAAGGGAGCAGGTGGAAGAGAAGAGTGCATTCCAGTCACCTGGACCAGTCTGTGCAGAGGTAAGAAGATGGAAGATGGAACGCTTCCTACCTGGACCAGTTCAACTGGACCATAGAGTGCATGCGGGAGAATAATGTGTGTTAAGCTTGGAAATATAGGTTGGAAGCAGATTGTGAAGATTTTTGTATTTCTGAGCTAGGAAGTGACACTCAGAGACTTGTGTGTAGCAATATCACTTTTGCAGTTGTGTGGAGGAGTGGAGACAAATCTAACTGTAAAAATCCAGACAGGTGATGAGGGCCCGAACCTGGGGTATGGCAATGTGAGTGGAGAGAAGGGATAAGTGGAAGAGATATTGTTGAAGTAGAGTGGACAGGACTTAGCAGTCAGATATGGGGTATGGTTCAAAAGTAATTAAAATGATTTTCAGATGTGGAGCTGTGGTATCAATTTCACCACTTTAGGCATGTCTTTTGCTTGACTCAATTTTAGTTGAAATAGATGGTTAAATTTATCAACAGTCTATTAAATACTACGATGATAATGCACTTATTTTTACCTACTTTAAAAATATCAAGTTACAGTAAAGCAAAGAAAGCAATTTCAAATTTCTCATAGTAAAGTTTTTAAAAAATTCACAATAGTAGATAGATACATGGATACAGAAGATGTTTGTGTCATCTCCCTGAGCATAATTCCTGAACTACATGTAGTAATTAATTTCTGCTGCTCTTGTGTCCATGAATCTTTACCACTCCCTTACTTCCCATATCTATTTAGTTGCCAAATCATGAATAAGTGAAAAACATTTATTAAGTGCTTATTGTGTGCCAGACAATGCACTGACAGGAATAAAAATACAGAAAGAATACACTTTCCTTCCCTCAAGGAGCTTACATTCTAATTTGAGAGACAACCTATATAGGGGAGTGGTGACTAGGGAAGGGAATCGTAGTCTGGGAAGTCATACTTACACTGCTGCCATTACCATTCTGGTCCCTTGGATCACCTGTCTAGAGTGACATTGTAATAAGTCTGTCCCCAGTTTTTCTTTCTTTAGACCATAGTTCACTCAGGCTACAAGATAATGTTCTAATGTCAGAAATCTTCAGTGGCTCCCTATTTATTAAGAATAGGATAAAATAAAAATTCCATAGCTTGACTTTTAAGGCTTTGCAAAATCCAGTGCCAACCTATCTTGCAAGACTTTTTTTCTTTTACTTCCTTTTACTCATTCTGCTGTTTCAGCCAAACTGACAGCCTACCTGCTGTCTCCTAATCTGGTTTAGCTCTGCCGCTTTGCTGTTCCCTCTGGACATTCGGCAGGCCATCCTCTGTGCTTCTAGGGCATGCCTTACACAGTTCATCTATTCATGGTATTGTAGTCTTGGAATCTGGAAAGCCTCTTCTTTTGAGGTCTAGGTCAGGCATGATATCCTCCACGATTCTTTCCTTGATCCCTGCAGCTGAAAATAATCTCTTTCTTATTGTACCCGTTTATGCCTGTGCTTTCAAATCAGTTCAACGTTTATTAAGCCCCTAGTGTGTGCAGAGCCTATACCAGGCTTTAGGGATACAAAGACAAATGAAGCAGTCTTTGTTTTGAAAAAATTATATGGGAAGGGAGTGGGTGAAGCTAGAGTGTGTATGTGTATATTCACATGTGTGTATTTTATATTTACATGTAAATACAAAGTAATTTATATAGAGGGTAAGATTGACATTGGTAGGGTCTCGGAAGGTGCCTACAAAGAAGCTGACCTTTAAGATGAAACCTGAAGGAAAATAAACATTTTAAGAAGTAGAAATGAGGAAGTGTGGGGTCTTTGGGTGGGAGAGGGGTGGAAGAAGTTACACAGATACTTGAAATAAGGAGATGGTATATGGAGTTTGGGGAATAGACAGTAAGCCAATTTGACTGGAAAGTAGAATGGCTGGTGCTGAGATAATGGTGGACCCAGCTGGTAGACAGCCTTACATTAAGCCAGGTGGAGGAGTTTGTATTTTATCCTAGAAGAGATGGGAACTACTGAAGATTTTTGAGGGCAATAAGAGACGTGGTCAGAATTTGAGATTATTTTGGCATCTGTATGGAGGCTAGATTATATAAAAAAGAGATGGAGAGCAGAGCAGTTTAATTAATTGGAATTAATTAGGAGGCTGTTAAAATAGACCAAGTGAGAAGGTAGAGCTCTGTGCTAGCCTTGTGGCTGTGGGAATAGCCCAGAAGATAATATATGCAAAAGCAACTGGAAATAGAATCAACAATCATTCTTTAATTTATTAAAGTCCTGCTGTATGCCCGTCATTGGGCTAAGTGCTAGGGAATACAAGAAGAGACAAGGGCCAGTCTCTGCCCTCAAGGAGCTTACAGGCTAATGGAGACAACATGTAAATGAGTATTGAAATAAGTTACACAGGATAAGTAGGGTCATAATTAACAGGGGGAAGCGCTAGGGAAGCTTCTTGTTGAAAGTGGAATTTCATTCATTCATTCATTATTTATTTTATTTATTTAGGACATAAAGGAAGCCAGGGAGGTCAGAGGTCAGAGCGGAACAGGGAGAGGGCTTGGGACTGAGAGATGGAGGAGACCAGTGTCACTGGATCAGGTTTGGGAGTAAGATGAGAGAAGATTGGAAAGGTAGGTGGAGGCTTGGTTATGAAGAGCTTTGAATGCCAAACAGAGCATTTTCTATTTGATTTTGGAGGCAGTAGGAGTCACTGGAGTTTATTGAGCAGGGGGATGATATGATCAGATCTGTGTTTTGAAAATAACTTCAGTGGCTGAGGGGAGGATGGATTGTAGCCAGGAAAGACTTGAGCCAGGTAGACTCACCAACAAGCTATTGCAGTAATCCAGGTGTGAGGTGATGAGGGCCTGCGCTAGAGTGGTATTAGGATCAGAGGAGAGAAGCGGGCATATTCCAGAGATGTTGCAAATCTGACAAGATGTGGAGACTTCTTTGCTCTTAAATAAATGCAGAGTAAAATGTACTTTGTGTCATACTTGTTTTTGTAGTCGACTTATCTCACCTATTAGATCTCATTGAGTGAGTCCCTGAAGATTTGCATCAACTCCTCAAAAGCATGAACCAGCTTGTTTTTGACATTTGTATCCACAGGGTCAGGCACAGTTACTTATTAAGTATTTGTTGAACTGGATTAATGTGTATATGAGCAGAACAGTCTGAATATATTTAAAATACAGGTCTGTGACTTCCGGGATACCCATGCCAAGCAAGCTGTTACTCAGTTGAGAGGCCCTAGAAACACAGACACCAGTCACATGAATAGCTTTGTCACTGTGCTGCCTATAGCACTGACCTGTCCTACTTGGCCGTCAGTCCCCACTATTAGACAGCAAAGGTAAAATATTATCTGCAAAAGGCAACTTTTGTCATCTACAAGGTAAGGGGTATCACTGACACAGTAACATAGATTAGTTTGTCATATTTAATCCTTGCTGCTTTGGAAAGCCTTGGGTTGGTTACTTACTGCATAGGCAAAAGTTGAATCTGGGTATTGGGAGATAAGGGAAAAAAGATGGGAATACCAGAGCCTCGGGAAAACATGGCTAGGATTTGGAAGTTGAAATCTATCCAATCCTGTCCTCTTGAAATAATACCACTGGGGGAAAATGTCATTTAAGATAAAAAAAAAATAACCCAACCCAGCAGATCCATGCAATTAGGCTGGGGTTAGATTATAGAGGGCATCAGATGTCAGGGTGAGGATTTGAGTTTTATCCTGGAGGCAGTAGTGAGCACCTAAAGATCTTTGAAAGGGGATGGCTTGATCTGCTGCATGTTTTAGGAAGATAATTTTGGAGGTGGATGGACTGGAGAGAAGAAAGAGTGGAAATAGAGACTAGTTTGGAGGCTATTAAAATAGTTGAAGATGGATCGGAGAGGAGACCAAAGCAAAAGATGTTGAGAAGGTAGAAGTGATGAAAGATGGCATATGACCGAATCATTAGAAAGTATATATATGAGGAAGAGTGAGGAGTTGTGGATTATTACCTTCCCTATGATTTTGTTTCAGTCATGTTTGACTCTTTGTGACCCCATTTAGGGTTTTCTTGGTAAAGATACCGGAGTGTTTTGTCATTTCCTTCTCCAGCTCATTTTACAGATGAGGAAACTGAGGCAAAGTGTAGTCCTTCTATTTCTTTTTTTATTATATGATTTTGCCTATTTATTGTGCATGTTATTAATTTACAACACATGATTTATTACATCTTTTGGTTTTCAGGTAAGGAGGGCTACAAGTTATTTTTCCAGACCAATTGTGACTTCAATTTTCTTTTTTTTTTTAAATTTATTTATTTAACTTTTTACATTCATTTTCACAAAATTTTGGGTTCCAAATTTTCTCCCTTTTAATCCCCTTCCCCCACCCCAATACACCGAGCAATCTAATTTTCCCTATCTCCAATCTGCCCTCTCTTCCATCATCCCTCCCTTCTCTTGTCCCCATCTTCTCTTTTGTCCTGTAGGGCCAGATAACTTTCTATTCCCCATTAACTGTTTCTTCTTTCCTAGTAGCAATACTGACCAGTTGTTCCTAAAACTTTGAGTTCCAAATTCTCCCCATACCTCGCTCCCCACCCATTCCCTTTGGGAAGGCAGGCAATTCAATATAGGCCATATCTGTGTAGTTTTGCAAATGACTTCGATAATAGTCGTGTTGTGTAAGACTAACTGTATTTCCCTCCATCCTATCCTGCCCCCCATTGTTTCTATTCTGTCTTTTGATCCTGTCCCTCCCCAAGAGTGTTGACTTCAAATTGCTCCCTCCTCCCATTGCCCTCCCTACCATCATCCCCCCGCCCTTGCTTATCTCCTTCTCCCCCACTTTCCTGTATTGTAAGATAGGTTTTCATACCAAAATGAGTGTGCATTTTATTCCTTCCTTTAGTCAAATGTGATGAGGGTAAACTTCATGTTTTTTTCACAGCTCTCCTCTTTTTCCCTCCACTAAAAAGTCTGCTGCTTGCCTCTTGAATGAGATATAATTTACCCCATTCCCTTTCACCCTCTTTCCTCCCACTACATTTCTCTCTCACCATTTACCTTAATTTCTTTCAAGATATGGTCCCATCCTATTCAATTCACTCTGTGCTCTCTGTCTCTGTATGTGCGTGCATGTGTGTATGTGTGTGTGTGTGTGCACGTGTGTACGTGTGTGTGTGTGTGTGTATGTGTGTGTGTGGTCCCACCAACTACCCAGATACCGAAAAATTTTAAGAGTTACTAATATTGTCTTTCCATGTAGGAATGTAAACAGTTCACTTTTGGTAAGTCCCTTATGACTTCTGTTTGCTGTTTACTTTTTCTTTTCTTATTTTTCAAATTCATTTATTTATTTATTTATTTATTTAACTTTTTACATTCATTTTCACAAAATTTTGGGTTCCAAATTTTTTTTTTCCCCTTTTTATCCCCTCCCCCCACCCCAATACCCCAAGCAATCTAATTTTCCCTATCTCCAATCTGCCCTCTCTTCTGTCATCCCTCCCTTCTCTTGTCTCCATCTTCTCTTTTCTCCTGTAGGGCCAGATGACTTTCTATTCCTCATTAACTGTATGTCTTCTTTCCTAGTAGCAACAACAATACTAACCAGTTGTTCCTAAAACTTTGAGTTCCAAATTCTCCCCATCCCTCCCTCCCCACCCATTCCCTTTGGGAAGACAGGCAATTCAATATAGGCCATATCTGTGTAGTTTTACAAATGACTTCCCTGATAGTCGTGTTGTGTAAGACTAACTGAATTACCCTCCCTCCTAACCTGCCCCTCATTGTTTCTCTTCTGTCTTTTGAGCCTGTCCTTCCCTGAGTCTTGACTTCAAATTGCTCCCTCCTCCCTTTGCCCTCCCATCCATCATCCCCCCCCTTGCTTACCTCCTTCTCCCCCACTTTCCTATACTGTAAGATAGGTTTTCATACCAAAATGAGTATGCATTTTATTCCTTCCTTTAGTCAAATGTGATGAGGGTAAACTTCTTGTTTTTTGTTTTTTTCTCAGCTCTCCTCTTTTTCCCTCCCCTAAAAAGTCTCCTACTTGTCTCTTAAATGACATATAATTACCCCCTTCCATTTCACCCTCTTTCTTCCCACTACATTTCTCTCTCACCATTTACCTTAATTTCTTTTAAGATATGGTCCCATCCTATTCAGTTCAATCTGTGCTCTCTGTCTTTGTATGTGTGTGCATGTGTGTATGTGTGTGCGCGTGCATGCGTGTACATGTGTGTGTATGGACCCACCAACTACCCAGATACTGAAAAGTTTTAAGAGTTACAAATATTGTCTTTCCATGTAGGAATGTAAACAGTTCACTTCTGGTAAGTCCCTTAAGACTTCTCTTTGCTGTTTACTTTTTCATGCTTCTTCTCATTCTTGTGTTTGAAAGTCAAATTTTCTTTTCAGCTCTGGTCTTTTCATCAAGAATGATTGAAAGTCCTCTGTTTCATTGAAAGACCATATTTTTCCCTGAAGTATTATACTCAGTTTAGCTGGGTAGGTGATTCTTGGTTTGAGTCCTAGTTCCTTTGACTTCTGGAATATCCTATTCCACGCCCTTCGATCCCTTAATGTAGAAGCTGCTAGATCATGAGTTATCCTGATTGTATTTCCACAGTACTGGAATTGTTTCTTTCTAGCTGCTTGCAAGATTTTCTCCTTGAGCTGGGAGTTCTGGAATTTGGCCACAGTGTTCCTAGGAGTTTCTCTTTTTGGATCTCTTTCAGGTGGTGATCGATGGCTTCTTTCAATACTTATTTTGCCCTCTGGTTCTAGAATGTCAGGACAGTTTTCCTTAGTGAGCTTTTGAACCTCTTTTTCCATTTGGCTAATTCTGCTTTTGAAAGCATTCTTCTCCTCATTGGCTTTTGAACCTCTTTTGCCAATTGAGTGAGCCTATTTTTCAAGGTGGTATTTTCTTCAGCATTTTTTTGGGTCTCCTTTACCAGGCTTTTGACCCATTTTTCATGCTTTTCTTGCATCTCTCTCATTTCTCTTCCCAGTTTCTCCTCCACCTCCACCTCCAAAAGGATTTTCAAAATCCTTTTTGAGCTCTTCCAAGGCCTGAGCCCACCCGACATCCCCCTGGGATGTCTCGATACAGAGGCCCCGACCTCCACGTCTTTCCCTGATGGTAAGAATATTTCCTCGTCATCAGAATTGAAAGGTGGGAACATTTGCACCCCCTTAAAGTAGGTCTTTATAGTCTTGCTTTTCTTCCCTTTTTTGGGCATTTTCCCAGGCAGTTACTCGACTTCTGAGATTCCTGTTCACCCCTGCGTAGATCCGCCTAGCTAGTGCTTGGGATCTGAGATTCAAATGGGCTTTCCGTGGCAGGCGCGGCTGCTATTCAATGTCAGTCCCTCTATTTCTTACAGTGTGGTACCACTGGAGACAGGAGAGACCTAGATTCAAATTCAGTTTATGATCTTTCTGGGTGTGGGTAAATCACTTAACCTTTCTTAAGTTTTATTGCTTTAATCTATAGCCGCAAATGAGATAAAGTATTAAGTGAGCCTTAAAGAATCGTAGTAATCATCTGTTCTTGTCATTGCCATCATCATCATAGTCCTCCAAAGGTAACAGTCAGAGTGGATGTTCACATTGCACCTTAAAGCTGGTGAAGCTCTTTATGAAGGCTAGCAGGGATGCTTGGTGATTTGTATTGTTTGAGGGAATGCCCATATTGATGTACTCAGGATGCCCTGGAATTTTGGAGTTTTGGAATATAGAAATAATATTATTGATCTATGACTAACCCATGTTCTTTCCAGATGATATTTCCTGAATGACATCTTGGATGTTCATGTTGCCTGAGTCCAATTCAACATTTAATGAGCACTTGTTGAATGCCAGGCACTGTGTGAGGTGCTGAGATCTAGAGAGAGAAGAAAGTAGTTTCTGCTCTCAGGGAGTTTACATTCCACTGAGAGAAGAAACATATACATAGATAAATGAATAGTAATACTAGGAACAAAGCAAATTTTTTAATTTTTGATGGAGGGAAGCTAACTAGGAGAATGAGCAAGGGCTTCCTGGAGGTGATACTTCAAGGAGGTGATGTTAAATTGAGCCCAGAACTGAATGAAGATTTCCAGGATGAAGAGCTGCAGAGAGGGAGAGCATCCTAGGCATGGAGGGGGAGAGCCTTTTCAAAGTCAAGGAGGTGGGAGATAATGTTATCTATAGCTAGTAGGGCAGTTTGGCTCATACTCGAGGGAGAGTAATATAAAATATATTGATGCCTGCCATATGTCTTTACTTTATCTTTTGGGTGATCCATAACTTTGATCACAGTCATATAGTCACAGAACATTATTGGATGAATATTTGCATTGTAAAGATAAAATATTGTTTCAGGGAGCAATTTGGGATTTTTACACAGTTTTCCCAACTGCAGTTTAGTTCAGTCTCTTTCAGTTCTGGTCCAGTTCGTTGTTCATTAGCATTGTTTGCTCAAGATATATTTACTAATGAGATAGATCAGTGAGCTGTTTATCCAACTGGGCATTGGGAATATGGACATTTTTTATCTGCTTGGTTTTTCTTATGTGAATTGTTAGATCACACTCTCATAGTTGTGGATCACATTTGGGAAGTTCTATTACATTCAAGGGCTTGTTACAGGTAGTACAAAATCATTTGTAAACCAGAGCACCTGGAGAACTTTACCATCTGTAGAGGATCTTCCTCCATTCAAATAAAAATGACTTAATCGTACATACTTCTGCAGCAAAGGAGTGTTCGTTCCATTTCTGATGATAGTCTTAGTTCATTTAGAGAGTGATAGTTTTTAAAATCAAAGAAATAAATGCCCCTGTCAATGAGTACTTAAGTTACTTGACCAATATAGCAGATATGTACTGTTTTGTGGAAAATCTTTTCACTTCTCTGGACCCCACTTCCCATATTTGTAAAATGAGAATGTGTAGGTGATATCTAGCTTTAAAATTCTGTAATTTTTGTATATTCCAACTGTCCTTCCCTTCTGCCTTCTTTAAACTTTTATTTTTCCTTCTAGCTCAGGAAGGAGAAATTGAGAAAAGTGGTCAGAGCAAAAGGAATTAGGGAAGCTAGTAAATAGGGAAGAAAAGACAGAAGATGGAGAGGGAAACAGGTATAGAAGGGATATTGAATTATAGTTGGTGCTATACCATATTCCTCTAGTAAATCAGGTGATGAAAATATTCTCATTTGCGAAACTCTCCCTTCTTTCCCCCATTTTCTTTCCTTTTAAAAAAAGTAGTAATACTTATTTCAGTTAAAAGATTGGGAGAATACCAGACAGATTGTGGCCATTACGCCTACATTTGGCGCTGTTGACTGTGTGTCATTCCTACCTCCTTTCCACTTTTCTCCTGTTGCTCTGGGTTCAAGGCCTCTAATCATAAAGGCTACTTTATTTTCTTCGCTTTCATCTAGGATCACACTTAAACCATCCCAGATAGTTGAAAATCAGTCCCATTTAAAAGACCTCCTTGAGAATTATATTCCATGGGCTTTTTTATGCCTTTCCAGAGTATACTCAGTAAGCAGATATTTTTACCTAAGTGATTCTGACCCTTATCAGTCAAATCCCATGTTCCATATTTTGGCGATTTAGTTTCCTCTGTACTTAGAAAGGCACAGCATAATTGACTGCTGTTCTCTTTTGAATCCTTGCCATCCAGTATTAAATTGTTCCTCAGCTCTCTTTTCTCTAGGCTGCATTCTCTTACTTCCTTTAATTTTTCCTTTCCCTACCCTTTAATCAACCCCATGGCTCAGAGCTGAACTCGCCACAAATTCTCCCCAGTAGTGAGATCTTTGATGTGGTATATTTGGCTATTTTTAGGGAAGGAAAACTTCATTCTGAGGAAAAGGGATGTGTTGGGTGACTTCACCTTGGTTGAAATGGGTAAATTGTAATTCAGAGGCTTATTCTGATATCAAAAGAAAGGTGGGAGCTGAGTGGTTATCTTGAGAAAAGCATTAGACTTGGAGTTAGAAGACCCAGGTTTGAATCCTGGCTATGTCTCATACTCTGGGTTTTGTTGCTTTTGAATTGTAATACAACTCTTTCTTAGTTTTTCTGTAACTGATTTTCTTAACATCACAATAATATTTTATTATATTCACATACCATAATTTGTTCAGCCATGCCCCAATTGATAGACATACCTTTAGTTTCTAGTTCTTTGCTACTACAAAAAGAACTACTATGAAAAAAAATGTGTCTACATATCTATCTATCTACATATATATCTATACATGTGCACACACATACACCCATGTATTATTATCTATAGGTCTTTTTCTTCTTTCTCTGTTCTCTTTAGACTTTAGGTTTGGTAGTAGCATTGTTTTAGTAACTTTTTGCACATAATTCCAAATTGCTTTCCAGAATGACTATTTCAATTCATAGCTTTACTGTGAGTGCATCAGTATGCCTATTTTCTGGAAGTTCTTCTGACATCTGTCATGTTCCTTTTTTGTCAGTTTTTCCAGTGTGATGGGTATACGATAGAACCTCAGAATTGTTCTAATTTGTATTTCTCTATTTGCCTCAGTTCCCTCATCTGTAAAATGAGCTGGAGAAAGAAATGGCAAACCACTTCAGTATCTTTGTCAAGAAAACTGAAAATGGGGTCACGAAGAGTTGGACACGACTGAACAACAGCAAATTATTAGTGATTTGGAGCATTTTTTAAATATGGTTATAGAGAGCTTAATTTGCTTTCCTTGAGAACTTCCTGTTCATATCCTTTGACCATTTTTCAATAAGTGAAGCTGTTATACAGATTTGAAAATTGAAAATCTGCGGACCTTAGTTTCCTTGTCTGTAAAATCAGGAAGTTGGATTATGTAACTTGTAAGATCCTTTCTAATATTAACATGCTGTGTTTATTGTTTAGAGGAAATTTTGATGTTATAGCCACAAGTATTTACAAAGCATTTGCTTTCTCTAGGAAGAAAGTGTTATTTTAGAAAGGTTATAAAACATTCTAATCAGGTGGAAAACATTTCACAGTTTTTAGTTCATGGCTAGATTTTTTTTTCCCATGGGCTATTTTTCAACAGTATTTTTAGTAAGATAAAATGTTTCTTCTTTGGTTTTAGGTACAGGCATACTTGGGAAAGTATGCCAAGTCTGAAGATGGTGGCATGGAAGAGAGCTTGTGTGGGCAGGAAGGAGAGAACACAGGGCAGGCGACTCCCCAGAGTCCTTTCACTGTGTGACTACTGTTAAGGAGAATCCTGGCTCTCTGGGGAGAACGCTGCTCTTGATTTCTTTATCAGAGGACAGAATGGGGGTTATAGAAGGAACACTGGCTTTGGAGTCAGGAGATTTGGAATCGTGGCTTGGCCTGTGGGCAAATTACTTCACCTTTCTTGGAGATGTTTTCCTTGTCTATAAAATGGTAATAGTAATACTTGTGGTACCTACAGATACTTTTATTTTATGTATATCATGTGATTTGATTGTCAGAACCACCCTTTGAGGTCTTTAGGTTTTGGCATTATATTTCCCTTTTATAAATGAAGAAACTGTGACACTCAGAGGGACTACAGTAGGTGTTCTTTTCCTTTACAGATGAGGAAAATGAGTCAGTGATCCAATAATTTAGGATTGGAAGGTCATAGATTTAAACAGAACTGGAAGGGACTTAAGAGGTCATCTAATCCAACTCCTTTGTTTTACCAGCAGGAAAACTGAGAAAGGTTAAGTGATTCCCTGAGGTGTTCCACATTAGATAATTTGTGGTTGTCATTCTAGTTCAGGTTCCCTGGCTTTGAAAACCTTGGTTCTTTCTGTTGTACCATGCCTACCCAACTTCTCCCTTTGTACCACTTGGTGTGGGATGACAGCAGGGGTGGAGAGTTTCCTAAACCTGATACAGCTCCAGTAGGCAAATTATGGTTTTTCCCATAGCATTTTGGTGTTTTAGCTTTCTGGAAATGAACCTTGAGACTTGTAGCTCCTGAAAGTGTAGCCCTGAGGTTCATTCCCAGGTACTTTTGGTCCTTCCAGTGTGGCAGGTATGGGATGATCTCAAGGTGGTAAAGGTAATGGAATCAAAGGTGTGAGACTGAAGTGGAAATACTGTTTCAGTGACCTGAGCAAGACTAGAAATGAAGTGATAATATGGTTCTTTAAGTGTAGAGAAATATACCTTTTGCTGAAGGAGTTTTCCTGATGCTTTTAATCTGCTAAGTGGCTTTGTACTTTGCACAATGCCAATGTCTGTGCTGAGTGACATATGCATTAGAACATGACAGGTGGAAAGAACTCTCTAGAAACTCCTTAAACTAGATAATTTTACAAATAGGAAAGCTCAGACTCAGAGAGGAGAAATGAATTGCCTAATGACACCTAGTGAGTTAATGTTAATGCCTCAGAGCATGTGCAGGTATTCTTTGACTTGCTGTCATCTTACTTCATGGTGACAAAAAGTCCCCTTTTACTCTTGAGTTACTGCCGTGGACTCGTTGCTGGACTTCTTATGGTTCTTTTTACCCCTCATCACTCACAAGGACATGACCTGATCTGTCTGTGTCTGATTCACCTAAGATTAAGAGTGAAGAAACATAGCAGAAGAAAACAGAAAGGGTGGGGCAAGGCACTGGGCACATGGAGTGGGGAAGTTGGGCAGCCTATGCTTCTACCAGTTTTCCTGGCACTCAGTTATGGCTTAGCAGCCAATGGAAGGGTTTTTCACCACCATGTTGTAAGGAAGCAGTCATGTGATTCCTGAATATCCTTGGAAATAGGGAGTTGAGCCCCTTCTGTTGTGCATCTCAGGAAGACATAGGTCCTGGACTCTGGAGGAGATAGTGGGGTTTGTGACTACACCAGTTCTGCCTCAGTTAAGTCCAATTCACTTGAAAGTTAAGACATCACCCTCCTGTTGGCACTGGTCCTCTTTGAGAACGAGGGATGTGCAACAATCTCAGGAAACAGCCTCCCTAGGCCTTGCCTCGGTTGATAACCAGACAGAGCATAGTGGTTGTACCTCAGGGTTTGGGACTTCTTGGGGAAATTCTCCCTTAATACTCTCTTCCATTCCACCCTTTCCACCCCTTTGAATAGTTGGATATAAAATTGAAGCCTGTTTGTCAGTATAGTGTCTGTCTAGACCTCTAGACATTTTTACTTTTATCAGGTAAACAGTGTTTGCTCTTTATCACCTTGGAATGAGACGCATGCAGAAAAGAACTTCTAGTGGATTAGTTTACCAGAGGGAGTCTCTCTATTTTCCCAAGACCTTTCTAGAACTTCTAAGTGGCCTTTCTCAACTATTTAGGTTTTCATATTTGTCTTAATTATGCATATTCCTGATGATTTTCAAAGTTCAGTTTCATTCCGTAGCAGAGATTCTGATATTACTTTGTTGTAGTCTGTCGTTTCAAAGGATTTTGAAAATTAGGTTTTTTTTGGCTGTAAGCAGTAATCACATTCACATTTTTATGTACTGTTCCCACTAATAATTTTAAGAGCCTGTGACACTGTTCAATTTGACAAGTGTGAAGTGCCTCTCTCATACAAGAGACCCAACCTAACAAGCCCTTCCCCCAAAGAGCTTGTGTTCTGTTGGAGGGATACAGGGTATCCCGAAAGTCTTAGTGCAGTTTTAAATTTTTGTAGCTTAAAAAAAATATTGCACATTACACTAACACTTTTGGGATACCCTGTATCTTTTGGGGGAGGGGGAGTGCTAGCTAATACATGCGTCTTAATAATTATTACTTCTGTCTGTATAGATTTCTTTGTTAGACTCCATGACAGGCAGACTATAGGCTTATCTGCATTTTCTATCTTTCTAGGCTAGATATTCAGTAAATATTTTTTGAATAAATGCATTTCATCGTACCACCTATATACTGATTTTTCCTTTGATATTTTTCTGTGTGTTGCCAAATTCAAACTGAAGCATATTTTTGCATGTGCTGATATTGTCCTTGCATGGGCATTGGCATTTTCATTTAGGTTGCTGGAACAGGACAGGGAAATTAGCCCTTCTGAAGAGGTTGGGCACTCTGAGGGGGAGACCAGGCACCACTGTTGCCTAAGAACTGGCTCCCCTCACACCCAAGTGAAGACAGCCCACAACCCTGAGCTCAAGAGCCTAGGGAATAGCTCTCCTTCCAACCCAATGCCCTCAGCCGTCATTCTGGGAAGCAGCTCCTGTGGGGATGCAGACCGGCTGCTCCTCCTGAAGACCCAGAAAATATCTGGGCTATTACTGCTGCTGTTGTTGGCACTATCAGATAGTTCAGCATCAGAAATGTGACATAAAGAAGAAGCAGTAACATCTTTCACCCTAAGGACCATGGGACATTTCCATCTGCCTTGCAGCTGAAACTTTCCAGAAGTATTGTCTTTCCCTCAAAGAATGTGAGCTCCTGGAGTGTATCTTACTTTTTTCTCTTTGTATTTCTAGCACTTGGCACAGCTCTTTGTACATAGTAGCTGCTTAATGCATGCTTCATTCATTCATTCATTCATGACTTCCTCAGGAGATCTGGCCTAGTGATGACTTAAACACAGATACACTGTTATTCCATATGATGTTTCCATTAAAAGATCACATATATTCTTATGTCATAAGGGCTGAATACTTAGGAATCTGTATTAATAATTACAATAATAATAGTCCTTATTTAGCTCTTTTAAGAATTACTAAGCTCTTTACATATTAACTTGTTTTACTAGTTACTTCATTTGATCATCACAACATCCCAGTGAGGTAGCTGCTGTTATTTTTCCTATTTTACAGATGAGGAAACTGAAACTTAGAGGGCCTAAGTGACTTGCCCAGGGTCATACACACTCTGGTAAGTGTCTGTGGCTAGATTTGAACTCAGGTCTTCTTCACTCTAGGCCCCCTACATCACCTAATTGTCACAGTGCTGTTAAACTTAATGCAGCCTAGCTCTCAGCAACACATCATGACTGCCACGTGCTCTGATCACCTAACCACAGAACAATTTCACTAGTACACATCTGCCACCTCACAACATAATTGATCTGCAGAAGCAGCAAACATGTTAAGCATCTACTGTGTGTAGGACTGAGGGAAGTACAAAGTTTAGATAAGACAAAACTTGGCTTTCAAGAAATTCACAGTATGGTGGAGTGAGAGGACATTGATGCATAAAGCTTTGATATACAGTGTTATAACATTATTGCACTTGCCAGCTACAAAACAAAGAATGTGGCTAAGGGGGTGAGGGAAAGGTGATTACTAATGGTGACAAGAGGGGAAATAGATCACAGAAATTTTCCAGAGGAGATGACATTTGAAGCAGGTTCAAAAAATGGTTTGGAGTTCAAAAGGCATAAATGGGGAGAGAGAACAGGCACAGTAGACAGCTGCCATTGGTGGCAGAACAGAATTCATTTAACTTAATGTGAAATCAGGAATTTAAGGAGTATCTAGGTGGAAATTCATCACATATTAGATGGCAGCCCCTATTTGACAAAGTTTGCTACTGCAATTGAGCTCTATATTTATAATTAACCAAGAGGCCAAGCACATGGTAGAAAGAAACGACTCTCCAGTTGGGGAAAACTTCAGGTATGGAGCCAGGTGAAACACAGAGTAATTTTTTTAAGCTAACAGGGCAGATGGGTGGATAACAGAAACAAAGCAAAATGACGCACTAGTAAAGGACTATAGTTCTTGCTACTCATAATTGGTTGGGTGTATTGGGTGCTCCAGGACTGGTTACCATCTTTAGACTGCTGTCAGTTTTTTTTTTTTTGTTAGATAGGGGATTTTTTTTCCCACAGCTTTTTTAGAAATCAAAGTAAAATTTATAATATTTTACATACATTGAATTTACATTGTTGGAACACACATGTTTTTGGTATATTGGAAAAGAAGGTGGGATCAAGAATCAGAAAATCTGGATATTCTAGTCCTGGATTTACAGCTAACTCTGGCTTTGCCAAGTCATTCAGCTTCTCAGTGACTCAGTTTCATCATATATAAAAGGAGGGGATTAAATTGAGCCCCAAAGGGCATTTTCAATTTTAAGATTCCATTTTCTTGAGACCCATGTAGGCTAACAATTTGTTTAAAAATTTTTAAAATGTTTAAAAATTCACCTGAGGACATTTCAAGTTACGTCATGGAATTGGGTTTCCAATTATTTATATACACGATTTAACTAGTGTTAAGCACTGAAAATGTCTAGTTACCCATTTAAAACTTTAATTTATATGTAAATCATATTTTTACCAAAATTTTTAAGGACAAGTTTTTTTGATCATAGATATTTCTCATGCATGTAAATATGTATAAATTGATCCGCAAACTGCTTTCTCATCCAACTCTTTGCTTTTTGGGCCTCCAAAACGTCATATCATTAACTTTGAGAGAGCTTCAGTCATTATATTCCCCTGAAAGCCTAACTGCTTATAATCACCTCTCCATCTTGGAAGGAAATTGACTCAGCATCAGGCTGTTTTCTTGAGGAATTTATAGGCGGTCAAGGTTGCAGGTTTCTCAGTAAGTAGAGTCAGTCCTGGCACTGCCTGTAGTACGTACCCATCTAATGCAGTCATTTCAAACTTGAGTAGAAACAAAATCACAAATGAGCATTATCTATGTTGTATTGTATTTTTATTCATTTTGTTAAATCTCTCCCAATTACATTTTTATCTGGTTGGGCAGCACTCTGAAGGGCCTGCTGCTGTGAGTTTGACACCTCTATTTCATTGAATTTATTTAAGCCAAGAGATGACTGTACGTGATTACATTATGAGTGTTTTGCCGCTAATGCCAGCCCATTCTCAGGAGGAGGCAGCTGTAACAGCAGGAACAAATGAACAGACTGTTCCTATCTGCTTCCTGTAGGCAAATGGGATAGGAAAGGGCATTAAAGTAACAGAGAAGTGAATTTTGATTCCTTTTTCATGTATTGCTGCTAAACCTACTCTCTCAGGAACAATTAAAATAAATTAAGTTCTTGTCACTCCGTAAAAATTAGAACCTAGGAGCAATACAGAGAAACACTGGGAAAATAGATGAACAAAGATGAGTTTTGGGTACCAGTACAGAATACTGTTGACGTTGTCTTGGGTGTGTGTGTGTGTGTGTGTCTGTGTGTGTGTACACATGTGTGTATGTGCTCACACCTGTGTACATGGACTCCATATATTTGAATATTTAAAGGAAACTGTAATGTAATCAGTATGGAGATTCTATCCATGTCAAGTCAGTGAATGTGCTTATTTCAGATATTTCAGACACAAATATGGTCTGAATGATGGATCCTGGTTTCTCAAAGTCCTTTTCTCCCATTTGTGGAGAGCTAAAGAAGTTCCAGAGAACTTTTAGAAGGCATCTTATAGTTTCTTTAAGACTGGGTTCTCTTGTACAGTTGTGAATTTATGTCCAGACACAGCTATCATCTGGGAGTGACACTGGGATGCAGATGGGAAGATGGAATTCTGAAATCCACTTGTAATGGGAGTTAGAAATCTTCCCCACCCATTAATAGGCCTCAGGTGGGCCCATTAAAGGAAGCTTGATTAGAGGAGGTTTGTTTTGTATGGAGGCCCACACCTTTTGTTGATTGCCAGTGAGGCACTGGGTCAGAAGGGTTGTGCCCTCTGGCTCTGAAAAGTATGCCTATACTCTGAGGTGAGGTTTTGCTTTGGGGCTCAAATCATTGAAAGTGTGTTTGTGTAATTTGGCCAGATCAGACTTGCCAGCCCTTAAGGAGCCTCTCCCTTCCTTCCTCCCCCTTTGAAAACCCAAATGTTAGCGCTTCTGTCTCTGGTAACATGTATGTATTGTCTGTGGTCAGACAGTTGGAAGCCCTGTCTGTTGGTCTTTCTTTTTGTAATTTCTGCTTATATTTTCTCCAAAGTTAGGGTGCTGACTTTTCCCCCTGAACTAGGTGAACGACATATGTGCTTGATTAAAGTAAGACTGTTTAACCATTTTAAGGTTGCTTTCCTTAGAAAAGCAGATCTAAGAACCTGTGCAGCAGGCCTTCCTGTGTATGCCAGGGTGTTTGCTGCTATACCACTGTATTTTTAGAGACTCACAAGATCCTTCTGCCAAAGGAGGATTGAGATATGGGGACCTGGCCAAGACTGAAGCCTGAGCCCTTTCCTTCCCCTCTTCTCACTCTCCATCCCATTCTGTGGTTCCTCCTTGGGGGCTCTACTGTAAAGCCACACTTGCTGTAACCTCTAGAAAGGTTAGATTGATGAATTTAGTCCAAGAACTATTTTTAGATTTAGTGGAATGCACCCTGAACTGGGAATCTAGAGATGTTGCTCTGCCACCAAGGATTTATCAGGTCATGATGTCTCAGTTCCTTCATTTGGAAAATGAGGAGATTGACTGTAATGAATGCTCTAAAATGAAATCTTTCTAGCTCTAAGATTATTATTATTATTTTTTTTACTGTGACTTTTGAAAGAAAGACCCTAGCATCCAATTTTAACTCCCCATTGTATTTTTTACACTTGTCTACATGTCATATGTGAGATAAAAATCTTGTTATTTTTATGATAGAAATTTAAATGTTTTTGAACTCTAGTAAGTTTGTTTTGTAGTGGTTGCTCCGCTTGGTCTTGCTGACTGTGCCTTGTCAGAATCAGCTGGAAAGTTCTCTGCCTGGACTTTTAAAATAGCTCTAATGGGCTGTTTTTTGCTTAGCTGCAGTTTGGAGATTTGCAGGGAGTAGAAGAGATCGCTTGCCATTTCTCAGCAATATCATACAGTATGATGAAGCCGCAGACACCTCTTATCTCTCTGAAGATTGGACTCCTTTCCTTTCTCTGGCTCTTGAAATATTTTTTCAGTTTTATTTTGTTTTGTTTTCTTCTCTCTTCAGCCTATTGAACAAATTGCAGAACCACTAGGTTGCAATGATTACAATTTCATCTTCAGTTGTGTTTTAAGTTGTATCTTTGTCTAATTTTTTGAGCTCTGAGACCATGACCTAATTCACAGTGATTCTTAGCTCTTTATCAGATAAGTCATTAAAGACATTCAGTACACTTTGGAGGGAATTTTTGCCTAATAGAAGGACTAGCTTGAGTGGACAACTTTGCTTTGGCCCGGGGCTGGTCTTACGTATTGGCTCTTATAACCTCACTAATGTTGCAGTTGAGTAATTCTGAAGATACAGTTTGTACTTTTGAGAGCTCCTTTGTTTTGGAGCATGTGACTAGATCATCCACCAGAATTTGGCATTGTGGTGTCTAGGTGACCTTGAAGGCAGTGCTAGGGTAGAGCACAGGGTATCTGTGTAGGGGCTCAGCTGGTAGTTGAGGAAGAGACTAAGTGTGGAGAGGCATTGTAAGAAGATGTCAGCAGCTAGGCCTGGCTGGCCCTTAGGGGTTCACTGACTTGACTGCAGTTCTCTGGGCATCAGCTTTTCATTTAGAACTGCTCCAGGGACCTTATTTTTGGCCCCAGGGCTCTTTCACTTTGCACTCATTACCATCTTCTTGGTCCCTGTGCACTCTTGCTTCCCTCAAACCAGCTATTTGTCTTCCTTCTGTTGCAGCCACCATATCCAGGTGCCCTTTTCCTCCGTGTGCCTCTCTCCTTCCTGTCTGTCCCCCCATTGCATGCATTAAAATCACTTCATAAGATTGTTTTCTAAGATTTCTTTATAAAGGAAAAGAAAATTCAGAAATGATGAACAATAGGGTAAGTTCATTAAAGGAGACTGACCCAGTCTTGAGCTAAATATCCCTAAGCTTCCTAAGTTATCCTATACTTAAAATTCAATAGCCTGGCCATCTAGTTCTTCCTTCCCAGAGAGTAGTGCCATGCCCTCCCTCCCCTCATGATCCCAGACAAGCCTGTACCCAAGCTGAATTTGTAGTTGACCCACTGGGGCTGTCTGGCTTGAGTTTATGACATTTTCTCCAATTCTGGGTTTATTCTCATCCAAGTAGGGAGTCTTCTGATGGCATGGTGGCTTATGATGTTCTACACAAAGTAGGGTGTAATTACTTAACTTCCAGTGAGCTAATGATAGAGAGGGACTCAGACCTGGGTCTCTGACCCCAGTCAGATGCTCATACTTTGTAATACATATCATTGATGTGTATATGGAGGAGAGAGTGGAGGCTAGCCAATGAGGACCCAGTCTTTAGAGCAGGGGGTTTATGATCTGTCTGATACACCTCACCTGGAGGGTATCTAATTGTAGCTCCCCAACCCTTCTCCCAACAGAAAACGAAAAGAGACAGCATGACACAATTGGAAGAGGGCTGAATTTGGAGTCAGAGGACCCTGGTTCAAAACTTGGTTCCAGTACTTGCAACTGTGTGACCTTGGCTGGGTGACTTATCTGTAAAATGAAGGATTGAAGGGATTGGTTTAGAGAGCCTGGAGAGTCCTGTAAGAAAACAGTTGAATTAAAATAACCTTCATGACCTCATAATCAGAATTCAACCTGACATATAGTTTTCCCCGAAAGGTCACAGAGCCCTTTTTTTTTTTTTGCTGTCACAACAGATGGGTAACCACTAGATAAAGAATTTTTAAAAATAGCTGTTGTATTTCATAAAGAACAGCTGGTAATGGGCTGAAGTAGCACAGTATTGATTTGCTATCATCGTTGCTATCATTTATTATTTTCTGAATCTTTTTTGAATAATAAAATTTTCTGAAAATTCTATGTTGTATTTTTTCTATACTGTGTCTCCCTACAGTCTCTTTAAAGCTATTAAAGGTTAAAAATACATTAAAGCTTTTGTATTATTTATGAGCTCAGTTTTTCCTCATCTCTAAAATGGTTGAATTAAGTAATCTGTACAGTCACTTTTGAGTGTAAACCCCGTGTTTCTCCATGTGGCATTGAACCATCACCCTAGTTCTACTTTCATTTGTAATACTTCTTATTTTGTTTTGTGGCCTGAGGTCTTTTCTCTACTGCAGTCTCTGTGATTTTCTAAAGTACAGGTCTGACTACATCACGCCCCTATTTTAAGTAAACTTCATTAGCTCCCTGTTACATCGAGAATCAAATATAAGCTTATCTGTTTGACATTTGAAGTTCTTCACAGTCTGTCCTCAACCTACCTTTCCAGACTTATTCCACATTCATTACCCCTCTTCATGCAGATCAAGGTCCAACTAAACTCGTCTAATGGCATCCAATCTCCTGTTGCCATGCTGCCGTACTAGCTGACAAACCCCATGTCTGGAATGGAGTTGTTCTTCAAAGACTCCCTTACTTCTCCAGGAACCAATTTGGATAACTCCCTCTTATGTGAATGAAGCCTACGTTAATCTTTCCCACCTACTAGTAATGCCTTCCCCTCCTCCATTAGCTTGTATCTGTTTTCTGTCTGTTTTTGTCTATATCTACCTCTGTACATCTGTCTGCTTCAGCTAGGTGGACAGCTTCTCAATGTCAAAGACATCTTGCAGTGCCAGGACTGGGCACTTAATAAATACTTCTCGAGTGATGTAGAAAAGTGATGTCTGATAGCATTTCTATCTCTATGTGGTACCATTTGCTAAGCTTAGGCTTAATGTGCTCTTCCCCTTGGCATACTGGGTTTTAAAAGGTGGGTCTATAACTGCATGAAATAATTTAGATTGTGTTGCTTAGGTTTTGGTGTTTTGAGGTTTTGTTTTTTTTTGCTTATTTCTTGGCAATTATCTGTCTTTCATGGCTGCTGTTAAAACTTTCTTTTGTGAGTATATTATTCAGTTGTGAAACATTTCCTTTTTTAACTGTAGTTTTTTTTTGTATTAAAGGGGATAATGGCTTTTCTGTGCTTCTAGTATTAAATTTTTCTTCACCTGTTATTGTACTAGGGAGTTTTTGCCTGGACTGGTCATTTTTATTAATTTAGTGCTGGAAATAATAGTGAAAACCATCTTTTTTTTTGCCTGTGCCTTGAAAAAACATAATTAACTGACATAATTGCTCTTTAAGGAGAAAAATGTATCTAGTTCTTGATCCTGGAATTGTTTTTGTTGTTATTTTAAAATAAATTTTAATTATTCTCTCCCCTCCTCTTTCTTAGAGAACTATGCTATGTATTGATATCTTTTGTTTTTACATTTCCCTCTCTGTCCCTCTCCTCCTTCCCAGAAAGCCAGACCATTTAACAAAGAATATTTTTTTAATGAAAAAGAAGAAAAGAGAAGATTAAAATCAGTAAAACTGATCAGTACAGCGACAAAAATAGTTGCAAATATATGCAATACCCACACCAGTGAACCTCCAACTTCCTCAAAGGAGTAGAGGGCGATGGATACTCCCGTCTCTTCTCTGGGTCCGCACTTGTTCCTTGTAATTTTGCAAGTCATTTTTAATCATTTTGTCGTTGTTATTCTTTTCCATTTACATTGTTGTTATCATTGTGTATATTTTTTTCTTGGCATTACTTCATTCTCCATCATTTCCTGTAAGTTTTCCATGCGTCTCTGTATTCATCATATTTGTCATTTCTTATATTTTGCAGATGTTTTTGTACATTTTGTACATTTTTTTGTGTTTTGACTGCATTGTGGGATTCCCCGCCGGCTGTGGTAATCAGGCGAGGGTTGAGTTAAGCAGACAGTGTTTAGGGCACCTTTTCTAGCCCTCTTGCTCACATCAGAGGGTGAGCAGTGCGATTCTTAAAAGGCTGCTCAGACACCCATGGGGCTGCTGAGTCCTACTGCTGCTTCCAGTGAGAAACAATCCTATTGCCTGGGCTGTCTGTGTGCAGGGTTGTGACTCCAGCTCCCGGTGTATCTGTGCCTGCTGCTTCATTACTTGCCTGTCACCACAGGACTTTGAGGCATAATAGTAAAATCATATGGGTCATGTCTTTTTATTTGTGCGTAAACTGGATTTAAGTGAGGCAGAGTTGGACGAAGTCATCAACCTCACTGTCTCCTCTAAAGTCATTGTAGTCCGGTGGCAGGACAAAGTCAAGATGGTTGGTAATGGGTCAGGATGCAGTGGATGACCTTGGTGTGATTGGTGTCTACCCAGGCTCTAAGCACTCCACATCGCCTGCTTCAGCTGCCTTCATGGCTGTTGGAACAAATTGTTCTCATCCACCCATTCTATCAGAGGAAGTCTTCACATACTTGGGGTAGACACCCCACCTAACTCACCAATGGGTTTGAGACCTCTTGGTTACCCTCAGCCTAGTTTGACCTGTTTGCCAAAATGGTTTACTGGAGTGCAGCTTCTTGGAGGCAGAGATGAGAGTTGGGTGGAACAGGTGAACACCAAAGGTAGTGGTCCACCCTGAACACATCCTACACTATCTACTAATGGTAAATTTTTCAATTTGAAACGGTTACAAACCAAGTAAGTGTTGGTGCATGATTTTCTGTTTGCTGATGATTGTGCACTCAGTGCAGCCTCTGAAGCCGAGATGCAACAAAATATGGATCAATTCTCTGCTGCCTGTGCTAAGTTTGTCCTGATAAAACCAGGAAAACACATCAGCCACCACCATACCATCCATACGTGGAACCATCGGTTACAACAATTGAAGAAGTTTTGAATGCTGTGGATAAGTTCACTTACCTTGGTAGTGTGTTTTCCAGGGATGTACACATTGACAGTGAGGTTGATGCATTCATTGCCAGAGCGAGCTCAGTGTTTGGGAGGCTCCGAGGAAAAGTTTGGGAGAGAAGAGGTATTAGACTGACTATCAAACTGAAAGTCAACAGAGCTGTTGCTCTGACCTCAATGTATGCCTGTGAAACATGGACAGTCTATCAGCACCATGCCAGGAAACTTCTATTTGAACTGTCTTAGGAAGATTCTGAGGATCACTTGGCAGGATAAGGTAACAGTCACTGAAGTCCTTGCTTGAGCTGAGCTTCCAAGAATTCAAACTATGCTTCAGAGGGTGCAACTCTGATGGGCTGGTCACGTTGTTCGAATGTAAAAAGTATGCTTGCCCAAAAGACTGTTTTATGGAGAGGGAGCAGCTCGGTGGTGTAGTGGATAGAGCACCAGTGCAGGAGTCAGGAGGACCTGAGTTCAAATCTTACCTTAGACACTTGACACTCACTAGCTGTGTGACCTTGGGGAAGTCACTTAACCTCACTTGCCTCATCCTGGGTCATCTCCAGTCATCCTGAGGAATATCTGGTCACTGGATTCAGATGGCTCTGGAGGAGAAGTGAGGCTGGTGACCTGCACAGTCCTCCCTCACTCAAAACAAAGTCAAGTGTAAGTCATGTCATCATGTCCCTGATGGCATGGTCTTCTTCAGCAACAAAGGACGAACACACACAAATTTTATGGAGAACTCACATGGGGCAGGCGATGACATGGTGGTCAGAAGAAACGATACAAAGACACTCTCAAGGTCTTTCTAAAGAACTTTGGATTTGACTGTGCAACATGGGAGACACTGGCGCAGGACCACTCAGCATGGCATGCGCACAGTAGAAAGGGTGCTGTACTCTATGAGCAAAGCAGAATTGAGATAGGACAAAGTAAATGTAGGATGTGCAAATTTGGAATAACCACCCCAAATATTCTCACGGACTATTTGTGCCTAATCCAGGGTAAAGCATTCTGAACTCATATTGGTCTGATCATCCACAGTCAAACACACTGAAACTTCACTGCATCATGGTGACGTCATTTTAAGGTCCTCTTCGAAAATGGACAGCAACCAAAAAAAAAAAGAAGCCAAGCAATTTCTTATAGCACAGTGATATTTTGTCACATTCATGTACCACAGTTTGGCTATTTCCCCAATTGATGGGCATTGCCTTCATTTTCATTTCTTTGCTGCCACCTAGAAAGTGCTGTTATAAATATTTTAGTATGTATGAAGCCTTTCTTTTTAACAGTGACCTCCTTAGAGGTGTGCTTGACTGTAGAATTTCTAGGTCAAGGAGCATGGACATTTAAATTTATTTTTATAATTCCAAATTGTTTTCCAAAATAATTATGTGGGTTCAGAATGCCACCAAAAATGCAATGATATGCTTTCTCTCCCCACCTCCCCCAGCCCTTCCAACATTAGAAATTCCTATCTTCTGTCATCTTTGCTAATATACAATATGGTGGGTGAAACTTTAGGGTTGTTTTGATTTGCATTTCTCTAATTAGTGATTTGGAACATTCTATCATATGGTTATTAACAATTTGCAGTTCTTCTTTTGGGAATTGTTTGTCACATCTTTTGACTACTGAGGAATGACTTGGGTTTATATGCTGGTGTATTTAAAAAATCTGGCTCTGTATTTTAATAAAATGCTGACATAGTAAAGGTACTTGCTAAATGATTTGAATTTTTGGAGAACTGCATAACAAATGAAGCATGTTTTCATTCTCCATTCAAAGATATTTTAAAAAGTAAGAAATCACACATATGTACCCTACTAGTCAAAGAATGGAGGCACCAAACAAGGTGAATCCTTGCCTAATTTGGCACTATCCAGTCTCGTTTGAAGCAATTTTCTTTGTTTTCTGAAATC
Organism: Bettongia penicillata ogilbyi; assembly: GCA_023548195.1. NCBI lineage: Eukaryota > Metazoa > Chordata > Mammalia > Diprotodontia > Potoroidae > Bettongia > Bettongia penicillata. Next base: position 4,331,372 of record JAJHZJ010000309.1, read on the forward strand.
CAGGTGTTTTTTTTTCTATCGAAGATTATATTGATACATTCCATTATTACCACTTAATGTCAGATAACCTTAATGCAGATGCTTGAGTGACAGTGATAGGTGATATGAAAAATTGACATTTTTTTCTGGAACTCAAAATTATCAAGGGTAATAATTCATTAAAAGATTCTTCTGTACTGGCACATTTATTTACTTGAAAGATGTAACAACATAACCAAAGGAAATGAGAACTGTCTTGTGTCCCAAAGTAATTTAGGGAGGCAACTCTTCAGAATACCTTGCATACCATGAAGCATTGTGCCTATCCCAGAAAAATGTTTGCAAGATTTAAAGTGAAAACTTTACAAAACAGTGTCAGCTTTATGTTACTATTTATATATCAGTTTTGGTGGGGAGATTTTTTTTTAAATAGGTACTAGAATTGGATGTTGTGTGAGTCCTAGAAAATACAAGATGACAGAAACATTTTCTTTTTTAAAAAAATTATTAATTAATTTAAGTTTTCAACATCCATTTCCACAAAATTTTGAGTTCCAAATTTTCTCCCCATCTCTCCCCTCCCTTCACCCTAAAACACTGAGCATTCTGATAACCCCTTCCACCAATCTGCCCTCCCTTCTAATATTCCTTCCTTCCCTCATCCCCATCTTATCTTTTGTCCTGTAGGGCAAGATAAATTTCTATACACCATTACCTGTATTTCTTATTTCTCAGTTGCATGCAGGAAATTTGTTCCTAAAACTTTGAGTTCCAACTTCTCTTCCTTCCTCCCTCCCCCACCTATCCCCACAGGCTATGTATGTGTAGTTTTGCAAATGACTTCCATAATAGTCATGTTGTATAAGACTAACTATATTTCCCTCCATCCTATCCTGCCCCCCATTTCTTCTGTTCTCTCTTTTGACCTTGTCCTTCCCCAAGAGTGTTTGCTTCTAATTGCTCCCTCTTCCCATTTGCCCTCCCTTCCATCATCCCCGCCCCATACCCTGTTTATTCCCTTTCCCCCTACTTTCCTGTATTGTATTTGATAGATTTTCATACCAAATTGAGTGTGCATGTTATTCCCTCCTTGAGCCAGATGTGGAGAGAGTAAGCTTCAGTTTTTCCCTCTTTCCTCCCCCCTTTTTCCCTCCTCTGTAAAGGCCTTTTCTTGCTTCTTTTATGAGAGATAATTTGCCCCATTCCATTTCTCCCTTTTTTCTCACAATATATTCCTGTCACCCCTTAATTTTATCTTTGTAGATATGATCCCTTCCTATTCCTCTCACCCTGTGCTCTGTCTCTTTCTGCGTGTGTGTGCACATGCGTGTGCATGGGCGCATGTGTGTGTATAATCCTACCAACTACCCAGATACTGAAAAGTTTCAAGAGTTACAAATATTATCTTTTCATGTAGGAATATAAACAGTTCAACTTTAGTAAGTCACTTATGATTTCTCTTTCCTGTTTACCTTTTCATGCTTCTCTTGATTCTTACATTTGAAAGTCCAATTTTCTTTTTAGCTCTCATTTTTTCATCAAGAATGCATGAAAGTTCTGTTTCTTTGAAAGACCATTTTTTCCCCCTGAAGTGTTATACTCAGTTTTTCTGGGTAGGTCATTCTTGGTTTTAATCCTAGTTCTTCTGACTTCTGGAATATCATATTCCATGCCTTTCGATCCCTTAATGTAGAATTTCTGCTAAATCTTATATTATCCTGATTGTATTTCTGCAATACTCAAATTGTTTGTTTCTGGCTGCTTGCAGTATTTTCTCCTTGACCTGGAAATGCTGAAATTTAGCTCCAATGTTCCTAGGAATTTTTCTTTCTGGTTCTCTTTCAGGAGGTGATAGATGAATTCTTTCAATATTTATTTTGCCCTCTGGCTCTAGAATATCGGGGCAGTTTTCCTTGATAATTTCATAAAGATGATGTCTAGGCTCTTTTTTGATCATGGCTTTTAGGTAGTCCCATAATTTTTAAATTGTCTCTCCTGGATCAAGTTTCCAGGTCAGTTGTTTTTCCATTGAGGTATTTCACATTATCTTCCATTTTTTTCATTCTTTTGGTTTTGTTTTGTGATTTCTTGGTTTCTCATAAAGTCATTAGCTTCCATCTGTTCCATTCAAATTTTTAACTATACTTATAGTTGTTGAACTATTGTCTTCAGTGAGTTTTTGAACCTTCCTTTTCCATTTGGCTAATTCTGCTTTTCAAAGCATTCTTCTCCTCATTGGCTTTTTGAACCTCTTTTGCCAATTGAGTGAGCCTATTTTTAAAGGTGTTATTTTTCTTCAGCATTTTTTTTGGGTCTCCTTTAGCAAGCTGTTGACTCACTTTTCATGATTTTCTTGCATCTCTCTCATTTCTCTTCCCAATTTTTCCTTCACATCTCTTGATTTTCAAAATCCATTTTGAAGTCTTCCATGGCCTGAGACCATTGAATATTTATTTGGGACGTTTGGGATACGGAAGCCTTGACTTTTATGTCTTTTCCTGGTGTTAACCATTGTTCTTCCTCATCTGAAAGGATGGGAGAAGATACCTGTTCTCCAAGAAAGTAACCTTCTATAGTCTTATTTTTTTCTCCCTTTTTTAGGCATTTTCCCAATCACTTACTTGATTTTTAGGTTCTTTGTTAAGAGTAGGGTATACTCTGTAAGATCTCATTTCCTCCAAGGTGACAATCAAGCCTGCACACTAATCTGGGAGCAACCAGACCTTTTGTGCCCAGAGGCTGCGAGTAGTAGAAATTCCTCTTCACAACAGCCTTACCTCCAGTTCTGCCAGGACAGCACTCAGGGCTGAGGTTCAGATCAGCTGCTCAGTTCCCCCAGAAGCTTTATGGTGAAGCCTCCAACGAAAAAGTGGCTATCAGCTGAGGCCTCTGCTGCTATTGCCTGGGGCCAAGCTATGGGGAGCACCCTGGTCCCTTCTTGGCCAACTAGACCCCTCTCACTGACCTTTGGCACCTGAGGGTGGAGGGATCTTCAAACCATTCCTGCTGCTGCTGGAGATTCCACCCCTGAGGCCTGCTGTGGCCCTCCTCCCTGCCCTGAGTGCACTCTGCATCCAGTGCGACAGACCTTTCCCACTGGCCTTCTAGGTCATCCTGGGCTGGAAAACTCCTGCACTGTGTTATTCTGTGGCTTCTGCTGCTCTAGAATTTGTTGAGAGTCATTCTTTACAGGTATTTTATGGGCTATGGGGGAAGAGGTAGAGTATATGCGTCTTTGTACTCCACCATCTTGGCTCCGCCCCCTCTAGAAGTGTATTTTCTAGAAGAAGAGCAGTAATAGTTTTACTGTACCCCTTATTTATTAGACCACATCTGGAATATTTTGGTCACTTTTGGACACTGTATTTTAAGACTGACATGGACAAGCTGGTCTGCATTTATTGGAGGGCAACAGTGAAGGCTCAGGAAACAGTCTCATGAGATATATTTAAGGGATTTGGAGATGTTTAGCCTTCAGAAGAGACAGTGTAGGGAGATTTATTTCACATTGATAGCCCTTCAAATATTTGAAGAGACATTAGGCTCATTTGGAAGAAGATTTTAATGTAGTGCGAGGAAGTACTTTTTGCCAAGTAAAGCTTTTTCCCAAGTTGACTTGTACTGCTTTGTGAGCAGTGAACTCCTTGTGACTGTAAGTGTTCTTGTGGGGACCAGATGACCCCTGTCATCTATCATGTTGTAAAACAGAGTCTTTCTGACTGGAATAAGATTCTAAGATTCTTAAGGTCTTATTAAAGCTAAACTCCTGATAGTTTCAGAGATTTGAAAGTCAGTTACATACGTCCTTTTTTTATTTCTCCACTAGAGTTTTCAGTTATGTAAAAAAAACAAAACCAACAACTGTGACTTTAAAAGTATCAATTGATGGTCATATGGGTCGGGACTGTTTTTCGGATTGATTTAAATGGGTATTTTTTTTCCTTGGACCTGGAATGAAAATAATGCCATATCCAAAAGTAGAAATTATATTGGCTTATTTGTTCACGAAAGCAGTCCTGGCAATCTGTGCTATCATAGGTATTTTCACTGCTCTGCTTGAAAAGTGGTAAACAGCAAAGTTGTAGATGCAGCTATTTGTAGCAGGCCTCTCTTTTTAAGAGCAAGCTCTTAAATGCTAAAAGTGAGCCCCAAGAGATCAACCTTAAAATTACACTGTTGACTCTTGATGGCCCCAGTTTGGTGTGACAGAACCCTTTTTCCTCATGCGCAGGACCATGGATCTATCTATAGTTTGTAAATGGATATGGTAGCATATCAACAGAATGGAACCCTGAAATACTGAGTTATTTGTGCGTACATACATTCATGGACTTATAGACTCACAATTATTAAACTATGTCTTCATTTTAACAGATGAGGAGATAGGCCCAGAGAATGTCTCAAGGTTGTACTTGGAGTAGTTGATTCAAACCCAGACCTTTGAAAACTAGTTTTTTTCACACTATATATATATTGCTTTCCCCACCATTCATTTGTTCAATTAACTAATGGATTTATTATGCATACATTGTTCTTAGGCATGAATCTACTTCCTTGTCGTAAATGAGGTAGTTTTACAGGTTAATCTCTCCCCTCTTATTCATTCATTCATTCATCCATCCATTTGAATGCACACTGACATGTATATGTATATATTGTCATAGTTTCATTTGTGCTATTACTGCCTTTCTATGCTGTAGTAGTGCATAGTACAAGAGATCAGGACCTGAGGGATATTTTATTACCCACTCATTTTTTTCTTTTGCTCATTCCTCAGACTTTGCAGGAGACCATCACACATGGTATTATGAAAATTCTACTACTGGAGAACCAGTTTTTTCTTAACTATACATGTAGTTATTGAGGTAGCAGGGTATCCTTTTTCTGGAGTTAAGGATTTCAAAGTTACAGGCTTGGCATCTGGAAACTCTTTAGTTTTCCTTCCATGTACAATTTAGGAATGGATTTTATGCTTATTCCTTTCCTCCCTAAAAATGAAGAAAATCTTTTCCAGTTGTTTAACTCATTAGCGAGGAGGTAAGTTCTGTTCAGCCAGAATTTGTTGGGCACAGTTTTCTAAGAATAGAAGCTACTTCCTATTAGAAAATTAAGTTTTGTAAACTAACTCAGACCACAAGGGCAAACAAAACAGTTACAGAGGACGTCGATGTGCTGATTTAATACGTAGGTCTCTGAGCGTAATCTTACTGATCATTTGAGTCTCCCTTGGAGAGTCTAAATATATTTTAAAAGTACACATAATTCTCACATAATGGAAAAAGAAAGTGATGAGATCAGGGGAAATAAATTGAAGAATTATAATTTCCAAGATTTTAGCCCTTTGATAGATGAGACTCCAGACAAGGAATGTTTATACAATTGTGTGCCTTTGTACAAATGCAAATGTACAAATATATAATGTATACACCAAAGATGGTGTTGAGGTTGGGAGTTGAAGGAATTCTAAGGATCCTAAATAATGCTTGTGAATTATTGGCAGTAGCCTCTGAGATCAGAGAGCTTAGGGTATCTGTTAGTAAGTGTTGTTATGTTTTCATCAATTTGGATGGGAATGGCCTTCCTTCTGTTTAGGCCATTTCTCAGGTGGCTGGGTGGTGCCATAGTACATAGAATGCTTTATCTGGAGTCAGGAAGACCTGAGTGCAGCTTTGGCCTCAGCTCTCTGATGTTGGGAAAATCAGTAAACCTCTGTTTCCCTCAGTTTCCTCAGCTATAAACTGGGAATGACATTAGCACCCATCTCCCAGAGTTGTTTTGAGTATCAAATGAGTTACCTCAGTATTTGCAACTCACTTAGCCTAATGCCTGCCGCAGAGGAGGCACAATATAAACAATTATTACTGTTGCTGTCATGCTTTGTGGAAGCCTTTTTTTGGGGGGGTGGGGGCCCATCCCTGTTACCAGGGTTTGCTATAGAAGGTCATGAAAGTTATCTGAGCGGCAGCTAGAAGGTACTAATAGAAATTTAAATTGCTTGAACAAAGACTTGCTGCAGCTGTTGGTAGGAAACAGCAGCAACCTGTGTGTCCCAACTCTGGAGTTATCTGTGTCTGGTGCCTCCAGGGTACAAGATACTCAGAGGTTCTGAATCTGACATTGTGCTGTTCCAAGGCAACGTATTATGTCATCTGCTCTCAAAAGTGAAGCTACTGTTGTAATGTTTTCTGATCAAAAGACTCTTCATGTTCTCTTAAAAAAATTATTTTTTTGATGTCTTTTATTTTTACTTTGCCTTAATTTCCAAATATTTTCTTTTTTTTTCTTGCCTTAAGGAGCCATTCTCTGTATTGTAACAGACTAAAAAAAGGGCGGCAGAGGAGGGCGAGCACAACCAACACATCTGCCTTGGCAGACAGCGTAGGCAGTTTTTCACGTCTATCATGTGCCAGCCCTGCTCTTCTCCAAGGTCGAGCTTGGTCATTTTTGTGGTTATTATTTTCATTTGTTTTGTTGTAGTCTTTGTGTATGTTATCTTCCTGGACCTGCTTAATTCATCCTGCATCAATTTATGTGAAACTGTCCGTTTTTCTATGAATTCTTGACATTTGCCATTTGTGATGATGCAGAGTGTAAAGTTCCATTACATTCATGTACTGCAATTTGTTATTGTTTGTGCTTTCACTTCCCAATTCAGCATCTACTTTTTTCCGGTTCTTAGCCAGCATCAAAAGTGTTGGTTAGCATTGCTCTTGAGGAATCATTCAATAAGCATTTCAACTCCCACCCTGTCTCCTGTGTCCTGCTAGGCACTAAGTAACTATACCTTGACAAAAAATGAAATTGGCCCTGTGTTTGAGGAGCTTACTTTCTTTAGGGGAAATGTCTCTGTAGATACATATATTCAACAAGCTTGGTGGGGGATCCCTAGCCACTGGGGAGATTGAGAAAGGCTTCCTGTTAGAATGTGTAGGAAAAAAAGAGATTCAAGCTTGTGGAAGTGAGGAAAGAGTACATTCCATTGAAGAGTCAACAATTAGAAGTCTAGGCTTTTCCCTTTTTGAAAGGGAGATGGAAGGGAGGCTGATTTTACTGTGCAAGGTGCATTATTTTGTGGAATCAAAAGAGAACAAGGAAAGGGATCATCAGCAGTTTGCAAAAAGAGGCTCAGCTTTCAGAAATTTCCATGTTGTTCTTCCTTCCTATTTGAAGAGAACCACTGACATCATGAGGCTGATGTCTTCGACTTGTGAGGGTATTGGATTTTAAATGGGGCAGAACTGTGCAGGGTCATCAGATTCCTTCTGCAAAGAGAACACTAGGCTTGGGGGCCTGGATTTGAGTTATTTGTGGTCCATGCGACCATGGTTAAGTTACTCAACCTTGTTGATACTTGGTTGCCTCACCTATAAAATGGACTGAATTGCCATGTACAATACTTGGCACTGAGGGACTTAGATGGGAGGGACTAAGCATCTACTATGTGCCAGGCACTATGCTAAATATGCTTATAATTATCCTCACAAAACCCTGGGAGATAGATGCTATAATGACCTCCATTTTACAGATGAGTAAACTGAGGCACGCAAGGTTAAGTGTTCAGGGTCACACAACTAGTAAGTGTCTGAGGACAGATTTGAACTCTGGTCTTCCTGACTCCAGATCCAGAGCCTCTGTACACTGCTTCTGCAGTTACACTATCTGCAGCGTAGTTACCAAAGAAAGGAAATCATTGTAGCTATAAGGAGAGTCTGCTGAGATTAATGTATTCACATCTGCCTTTTGACTGTTAATATTAGCTTAAAGTATCCACATAATACACCATATGGTATTTTGTTTTAGTTTGAGTTGTTTGATTGGCTGTTTTAGTCTCCGTATTGCTTAGGGAAGGTATCTGAGAATCTCCAACATGAAAATGACTTAGTTTCTGAAAATAAAGTAATAAGCTTAGGGAGTAGAGAATTGAATTGAATGCCTGGTGAATTCTTTTTTTTTAAAATTAAAACATTATTACCATTTTATTAACTTAAAAACCAATTTGAAACCTAAAGTAAGGATGATTATATCCTACATATTTATGACTTGTAAAAGCACCATAATAATATTGATGTATTGGGTTGGCTCCTTTTTTGGTGCAAAGTTTCTCAAAAACATACTATCTTTGAGACTTCTTACTCGTAATGCTTTTTCAACTGCTTTTTTTTCTTTTATTAAGCTGTCCTTTCCACCCCCCCTTTAAAGAATTAAAAGAAAAACAACTTCAAAAATAAAGATCTTCATATGTTTATCCATAGTCCACCCAAATAGACTGCCAGATTGACTGTTTAAGTTCATCATGTCTCTGATAAAAGTCAAATGATGGGTTTCATCTTCATTCTTTTGATCGTATAGTTTATCAATGTTTTGATCAGACTAAAGTCTTTCAATATTGTTTGTATCATTGTTCATGTTATTATTGTATAGATTATTCTATTTCTACTCACTTCACTCTGCTTCATTTCATAAAGGTTTTCCTAGTTTTCTCTGAAATTGTCCACTTTATAATTTTTTATAAAATGTGTGGTGCAATAATGTTCCATTACATTCATTGATTCTCCAATATCAGAATTTCCTTCAGTTTGTAGTTTTTGGCTTCCTCAAAAAGAGCTTCTAAAAATATTTTTCTACATAGAGTTTTTTCCTTCTCTTTCTTTGATTTCTTTTGGTTTGTAGGCCTAATAGTAGTATAGTTGGATGAAAGGGTGTTCACAGTTTAGTAAATTTTTGGGTAGTGTTCCAAGTTGCTTTCCAGAATGGCTAGATGAATTCACAACTCCACTAACAATGAATGCACTGAAGTCTGAGGTGTCAGATATGGGGCTCACAATACTCCTTTGGGTACTCTGCACCAGATTAAAATATAATTGGGAAATATTTAACAAAATAAAACATATAATAGGTATATAATAAATACATTAAATAAATGTAACAAAAGATATCACATTTTTTAAAAAATTTTATTTATTTTTAATTTTCAGCATTCACTTTCATAAGATTTTGAGTTCTAAATTCCTTCCCCTCCCCTCCCCCCTTCCTTCTGCCTTTCCCCCTTCTCAAGATGGTATGCAATCTGATATAATATGTGTAATCATATTAAACGTATTTCCACATTAGTCATGTTGTGAAAGAAGAATCAAACCAAAGGGAAAAACCACGAGAAAGAAACAATGACAACAAAAAGAAAATAGAATACTTTGATCTGCATTCAGACTCCGTAGTTCTTTCTCTGGATGTGGATAGTATTTTCCATCATGAGTCTTCTGAAATTGTCTAAGATTGTTGCATTGCTGAGAAGAGCTAAGTCTGTCAAAGTTGGTCGTCACACAATGAATGTTGCTGTTACTGTGTACGGTGATCTCCTGTTTCTGTTCACTTCACTCAGCATCATTTACTGTGTCTTTCCAGGTTTTTCTGAAATCTACCTGGTCATCATTTTTTTTGAACAGTAGTGTTCCATTGCATTCATATACCACAACTTAATCGGCGATTCCCCAATTCCCACCACGAAAAGAGCTGCTATAAATATTTTTGTACATGTGAGCCCTTTTTCCATTTTTATGATCTCTTTGGAAAATAGGTGATTTTCTAAGTCAATATGAGGCCCACAGGGATCCTTATGTACAGGTTAGTGGTCCCCACTTCTATTTGAGGTTGATGCCACTTCACTAAAGTACCCATTTTCCACAGCCCCTTCAACATTTGTCATTTTCTTCTTTGCCATTCTGATGGGTGTGAAGTGGAATCTGGAGAATTCTTGAGCCCATGCTTAAAATTTAGTCATCTTAAAACTCTTTCCTGCTCTGCAGATAGTGTCAAAAAATCTTTTGACTCAAAAATGTTGTGCCCTCCATGCTTACCAGCATTTTATGGCAGAGATGAATTTTAAGAGGGCAATAACAATACTATGCAGAAAGAATATTTTGTGAATGCAGTATTTGTGATTCCAGTTTTTATGATGCGGTGCATAAAGTAATGGGATCAGATTCTACCACTAACTCTTTGACCTTGGAAAAATGAATGAATCTTTAACTTTTATAATTTTTTTAAATATGTAAAACACAAGGGTTGGACTTGATTTATGAAATCTTTCTTAACCCTAAGATATATGTTTCTACAATATTTGTTTATCAGAACATGAATTTTACAAAGCTGGAAATCATTTGTATATACATATTCTGTTTTGTTTAGGTTATGGAAAGGAATTCCTGCTGCCGACTTTAAAAAAAAGTGTCTATTCTAGTACTCTTGTTGCATAACAAAGGGCTTAGAATTTAGCAGGTTTCCCCATTCCTGCGTGAATGGTACCTTCTATTCAACTTTAGTAGACAGATTACTGGTAGGAGCCTGTTATACCATTTTATAGATATAGTAAGGCTGAAATGCCTTTTAGGGGAGAACCTTGTTTAGCTGTTCTTTATGATAAGTTAGAGTACCATAGATTAGAAACCTGTTTCCAGAAGTTTGTTTACATGAATAGCAGGTATGTAATACCCCATTCAGAATGGATTCTTATGGGCTTCAGAGGAAATCAAGACATTTATCAAATGAATGAATGAAATAATTTCTCATCAGTTTCTTTTATCTTGCTGCATATGTATATCTCTCTCTATATATGTATTTCTTTTGTGGATAGGGAAATTACATTTTCATTCTCTAGATATCCCCATTGAGTTAAAGTTTTGTTATTTTTAAATCAGTTTTCATATGACTTTTGGAGTACTTCAGATGTTATGTTTCAAGGAGACTGGTTGTAAGAAAAAGGAGTAAATTGATGATGAAAAGTCTTAGAGGCAAATGAAGGAATGAGATGAAAGGCACAGTTGGAAGAGCTGATCTCTTTCCAGAAAGAGCAAAGAATCAGTGAAGACAGAGAAATTTTGATATAGAGAATATGGATATCGAGAAAACTCAGGGAGATAATTTTTATCTCAAAATAGGAGTTAAGAGGTAGAGACTTGAGGAAAGTAGGACAGATTTAAGCACTTACTGTGTGGAAGTCAGCAAAACATGACCCAGATGAAGTTTGGTGGTGTGAATTGGTTGTAGAAGCAGTTATCATTGTAGGTGACTTTTTTTCCAACTAGATGATCATCCTGGAAACCAGAGCAGGTTAGTTAAGGGAGAAGGCTCAAGAGGTTCTAGGGTACTAGTAAAAGCACCTTGAGATTGCTGAGCACAGGGGTGAGGCTGGCTGTTGAAGTTTTTGAAGCCAGAAGGGAAAAAACTGAGAAGAAGGCATCTGAGGGAATACTGATGGATGGGATTTAGATGAAGAACCAGTTCAGTAGCGGGAGTGAAGCAGTGAGAGAAGTCGAGGGGTCAGAGAAAACTGGAGAACTTAAGGGGAAGCATTTTAGGTTAATGATGGGGTCCCATTGATGGCGCCACATTTGTGGGTGGCTGTGAGTTACACTGGAGATTAAAGTCATTGGAGTAAAGATCATGAAAGTTTGAACCCAAGGGTTCATTGAAGGAACATTAATATGGATGTTGAAGCAATAGACAAGAATATAGCAAAAAATGAGGTGAAGAGGAAAATTTTGAACCAGATGCCCAAGTCATTTGGAAAATTAGAGTAGTGATGTAGAGTTCATTTATTTTAGTTGATGATAATAGGATCAAGGATGAGGATTGAATGATATAGAAAGATGGAGTAGTCATTTCAGTTTTAACAAGCTTTTAATAAGTGTACTAGGCGAGTTTGTTGAGTGTTGTCAGGAGAACAGTGATCTGGAAATGGCAAGAGAGAAACAAGGACTGTGCACTGACCTCTTCTTTTGGCTTTGTGAGTCAAGGGAGTGAGAGAAGGTGGGGCTTCATTGGACGTTACAAGAAAATAGTGTCATCAAGGGCAAAATAAGGCTTCGTAGGATTATAGAATTTAGAGTTAAGAAGGTGAGGGAATGGGAAGTTTTTGGTTTATGACTGAAGATATATAAGAAGCAGAAGCTGAAGCTATGTTAAAATTTCTTAATATATAAAAAAAATGTAGGAGGCATAGATGTATTTCAGAACCTTAGTGATATTCAGCACATTATCTAAAGTATGTATTTGAGTAGGTGGGTTGGGTGGCTTACCATGTGGTAAATTGGTATGACATTGGTACAATAAGATATTAAATGCTGTCATAATTAGAGTGATTACAAGTGGACAAGTACACATAAAATTTGTATATAGGAGTCCTGGAGCATGAGGGCCAAGCAAAGCATGGCAGGGCAGAAGTTGGATTACAGTTTTGGGAGAGAATTTGGCTAGTTTTTGTGGAGGAGAGGCAAACAATAGAATCTTCAGGAGAAACCTGGAGATTTTGGAGAAGGTGACTTCTAAATCCTGAGTCAAGTTGCATTCTGGATTATTCTAGGAGTGGGGGAAGAGGGAAACTCATCACCCCTTTAACTCTTCCTACCCATCACTTCATCCTGAGAACCTGCAAATTGAGGTTTACCTTCTGTTGAGGGAGTCTAATGTGATTTCAAGGTACTAGTCTTGATATACTTATATACTGATGAGTGAAATTTCTTTCTGACTGTAGCTGAAGTTTTTTATTCCCCAAGAAGAGAATACAGACTTAAAATGCATGTGTAGGTTTAGTTTTAGTTAAAGTGTAGTCGACAGAGAACAAATAACATTATAAACATCCCCATTTTGCCATTAGGAAGGTAAAGAAGAGAATTCAGGAACGTTGGGTGTTTGACATGGGAAGTTGTGTGTGCGGGTCACAGGAAGTAAAGATTAGATAATTTGTTGAAAAACTTGTTCATATGTGGTATCTGATCATAGGAAGGGGAAATCTATGTCTATATGCATATATGCTTATGTGTGCAAACATACATATGCAAAACATACATAAGCTTTGTTGTTCTTTGGTCATTCAGTCGTATCTGACTCTTCATGACCCATGGACCACAGCGTTCCAGACCCTTCTATCCTCCAGTAGCTCTTGAAGTCTGACCAAGTTCATGTTTGTTGTTTCCATGATGCTATCTGTCCATCTCATCTTCTGCCACCCCCTTTTCCTTTTGCTTTCTGTCTTTCCCAACCTCAGGGTCTTTCCATTGAGTCCCATCTTCTCACGATGGGACAACATATTTGAATTTCAGTTTCAGTATTTGACCTTCCAGTGAATAGTCTGAATCAATTTCTTTACTTAAAGACTGGTTTGATCTCCTGACTGTCCAAGGGATTTTCAGAAGTCTTCTGCAGCACCACAGTTTAAAAGTGTCACTCAGTTTTCTTTGTACTGCAACTCTCACTGCCATACATTGCTACTGGAAAAACCTTAGCTTTGACTATATGAACCTTTGTTGGCAAGGTGATGTCTCTGATTTTTAGTATACTATCCAGATTTTCCATAGTTTTCCTCCCAAGGAACATGCATCTTTTAATTTTATGGCTGTAATCGCCATCTGCAGTGATCTTTGAGCCCAAGAATATAAAATCTGACACTGCTTCCGTTTCTTCTCCCTCTATTTCTTGGGAAGTGATGGGACCAATTGCCAAGATGTTAATTTTTTTGATGTTAAGTGTTCAAGCCAACTTGTATCCTTGCCTCTTTCACCCTTATCAAGAGGCAGATTAAATAAGATGGCAATATACTGCCTTGAACTCCTTTTCCAGTCTTAAACCAATCAGTTGTTCCATGTTTGGCTTTAACTGTTGCTTCCTGGCCCACATACAGGTTCCTCAGGAGACAAGTAAGAGAATCTGGTCATTTTGTACTCCAAGACCAAACTTGTCTGTTAATCCAATTATCTTTTGATTTCCTTTTTAGCATTCCATTCTCCTATGAAGAATGTAACATCTTTTTTTTTTTTTTTGGTGTTATTTCTAGAAGATGTTATAGGTCTTTATAGAACTGATGAACTTCAGCTTCTGGCATCAGCAGAGAAGCTTGTATTACTGTGATATTGAACAATTGGCCTTGGATTTAAATAGATATCAGTCATTTTTGAGATTATGCCTCAGTACTGCTTTTCTCACCCTTTTATTGACCATGAGGGCTGCTCCATTTCTTCTTGCTCACAGTAGTAGTACATAGTGATCATGTGAATTAAATTCAGTCGGTCCTGCCCATTGAGTTCATTGATACCCAAGTTGTTGATGTTTAATCTTTTCATTTCCTATTTGACCATATCCAGTTTTACGCTGGTTCATTGATTGTACATTCTAGGTTCCTATGCAGTGTTGATTTTTACATCAGACTTTGCTTTCATCACCAGACACATCTGCATCCAGCTGAACGTCCTTTTGGCTTTGGCCCAGATGTTTCATTAGTACTGGAGCTACTGGTAGCTGTTCTCTGCTCTTCCCCAGTAGTGTATTGGACACCTGACCTGAAGAGCTCACCTTTCAAAGTCATCTCTTTTATCATTTTAGTACAGTCCATGGGGTTTTCTTGGTAAAGATACTGGAGTGGTTTGCCATTTCCTTCTCCAGTGGATCACTTTTTGTCAGACTCTCCACTGTAACTTGTCCGTCTTAGGTAATCCTGTGTGGCTTGGCTCATAGTTTCTTTGCCAAGGCAGTGATCCAGTAGGGGACACATAAACATAACAGGCACTGAATGAAAAACAGTAACAACATTTTTTTCTTGAGCGTCAGAGCAAGAGTGTGAGGCATTATGTGTAAAAGAAACTACCTCCTCCCACCAAATGATAAAAGAGTGCACAAAGGTAGTGGAGCAGAAAAATTTAGATAAATCAGAGTATTTTCTAGAAAAATATTCTATGTTTATATTTATGAAATTGTAAGTTATGTACATTTACATATTTATATGTACATATATCTGCATTTATGTAAATATTTGTATATGTGCATGCATTATCTATATGTTTGTATTTTTATCACCTACCAAATACTGTACATCTGATTTTTTTTAAAAAAGAGAGACTTTCTCCTACTTCATCTTTTGCACTGCCCTCACCTTTTTTGGTACAAAGCTCAAGGGTTTTATGCAATTCTCTTGCTGAAGTAGAAGGGCAGTGTTGGGAGCCCTTGGATTTGGCAGTCATTACATGGGTGCATTACATGCTCCTCCTAGTTGCATGATCTTGGGCAGAGCAATTAATCTCTGAGTTTGTTTTTCCTCTGTGAAATGGGGACAGTAATGTCTATGTAATCTACTTTGCAAGATTGTCCAAATGAAAATGTTTTGCATGCTTTGAGCACTACATAAATGCCAAAACCTTAATACTATAAGTTTATTGGTGAAGGATCTGTCTAAGCTTATATCAGCCAGAATGTGTCAGAGTACCACTTGAACCCAGGACATTATTACTCTGAAGTAAGCTGTGTATTCATCTTGCCTCTCTGTTGGTGTTATCATTAATAATAATCATCTATGATGATAAATATATTTTAAGAAAATTAAGTTTACTTTTGGATACATAGCTACCTGGAACCCCTCCAAAGTGATTACGTATATGATAAGCATATTTTTTTTCATTATTTTGAGTTTAATGTATGAGCTTTTTCAGTATTCCCTCTACAAACAGTTTTGTAAAATTGACTTCATTAGTACTGTGTGTTAAAAATAAACAATTGGAATGATAATGGAAATACTCTAGGCAAAAAAGCAAATTTTGTTTTTAGAAAATGTCAAGAGACTCATTTTGTCAGTTTTGCTTTAGATACAGAGTGTTTCCATGAATGTTGATTATCGTCATCCTTTTTCCTATTTTCCAGAAGTTAAAAAATGAGCTGCAAAAAGATGCACTTTAGCTATTAACTTTCAAAAAAAGCAACTTTTGTAATTTTTCCCACAAGGAAAAAATAATCCTTTTAGTTTACTAAATAACTTGTTAAATAATTCATCGTTAATGTTTTCAGTGACATCTAGAACAAGATTAGCTCTAATATAGATAGCACTACCTTGAGTTTATTTCAAGGCTGACCCAGTAACTCAAGTATAATCACAATATATTTTCTTCATTCTGTCATATTCAGTGAAGAAAGAGAATCCCAGCAATCAGGCAGCTGACAAGAGCATAGATCATTCCCCCAGTCCTGTGCCTTTTACTTTTAATATCCTTTTGCTGTGGGATGGGGAGAATCAGAGAAATTTTAGTCAGCCCTATGAGGAAATGGAGGATGGTTCCATTAGATTTCCAACTAGCCTGTCTTTGTTTAAAGGGGATGAAGCTCCCTCCTGAGCGATTTCTCTTTTATTCCCTCCTGTGTTTCCTCATTCACTCTTTGCTTTCTCTTAGGCTTTTGAAAAGCAATTTTTAAAAATCTGAAGAATTCTAAATCTTATATTTTTACAGTATGTTTTTTTAAAAAAATTAAATTAAATTAACACTTAGTTTGATCACTGTCCTGCTTGCTTGTGTCCCCTTTGAACTTCTCTGTATTCTCTATGTATATTTTTCATATTTCATAGATGTTCTATCTAACCCACAGGAAAAAAAAAAGCTATCCCTTGTAGTAAGTAAGCATAATTAAGCAAAAGAAATTCCTGCATTACTTATATCTGAAAATGTATGACTTATTTTGTGTGTCTAGTCCATCATTAGACAGTTCTGAAGTCTTTCATAGTTGTTTTTCTTTATAATGTTGTAATCATAAACAGCCTTCCTGGTTCTACTCAACTTCACTGTCTATTAGCTCGCATAAGTTCTCCAAGTTTTCTCTGAATTAATTCATTTTATCACTTTTTTACAAAACAAAAAATTTTCTTTCCACTCATGCACCATTATTTGTTTCGTTATCTGTTTTTCAACTGTTGGGTGACCAGTTTGCTACAGGATCTTATACTTTAACTTTCCATTTTCTCCCCCCACAAGGGAAGAGAATGAATTGACGCTTCCCCGTTGGTTATTGTGAGAAAGAAGGATTGCAAAGAGAGCATTATATTTGAAACTGTATGCTGTTTCTTTGGCAAAGAAATGTTTTTAATCTCTTCTCCGGGTGACTAAGATTTGATACATTTTTGGATTAAGTTGTTATAGACTTTTCTGCTAATAATATTCATTTTCAACTTTGTTGTTTCTGAAGATTTTTCTTTTTCTTTTTTGCTTTCATGCTTACCTTCAAACTTTCCTAGGGAAAACAGCAGTAAACTGTAAGTAAATTCAACAATTCAAATACAGCGTGTTCCCCACTCCCTCTTTTTCTACAAATTATTTTCACCACAAAAGCAATTTAGGTCAAATTTAGCAGGCTAGTAACTGGTTTTGGCTACATCCTTTTATCATTCTTTGAGCAGGAAGAGATCTCAGCTAAGGTGAGGCTAATAGAAGAGAACAATCTGGAAAAAGCCCCTTGACTTCTTTTTCAGACCCAGTAGTCATAGTGAAGCAGAAGTGGAAAACATGCAAATTAGGCCAAGACAGCCGTGCCTGTGCTTATCAATGAAGAGAAGTCACTTAATAAAGTGATAAAAATAATTTATTGATCCTTTTAGTCCTCTTAGTAGTGTGCAAAGTGATCTGTGGGTTGAAATTAAAAATAAGGCAAATACATGAAAGGGTGTTGAACACTGATGAAAGTAATGAACTGTTAGTTTCTCTTTAAATCCAATTCTTCCATCATTCCTAAATGAGACTTACAATGCCATTTTTCTTAGTCACTTATTGGGTAGATAAACCTTTTGGCATTGATCACTGAGTTCAATGTAGGAAATATATTGGTAGGAAAGTTTACTTGGCAGATGGGCCCTGAAGCAGAATGCCAGTAATTCACAGAAGAAGGAATGGTGGTAAGAATGAACATATGGGACAACTGGGTATTTCCAAGAAACAAAAGCAATTGTGTTATAAGGGATAAGTATTTTGGTAGCGCCCAAATTGATGCTTTCCCTTTTGTGGGGAGAGGAAAGAAGTGGGAAACAAGACTTTTAATGAATGAAGAGTATGTCCCTCTACCCCCATTTAAAGGGATCCTTTAGCAGGCAGTAGAGGATATTTGGACTTCTAAAGTACAGATATCCTACATTAGGGCATTGATTTGACTCTCCTTCCCTTTAGAATATTCCTTGAGTTTGTTCTTTTTAGTTCAGAAAAGCCTTTTATGCTAAAGGAAGTTCATTGACGATGGTGCAAAAATGGAAGTTTGTCAAAAATGAAATCTTCATTTGATTTAAATTATATAATAAAATCAATGAGTAGTTGGAAACCTTTGGTAACCTAAAGTTTTGGCTTAAATAATTTAGATCAACTAATATCTTGGACTCTAGTTTTCATTGCACTTTCATTGTGTGTGTGTGTGTGTGTGTGTGTGTGTGCGTGCGTGTGTGTGTGGGGGTGCCACTGTATATATTTTTTAATGTCTCCCAATAAATTCCCTTCCCTTTTCCACTATTCTTACATTATTGTTACTGATGTTGTTTTGAAGGATAAGATCCAATCCTCTTGAATAATCATCTGAACTGATTGCTTGTGCTTCAAAAAGGAAAGCTTCTTTGAAAGCATTTCATTCTTTGGTAGGAAATCCCAGGTGGGAATTCCATATTATTGCTATAGTTGGCATAATAGATAAAAAACCTTAATTGATCCTGGGGATTGTGGCATTAAAATTTGGTTAGAGAAACATTTAGTTGACAATACAATGAAATAATTACTGGTGTGCTGGTAAGAAAAAGGGAAAGTCTTCTTTTTTTGCTAATTTCACATGAATATTTTGTGTGAAAGAAGACAATAATTACTCACGTCTGGTAGCAAGCACCACAGTAGTTTTATGAGGAATGACTTAATCATCCAACAGTACCTGGCACGTAGTATGAGCTTGTTGACATGGGAGTGAGCTCAATTCTGTTATCAAAACTACCTCTGCTGTCTCAGAGCTCCTTGGCCTTGGTTTTCTTTTGTTCTGAGAGAGTAATGGTTACTGGCCTCTTCAAGAGGTTTGACCTACATGTACAAACTTTTTATTTCTTAAAAAAATTATTAGTAAAAGTATAGTAATATACTTAAAGGCATAGACATATAAAATGTATTTATGGAGTAGTGGCCAAATCCTGTTGTAGAGCAGGCTGAAATGTTTAAAATTAATCCCTACAAAAAAAATATCCAGAGTCTTGTTTATGTTTTTTTTAATTAAAGCTGTTACAGTAGCATTCTAGGGAAATTATATTTAAAGGAACACCTATTAAAAGATAATTAGTCTTGTAAAAACGATTCTGTAATTGGAAGGTAGTAACATTCCCTGAATTTTAGTATTTTCTTAGCCTAATTAAGGTAGCTGAAAGATACGGAATATCCTTAACCACTTGGTAGACCACTTATTTCTAGTCTCTCCAGAGTGGGAGGTAAAGGGAAGGGGAAGGGAAAGAAGTAAATTCCGTAGTATGTACACTTACTGGCAATCTCATTCTTATTTTAATCTTTTAGAGAATGTCTGAGTGTATCCAGATCTCATTTGCTGTTTGTAGAATTGGCATTTACACGGTAAGCAGTGTATGTTTTTGCTGTACCAAATGTCATACAAAATAGGTGAATAGGTTATTTTGATTGTTTGGGGGAGGGGCTAAACGAACGTTTACTCTTTGATTCGCCACCTTCCACTCATATCCAAGGTGTGGTTCAGATATCTGAGGTTTAAATTAATTTTCCCTTTCTTCTTCTTATACCTTCTTTCCTTTTGAAAGGCCTGGGAAAGAGGTGCATGAGAATGTGACATAGCAGGTAAGAGACCTGTGAATTTTGGAAGAGCTAGTTGTCTTTAAGGCATTTATTTATGAAAGGAACTTGTGTTCTTCAACTCTACTACTTGGAAGACTGTGTTCTTGAAACTCTTAAAAAGTGTAGTGCTAGAATTCTCCATGAGGTTAAAAAAGCATAACCTCTGATGCTCAATCCTGGGGGGGAAACGAAATTTCTCTCCCCTTCTTTTTCCCTCTTTGTAGACCCTCCTAGAGCTTGTGTTATTGGGCACTGCCTTGAGAACTCAGAACCCAGAATGACTAACACACTTAATAACTCCAGTGAATAAATTTTTAGAAGTTTAAAATTTTACAGGATCAGAGATATGAGAGGGTTTTTATAAACAATGAGGCGTCCAAACAAAAGGCAGCTGTGATATTTATTCCCAGCTTGATAAATGGGTGACAGGAAGAACCAAACATATTGTAAGTTTTGAAAGATTAGAGGGTGAGTCAATATAATAAAATTGTTACAGGCAGAAATCTGTTACATTGACCTATCATGGACTGGTTCCACTTGGGGGAAAAATGCCCTACTGGATGGGCAGGAACCACAGACATAAATAAACAAGTGTCTGTATGATTGACCATAGTTGAAAGTTAAAATTCTATAGAGAAAACAAAGGAGGTGGCAAAGATGGTGGTCCAGTATATTCTGTGGTAGAAACTAATTATATTTGGTTTCTCCCTTTTCCCCACAACAGTTCAAGATAGTTTAGCCAACTTTTATTTCGGTGATATCAGCAAGACATCAAATAACACTTATTAAGAAGTCAGAAAAAACCAGTTTAAAAGTCTTGATTCTTGCCTCTTAGTTGGTATAAATTGGATGGTATAAATACAGTACAGGTATGTAAAGACCAGACTGTCACAGACAGCTATTTTGCCATGGAGAAATAAGTTGGATAATATATGAAGGCTTGCTAGCATGTTGGTCACATAAAATGGCAAAAATTTGATGAAAATGAAAATTCAACAAAATATATGCAGTGCATTTTTATCCAGGCTCCATCCTAAGGTTATCTACAAAATTAACAAAACAAACTAATATTGGAAAGGTCTTCTCCTGTAAGTAATGTAACGATAATTCAGGCTCTAATTTTCAGGTAGAAAATTTACAACATAAATAATTAATATTTTGCCAGTGATATAAATTAAAGTAGAACCCAACAGACTTAGTCTATTATTAAAGCTTAGAACTTTAAATGGAAATATATATTTTTTTAAAAAGCCAGACTTTGGAGCTAAACATCTGTTTTGAGAAGATAAACTTTCTTTCTACATTATTTAAAAATAATCTTTCAATTGCAGGGAATGTTACACAGGAGATAATGCATATTCTCTAGAACCTAGTGTCTTAATGTAAGTACAAAGAAGTAATTTATTTTTTAAAAACAAAAATAGTCCTGTTAAGTGGGCCCACACTATTTATGGTATGTAAAAAAACCTCATTGGTTGCCTGTCAGGAGGGAGACATAGGTTAGTGCCAAATTTTTCATGACAGTTGTGGTTCGATGAGGTACTGGCTATGAACCTAGGCTATTTTTTGGTAATCTTATAATTAACATTCAGGGATCAGGGTTTGACTAACACAGGGCAAAGAGGGATATCCTTAAAGGCCGTTTTTATAGGAGAATGGCTTGCCTTATCCCTGTATCAGGACTGCAAACGTTTAGATGAGGACAGTTTTAAAGTTTCTTTAAAGAACCTTCTAGTAACCTTCAAACTCTCTCACTGAGAAAAGTTGACTCCTTTGCCAGAAACAGGGAGTAGGTTGGGATTGTTTTTCACTGAAGGTATTGATTCGGAATCTGCGCTTCTTTTCTTGGTGTTTGCTCTAGTAATGAAGACTAGGTGGAAGAAGTGATTGGTATATTTCACCCCTCTGGGAACCTTTCTGTGACGGTAACTGTGCTCTGGGAGCCTAGGCACACAGATTAGGAAGAAATTATGGGGAAGAGAAAAAGGGACGTTCAGTCTTTCAGTTCTTGGAATTAAGATTCAGCCAGCATAGGACTGAGGTGTATACCAGATAGGACTATGAACCATTAGAGCTACTTGTTGGTGATAATGGAACTTAAAACTGTCTCCAATCTTATGAGAAAACTGTCAAGTAATATAATTCTTGAAAGGGACTATGGCATCCTTAGAGTTTGGGATTTATAGTCAAGAGACCTGGGTTTGGTCAAAAGACACTTAGGGTCCAGAGCTGGAAGTGACGTCCAAGGCCCTCTAGTCTGCCTCTCTCATTTTGTAGATGGAAAATCTGAGGCTCAGAGAAATGAATTACCTTGTCACAGGTGTCACAAGTGGTTGTCAGAGGGTCCTCTGTTTTGAGATGTAATGTTGTTTGTGACCTGGGAAACTGGACAAATCTCAGAGCCCCAATTTCTTCATTTGTAAAATGGTGATAACAATAGTTGTGCTGCTTTTATTGCAGGGCTGTTAAAAAGTTGTTTTGTATACAAACCTTACAGCTGTAGATAAATATAAGAGATAATTATTATTTTACCACTACCAGACTTTTTTTTTTAATACCAGACCAGATTTCATCAGTATAGGAAAATCTTTCTTCCCATGCTAGCATAAGCAGAGAAAAGCAGATTAAGACTCAGTGTCTTACTTCACAAGCTCAGTATTGTGAATTGGGTGTTGTGGCCACGTTGACATAAAGAGCAGTGATAGTTTTCTGCCCAGTTGCTCCGTAGGTGTCAGTTTAGTTCTTGCTGCCATTATCAATGTTCACCTTAGTGATTGTTTGATCATGTACCTGTTAGCTGTGTTTTTTACTATCAAAAGGCGAGACTTCCATATTATAACTGTTCTGCTATTGTTATTAATAAGTCTTAAGGTTGAATCTGAAACCTCAATTTCTTTGTTATGTTCTGCTGGGCACAATCAAACCAGGCAAGAAATCATGGAAAATTCATGTCAGGATATCGGGGGGGGGGGGGGGGGAAATGAAGAGTACATGTCCTTCTGATGTTGAATCAGGAGGTCGTCTTACTTTATGAAGAAAGACTTAGTTTTAATCTATATAGTATCAAATAATAATCTGTCAGGCAGACTGGGACCCCTGAACACTGGCTGTGCAAATACTGCATATGATTATAGATTGAAGAGTGCTGATACTATGTATATACTGTGGAAGACTCTTTGCAGAATCAGAGAATTTTAGAGATAGAAAGGAAGTTATTGATCATCTATTCTCCCCCCCTGCCTGTGGCGCCACCCCACTTCCCCCCCTGCCCTTGAGGGGAAGATGAGGAAACACTTCCTGTCTATTGTGTCAGCAGTCACCTTTATCAGTAATGTGATCATGGGACATGGGCTGCTGCTGTAATAAGCGGAGCAGAAGTTGAATTACCCACAAGCAAGACAGTTAAAAGAATA
Organism: Bettongia penicillata ogilbyi; assembly: GCA_023548195.1. Taxonomy (NCBI): domain Eukaryota; kingdom Metazoa; phylum Chordata; class Mammalia; order Diprotodontia; family Potoroidae; genus Bettongia; species Bettongia penicillata. The sequence goes on from JAJHZJ010000309.1 coordinate 4,354,380, forward strand.
GAAGGATAAATTAAACAGAGTTTCAGGGAACACAGTAGATTTGTGTATTGTGGGAGAATAGCAAGAATAAATGGTGGCCAGGTCAAAATGTCGCAGAAGGCAGAGCTGGTGGGGAGCAGAGGGGGCACACAGGTAGGGGCGGAGCTGCTGTAGCTGAGGACACAGCCCCTAGACAAAGATTTATGATACGTCACTAACCAGTGGTTAGTCCTTTCTTCTTGGATACTTCAGACCGTAAGGAACAAGGATGGAATTAGAATTATATTTACTTATGCACAAATATGTGTCTATATATCCTTCATATTGGGAGAAGCAGATTAGCATAGTGAACAGAGAGAGTTGACTTTGGAGTCAGGAAGACCTGGGTTGAAGTTTTGTCTGTGATACATACTGATACATTCTGGCTGTGTGACCCTAGTGAAGGGTTAAAAGAATATAAGATCTTCCCTGTCAATTTATGAGGCCTGTGTGACCACATGAGTTTCCTTTTTTCCTTGGAATAGTGGCTATGTTCCCAGGTCTAAAGGTACACAGGTATTTCCATCACAGATGTCTTGCTGTTTTGAACTTCAGCTCGGTTCACAACCCTGATCCATTCTGTGCTGAGTCACATAGGCTTTCACACCTTTTGTCCCTGGGCCAATTTAGGCACTGAGTTCCCTAGGTTGTGATGCCTTCTGACTCTGAGCCTATTATTTGAAAAGTGTATATACTGGGAGGTTGATATTTTGCTTTGGGGTTCTCTCATGGAAAGAATGTTACTTTATGATTTGGCCAGATGAGACTCTGGGTAGCAGTTTAGGGGCCCCTGGCTTTTTGAACCCAGATGTTGGGGCTCCTCGATCTGGTGATTAGGTATCTGTTACTTTGTTCAGTTGGAGCCTTGTCTATCAGATTCTTTCTTGGATACTCACTTCTTTCTGCTATTATATCTTTCTCATTGTTTAATTAAAGTAAGATTACTGACCCCTTTGAAGTTGTCTTTTCTTTAGAAAAGCAGATCAAAAAACTTATGCCAGCAGCCCACCGTATATGCTGTACATATCCACAGCAGCTGCTAGCAGCATTCCCACTACACTTAGACAAGTCACTTATTTACCCCAGACAGTTTTCTGAGGCTGTCGGTTCCGGAACAGTTGCCAATCAGCTTTAGCAGAGGAAGTTTACTTGTTGGCAGTTTCTCATGCCGATGAAGTCTCAGGTCCAGTAAGAACATACAAGCAAAAAACCCCAACAACAGCAGCAGATATGCCCCCTAACAACACACTACCCAAAATCCCTACCCATTTAAAATTGGGGAATGCAGAAAATTAGAATGTGTGAATGTGAAGATAGTATTCATAACAGGTGGGGGGATTAATATATTTAAGATAATTTTGGAAGCTCTAGAAGCGATTTTAGACACAATCTAGCAGTGCATTTCTTAGGAAACAGTGTGGGGTAGTAGTTCGAGAACTGATCTTGAAGTCAGGAAGATCTGAGTTTGAATCCTTAAGATACTTAGATGTATGACCCTGGGCAAGTCACAGTAACCTTTGTGAACCTCAGTCTATAACATGGAAATAATTATAGCAACCTATCTCATTGGGTTGTTGAGAGAATCAGATGAAATAATATGTAAAATGCTTTGTAAGTTTTAAGATGCTCGGTACTTGTTAGCTTTTATTAACAGAAAGAAGTAATATATTTTTAATATTGACTGTTTCTAGCTTCATAAATAATCCAGTTTAGGACAGCAAGGGTGAAGAGGTCTAGGACCTCTTCATAAATATGAAATGATAAATATGAAATATGGAACAAGATTTGAAACTGAAACTTGGATAGTGGCAAGATAAAATCTGGTTTGGGTGTTTTGTTTTGGGGAATACAGATAGGATCTTTTTTTCCCTTTAACTTCAAGATAATCAAGATATGACATGGATGGCAACTTAAAGAAAATCTTTGCTTTTCAATGCTGTAGTATTCACAAGTAAACCTTGAAGCTCCACTCTCTTTTTTTCCTTATTTGGCCAGGGACAGTTTTCAGTGGTGGTAAGCAGAGGTGATGGTCACATCCTGCCTGCCCTCTATAGAAAAAATGTCCTTTGTTGCCTTCCTCATTTTACAGAAGCAGTCCTTAACACATTTTTTGCAGGGGTTCCTCTTAGGTTAATTTGACCAATATCTAGGGAAACGCTAGAGACAGATTGAACTTGTTAATTTTTCGTTGTGAAATTTACATCTGGAAAATGAGCAAATGCCACAAATCAGGGTTTGATTCATTCGCTTTGTTGATTGTCTGTACTTAAGAAAGCGATGGATAAATTGTTAACATACTCACATGTCATTTTTCAACCCCCCCCCCCCCCAAAGCTGATTGTTAAATATTTACCAGCAGGCTCTCACTAATCTTTTATAGGACAATCTCAGAAAAATTTTTGAATAGGGCAGGTGTTTAACAGCACCTACTAAAGGAATAATGAAAGAAGAAAATTTCTTTCTACTCCCCAAAGTGATATAGAGGAAGGATCATTGGACCGGAAGTCAAGAGATGTTGGTACTTAATCGCAACAAAATTTTATTCAACAACTGGAATTTTCCATCCAGAAATAGGCATTTTTATGAGCCCTGCTTTCACATGAATACCTGACTTCTTCCTTTTGAAGGAATGTTTAGTAATGTACTTCAATGTCAATAATACTTTTTGTAGTTGAAGAAATTCTATGAAAATGAAAGTTATAATATGAGACTGTTCTAAATATAATTTTTCCATGGCAGACCCAGTTGGTTTCAGTTTGGAAAAACTTTTAATGGGCACTAGTGACGACTTTGATTCTGGCTAGTCAGGACTTCGTTTATTTAGACAAAGCCTTTTTTTTTCTTTTTTTTTTTGAACAAATGAAGAAATAGTGAATTTGAATTGGACTTTTGTGTATCAGGGATAATGGATGTAATTATTTTAGGGAAAAGTAGAGTACTGTGGGAAGACTCTAGGGATTGAACATAGTTATGTAGCACCTGGGGTAATTTGTGTAAGGAAATTAGAACTAGAAAAAGTCGAAAAAAAGTAAATATCTGCAAAGATGACTCAGGAATCAAGTAGTTTGTAATATGAGGATTAACTGAAAAGTTCAGGACTCTTATCCTCACTTGTACCTGTTGTCACTTTTTTTTTTTTTTATATCTTTAAATGAATTTGTCCAGAAAATACTTCAGACAGTGTATGGGGTGTTCAGAGAGGACTAGCACCTCTGGTGTCAGGGCCTGCTGAGCCCTTTTCAGGGTTTCCCATCCACCTTTGGTGTCCACCTTCACCCAACTGTCACTGTGGCTCTAAGAAGCTATAGCATGTGCAGCAGCCATACCCTGGTAAACTGTCTGGGTAGATGGACTAAATAAGGTCGAGGGTAACTGACAGACCTCAAATCTGTGGGTTAGTCAGGGGGATGTGTACCTCAAGTATGTGAAGACATTCTCCAGTGGAATGGGCAGATGAGAACAATTTGTTCCAGCAGCCATGAAGGTGTTTGAAGCGGGCACTGTGAAGTGCTTTGAGCTTGGTCAGACACGGGAGATGCTGAGGTCATCCACTGCATCTTGGATTATTACCAGTTGTCTTCCCTTTTGTCCTGCCACTGGACTTCAATGACTCAGGAAGAGACAGTGAGGCTGATGACTTTGTGCAACTCTACCTAACTTAAATCCAATTCACATGCAAATCAAGACATCACTCTTGATGTCCTTGGTTCTCTTTGAAAACAGAAGGATGGACAACTGGTATTGCTTTGAAGGTAACAGTTTGATACACTCCTGACCACACCAAAAAGCCTTAAAACATTCAAACAGAATATTTTTTTAAGGTCACTTTTTAAGGTCACTTTAAGGCCACTTTAAGGCATCTGAACCTGTTAGGTCAGGAATTCAGTCATTTGATTCTTGAAAAAAAAAAAAAAGATTAGGGCTCTTTAAGAAGATGAAGGCTGAGAAGTAGTATAATTTAAAAGCAGGGATGTGATAACTCCTGACAATACTTAACAAATTCTAGAATGCTAGGAAGGAAGTAGTTTCAGGAAAACTAAAGGAAGTATTTCTTTTTCAATGGTTAATAAACATATGGAACTCATTACTCTATAAGCTAAAAGCATTAATCAGGGCTCAAGAATTCAGATCCATGACAGGTAAGGTGGGAGCTCTTGAAAATATACTCTACTGCCAGAAGATGTCAGGTACATTCAGTGACTGTAGTTGGCTGAGATAGTATGACATGTCTTTTGTTGTTAAGGTGACCTTTTAATATGAATGATAGTATGCTGTTTGTGAATCCTTTTTTTTTTTTAACTTCAAATAATTGGGGTTACTTTAGTTGCTCCTGAACTAGACAGATAGTCATTGCCTGCCTTCAATTGTCCAATTTCTTTTTTTCTTTGGAAATGATAGGCTGTAGTAACTTAGCTTTTTCTTCAAAACACAACCTTGTGACCACATAGGCACTAATAGTGTTGTTTGCTTGGACATGGGACTAGTTATTTCTATATTACATCTTGTTTGTACTTCTTTTCAACATCGATAATGTGACCCTATCATAAAGTTGTCTTTTTAGTCACTTTTTAGTTGCCTCTGATTTGTTCTAAATGGAGACATTTCTAGTCCTCTTCTGACTTCTGGCCTCCTTTCTTTAATTTGTCATCCTTTCTATAGAATGCTGAGGTTTTCCTTAGGAATGCTGTATTGTTCATACTAAGTTAGTAAGCTTAAAATATTGCGATTCCAAGATACTGCTCTTCATCCACAAGAATTTCAGCACTTTCTTTGTGCCAACCATTGAGTTAAGGGGTAGGGAAGAGCTGGGAGGAAGCCTAGAGGTGACCTAGTCCAACCCTCCATTTTACAAGTAAGGAGCTGAAGCTGGTCATGTAGGGCATATTGGATTTAGGATTGACAGAGGTTCTCTTCCTATAAAGCCATGATACTTTCCACCGTGCCTCTCCCTGTCATTATCTCTTTTCCTTCCTTCCCCCCCACCCCCCCCTCCCTCTCCCCTTCTCCCTCCTCCTCACTTCTTTACATGTATCTTTCTCATGACTTCCTCATGACAAATTATTTAAATTTGACCACATGACTCTGATTTCAACTCATAAACTAATTATATTTTATGTTTCATGAAAACCCTAACCATCCCAAACATAAGCATATTAGAACATAACAAGGCTACCCACACATATTTCTATTTTTAGTCTTTATGAATGTTTAAGTTTTTCATTCCTTTCCTCAGCTAGTTATAATACCATTTTTAGTGGGTTTTTTCATGCCATGCCATAAGGATATGGAACTTTGCTGAAAGGAATGGTCTATCCAAAAGTTGAGTTAGCATGCAATGATATTTTACAATGTAATAATACATAATAATGTAATAATATAAATATAAAGGATATTCTTTGTATCCAGTTGCTAATCTTGTGGAAGAGATGTGCTTCTGAAAAAGGTGTCTATTTGATTCATCAAACAATTTAGGAAGCATTTATTAAGCAAAGGCAATGTGATGTGTTAGGTACTGGGGATAGAGATATATGATCCAGATGCTGTCTAGGAGTTTCTGTCTCATGGGGGCAGGGGGTGGAGATATAAGTGCATAGATAACTGAAACAAAGAAGAGTAGGATCGATGAGAAAGATCCTTCTAGGGAGATGGCTACGAAGACAGGAGAGATTGCTTTCACTTGGGGGCAGGGGAACTTAGGAGAGGCTTTATTGAACTTGTGGCCACTGAGTTCTGCGATGGATTTCAGTAGGTGACGATGAGTATGAGAGGGAAGGACGGTATGAGAAAGGGTGAGAACAGACCGATGGAGTCCAGAGAAGGCAGACAAGTACACTTTGACTTAGAAGATGGACCGTGCCTCTCTGACAAAACTGATGATCTGTGCTTGGAGATCTCAGTAGTGCTTTGCATGCATTATTTAATTTTCTCTTCACAAAAACCCTACGTAGAAAGCACTCTAGGTGTTGGTTCTCTTATTTTATAGGTGAGGAACAAACTTTAGAGAGGGTATGTGACCTAAGGTCGTATAGAAGTGGGCTTTGAGCCTCTGTTCCAATATGCTTCCTGAAATAAGAAGATAATAGTAATAACATAATAAAATAAGAGCTAATGTAGTGTTTACACCATTTCACAGATATCTCATTTGATCCTCATAACAACCTTGAGTGGTAGGTGCTATTATTATCCCCATTTTATCGATAAGAAAACTGAAGCAGAGAGGGTAAGTGACTTGCCCAGGGTCACACAGCTAGTAAGTATCTGAGGTCAGATTAAAACTCAGGTCTTCCTGATTCCAGGCCCCATGACACTGTGCCACCTAGTAACCCTACTGATAAAACTGGCAAGATGGAGGTTGGGACTAGATGGTGGAGGGCTTAATGTTAATGATTTATGCAGATGAACTGGTAACTGACTTGATGTAGAAGTGCCATCCACAAAAAATAATTGTCAACAAACAATTATAAAATTAGAAGAGCTAGGTGGCTTTTGGGGAGAAAAATAAAGAATTTGGCTTTTGAAATCCTGTATTTGAGATGTTGTCTGGGCCTGTTAGAGAAAGGGGGCTGGAGTTGTGGGAAGATCTGTGTATCAGAGCCAGTCTCTTCATTAACACTGGCTTTGTGAGATCATTCCATTGTTATGACCGTCACTTTATGGGAATGAGTCCTAAATCTGCATCTTTAACTTGACCTTTCATTTACAATCATAACATTTCAGAGCAAGGAGGGACCTTAGAGATCTTTTAGCTTGTGCTTCAGTCCCATGTTTCCTGTTGTCTGTGGGATGTTGTCACTTCTCTGTCTTGTCTATCATTAATTGAAACACAAGCAGAAACACAGTTCAGAACTGAATGAATCATTTTCCCTACCCCTCTCCAAACTAAGTCTTTCCCAATTCCTGTTTCTTTCAGAAGCACTACCATTCTCCTAATCTCCTATGCTGGAAACCATGATGTAATTAATATAATCATTTTTTTTGAGAGTGAGCCAGAGATATTTAATGATGATGCTCAATAATATGGTGTTTTGGCAAATTTCAATCCTAATACAAACATAGGATTATTGATGTGGAGCTTAAAGAGACCTTAGAGGCCGTTTGAGCCCATCTTCCTCATTTTATTTTATTAAAAATTTTTTTTGTTTTAATTTTTATTCTAAACCTAAATATAGCTCCAAAAAGAACATTGCTATGTTCACAGCAGAACACAAAAGGAGGATATGTGTGTGTGTATATATAATGTATATGTGTGTGCATATGTATATATACACATATGTATATATGCATGCATATATATGTATGTATATGAAATTACACAGCTTTCAAAGCTGACCTACTTCTCTGCTTCCTTCTGAACTTCAGTTCTCTGCTATATTTATAAAAATGTTTCACTGGCCCTCTTTATTGGGGAACAGAAGTATCACTATTGTTAACCCCCCTCTCCTCAAATCTTCTCCTCAGTTAAAAATTGAAAAGGGAAAACATATCCTTTGTAACAAATAAGCATAGGCAAGCAAAACTTGGCCACGGGGTAGCCACGTTCAGAAGTCCTTATCTCTTCTTGCACTGAGTCTGTTCTGGCTTTGTGGGATGACATACCTCACCCTAGGTCCTCTGAGACAAAGCTGATCATACGCATTGATCAGCGTCCTTAGGGTCCTTAAGTCTTTCCAAGTATTTTTCCTTACAATGTGGTTGTCCTCACTTAAAAGTTGTTCTGAATCTTCCTCCTTCATTCTATATCAGTTCATGTTCTCCACAACTCTTTGAAATCATCTCATCATTCCTTAAATGCAGTAGGATTGGAGGGGAGGAACCAAGATGGTGAAGTAGAAAGACTCACGTATGCTAGCTCCGAACCCACAGCCCATAAATTTCCTGTAAAAAGAACTCCCCACAAATTCTGGAGCAGTGCAAGTCGCACAGAAACGCAGTGGAGGAGATTTCCATTCCAGAGAGCCCTGGAAAGCTGTCCCCAGGGGTCTGTCGCGCACCGGACAGCAGAGCCCACCCCTGCCCTGTCCTGGCCGTGCGGCCCCAGAGGAGCAGATCCAAACAGGCTTCAGGGACGGAGTCTCTGGCAGACGCAAAGGTCCCTCCACCCACAGGCGCTCCAGGTCAGTGAGAGAGACTTCTGGGCTGGCTGAGAGGGGAGTGGGGTGTCTCCGTGACTCAGGTCCCCTTGGGAGGCACCGGCGGCCAGGGGCTCCCCAAGCAGGCAGGAGCTCTGCTCCATTACCGAAGGTCTCCGCATAAACCCCCTGAGGGAACTGAGCCTGGGAGACGACCCTGCCCCCATCTGAGCACCAGAACTTAAGCTCACATTGAATAGCAGCTGTGCCCGCCCCTGAAAGCCCTGAGACTGGGGAGCAGCATTTGAATCTCAGACCACAAGCACTAGCTGGGCAGATCTAGGCGGGGGTGGAGAGGAATCTCAGAAGTCAAGTAACTGGCTGAGAAAATGCCCAGAAAAAGGAAGAAAAATAAGACCATAGAAGGCTACTTTCTTGGGGAACAGATGATGTTTCCTCCTTTCATTTCTGATGGGGAGGAACAATGCTTGCCATCAGGGAAAGACGTGGAGGTTGGGGGGTCTCTCTATCCCAGACATCCAAGGTGGATGTCTGGTGGGCTCAGGCCATGGAAGAGCTCAAAAAGGATTTTGAAAATCAAGTTAGACAGGTGGAGGAAAAACTGGGAAGAGAAATGAGAGAGATGCAAGAAAAGCATGAAAAACGGGTCAATACCTTGGTAAAGGAGACCCAAAAAAATGCTGAAGAAAATAACACCTTGAAAAATAGGCTCACTCAATTGGCAAAAGAGGTTCAAAAAGTCAATGAGGAGAAGAATGCTTTCAAAAGCAGAATTAGCCAAATGGAAAAAGAAGTTCAAAAGCTCACTGAAGAAAATAGTTCTCTCAAAATTAGAATGGAACAGATGGAGTCTAATGACTTTCTGAGAAACCAAGAAATCACCAAACCAAAGCAAAAGAATGAAAAAATGGAAGAGAATGTGAACTATCTCATGGGAAAAACAACTGACCTGGAAAATAGGTCCAGGAGAGACAATTTAAAAATTATGGGACTACCTGAAAGCCATGATCAAAAAAAGAGCCTAGGCATCATCTTTCATGAAATTATCAAGGAAAACTGCCCTGACATTCTAGAACCAGAGGGCAAAATAAGTATTCAGGGAATCCATCGATCACTGCCTGACAGAGATCCAAAAAGAGAAACTCCTAGGAACATTGTGGCCAAATTCCAGAATTCCCAGGTCAAGGAGAAAATGTTGCAAGCAACTAGAAAGAAACAATTCCAGTATTGTGGAAATACAATCAGGATAACCCAAGATCTAGCAGCTTCTACATTAAGGGATCGAAGGGCGTGGAATAGGATATTCCAGAAGTCAAAGGAACTAGGACTCAAACCAAGAATCACCTACCCAGCAAAACTGAGTATAATACTTCAGGGGGAAAAACTGGTCTTTCAATGAAACAGAGGACTCTCAAGCATTCTTGATGAAAAAACCAGAGCTGAAAAGAAAATATGACTTTCAAACACAAGAATGAGAAGGAGCATGAAAAAGTAAACAGCAAAGAGATGGCATAAGGGACTTACCAAAGGTGAACTGTTTACATTCCTACATGGAAGGACAATATTTGTAACTCTTAAAATGTTTCAGTATCTGGGTAGTTGGTGAGACCACACACACACATACACAGACACACACGTACACGTGTGCGCGCACACATATGCATGCACATACAGAGAGCACAGAGTGAATGGAATAGAATGGGACCATATCTTAAAAGAAATTAAGGTAAACAGTGAGAGAGAAATGTAGTGGGAAGAGAGAGGGTGTAATGGAATGGGGTAAATTATATCTCATTCAAGAGGCAAGCAGGAGACTTTTTAGTGGAGGGAAAAAGAGGAGAGCTGAGAAAAAAAAAAAACAAAACAAGAAGTTTACCCTCATCACATTTGACTAAAGGAAGGAATAAAATGCACACTCATTTTGCTATGAAAACCTATCTTACAGTAAAGGAAAGTGGGGGAGGAGGGAGCAATTTGAAGTCAACACTTGGGGAGGGACAGGATCAAAAGACAGAATGGAAACAATGAGGGGCAGGTTAGGATGGAGGGTAATTCAGTTAGTCTTACACAACACGACTATTATCGAAGTCATTTGCAAAACTACACAGATAGGGCCTATACTGAATTGCCTGCTTTCCCAAAGGGAATGGGTGGGGAGGGAGGGATGGGGAGAAAATTTGGAACCCAAAATTTTGTGAAAATGAATGTAAAAAGTTAAATAAAGAAATTTATATGAAAAAAAAGAAAGATCAAGTGAGAAAATACTTTGTAAAGCAAAAAAAAAAATGCAGTAGCATTCCAATAAAGCAATAGGAATAAATCATCATTTATTCAGATATTCCCCAGTTTCCTGAGAGGCAATTGGAGATATCCTCCTAGTTTCTAATTATTTCCTTTTTAAATAAGTCCTTTATTCATCCTCTCTTCAGGATCAGGAAGTTTATTGTGCCTGCATCTGTTCCTTCTAAGGTATCATCTTTCTTAAACAACCTCCTCCCAATGTCTTCACTTATTTCCCAGTTGAATTTAATGTATTTCTACACCAAATCATTTGTATGTTTCTTGAGTTCTTCTTTGCAAGCCTTCAAGCACCATGTTAACGTTAGCTATTATTTTTTTCCCTCTTATTCCCCCCCCCCCCCCCCCCCCCCCCCCCCCCGTTTCTCATTTTTGCAAAGCCAACTTTGGCTCCTGTGCCTTTGCTATTGTCCTGCCCTTCCGGCATTAACTGGGTTCATCATGCTGCCACTGCTGCCTATATCTATATCGCCATGATTTCCTTCCACATGGAAACATTGAGTTAGGTAACGAGCTCATCTGCATTTCTCTGGGGGTTTTATAGTCCCTAAACATACTTTATCTCAGCAGGCCTTCTTATCTTTTTTAATCACATGCTTATTTTTTCTTTTATCTGAACTGTGGGAGAAAAACAGGTAGGAAAAGTTTTTTTTTCATTCTGCCATGTTTTATGGAAACACTGTAACTCTTATGTGGCAAACAATATTAGGAAGATAAGTAGGACATAGGAGTGCACTCTTCATTTTGTTTTGAGCACCTAAAGCTAATTAGGGGAGAGGCATGTTGAAAATCCTGATGGTGTAGGTTTTGTTATCTTTGAAAATTCACCTTGAACTCTTATCCTGTGATTAACAATAAAAATGAAAAACTAAAAAAACTAAAAAACTTTACTGATCACTTTTAGTTTAGGCCATTCAGTGTCCACTTCCAAGAAAGGATCTTCCCAGGTTACACAGGATCATGCCTGGAGATAGGCATGTCCTTCGGACCCGCTCTTCCAAAGTGTAGGCCAGCCTGGCTCAAGGGGTCGAGAGTCTGGTGGGCAAACCAGAGCCACCCCGTCAGTCCCTTCAGAGTCTGTGGAATCAGCACCTTTTGTAACCTGCACCTGTAGGACAGACAGCTGGGCACTTCCTTCTAACTATTCTGTGTGTCTTTTCCACTTTTAGAATGGGAACTCCTTAGGGTCAGGACTCTTGGTTTTCTGTTTGTATCCCTGGAGCTTATCACAGAGTTTGCACAAGGTCTGCAGGATTTGCAGAGTGCTTTACAAACATATATTTATCCTCGCAGCATCGTTGGGAAGTAGGTGCTGTTATTGTTACCATCATTTTACACGTGAAGAAAATGAGGCCGATGGTGAATTGAGAGACTTGCCAGCGTCATTTGCTTGGCCTGGTAGGTTTCTCTGGTAAGTTTCTGGGGTCAGATTTGAACTCAAAGCTTCCTGATTCCAAGTCCAACGCTGTGTCCACTGTGCCACCTAGCTGCCTATGTATATAAGGAAACTGAGGTGCAAAGCATCATTGGGGCAAGATTCTCAAGTTGGGAAGGAGATCTCACATCCCTCCTGATTGAGGAATATTTCCCTGCCCTTTATAGAAGACCTAGGGAAAATCTTTTAGACTGGATTATTTTCTCAATTATAAGCAAATACATCATTGTTCTAATAAATGCTGAAGTAAACTCCCATGGCACTCTATTTGACCTCCTTGGTATTGCCTGTCATAGTGTGACTTCTTGTAATTGTTTATGCCCTTCTCTTATTCCTCTGTTAGATTATGAACTTTTAGATAGCAAAGATTTTTTTTTTTAATTTCTTTGCTGTTGTACAGTCATTTTTCTGTTGGGTTCAACTCTTTGTGACCTCATTTGGGGTTTTCTTGGCAGAAACACTGGAGTAGTTTCATATATTCTTCTCCAGCTCATTTTACAGATGAGGAAACTGAGACAAATGGAGTTGTGACTTGCCCAGGGTCACTTAGCTAGTAAGTATCTGAGGCCTGATTTGAACTCAGGAAGATGAGTCTTCCTGTCTCTGGCCTAGTGCTCTATCCACTTTACCTGCCTGGTGTCTCATAGCCCCTGGCATAACGTCCTGCACCTAAATAAATAGGCATGTAAGTGTTGAGTTGAATCAAATAAGACTTAGTAGGACAAAGTACTTTCTGTGTAGCATACAGTTTCAGTCTTTTTAAAATAGCAGGGCTGATATCATGGTACTACTCCCATCTCCTGCTCAATCTTCTGTGAATTCTGGGCAAAACATTTCACTGGGCAGTGTATTTCCTTGTCTCTGAAATGGGAATTATTTTGGAATCACAGCTTAACGTAACCTTTGATTTCTTTTTGCCACTCTACTGTAGAAATGTAAAGGCACAGGTTCTAGTCCAAATTTTGTCAGTCATCAGCTCTGTGACCTCGGGCAAGTCTATTAAATTCTGTACACCTCAGTTTTCTCATCTGTAGAATTAGTGACCTCCTCCATGCTCAGGAGCTCTGGTTCTGAAATGAGGATGTTCATTTAAAAAGGAAAAAATGACTTCAAATGTATGGCTTGGGTTCCATAACTGATCTGCCTGTGCTCTTGAATCTTCTGTGTTTATGACTATTTACAGGAAGAACTGATCATCAGATTGATAACTGTCATCTACAATGATCATAGTTAGGGAATGTGCTGGTATATTTTATGTCTTTTTAGCAGATGGGTTCTATTGCTTTTTTTTAATGCCTGCTCACTGTATAGAAGCTTACCTTGTAGAGAACAGTAGCAAGCTGTTGTTTGTCCTCTGTTTCTTGAAGAGGACCAGTGGCAGGGCTATGCAAAGTCACCAACCTCACTTTCTGTTCCAGAGTCATCCAGGGAAGGCCCCAGGTGCAGTGGAGACCTTGGCCCTTCCCAGATCTCAATTTGTCTAAGGCAACACCTATTCAGTAATTAAAGAATTGAGGCAAAAGATGGCCTTGTTTGCCTTCATAAAAGAATCACGTTGGGAGGGCATCAAGGGCACAGGGTATTGGGATTCTTCTCAGGACAACTTCCTTATAAGAGCTTAGAGTAAAAGACAAAAGAGGGGAAGGAAGTACATATCAAGGGGGTTTACAGTGTATCAAAGGGGATTAGAGGGAGCTCATTGGGGTTGATTTTGGCAAAGTAGGAGGTGAAGTCCTCAATTGAGAGTATAGGGGACTGGGAAGAATCGGAGGTTTGAGGAGAGAAGAGGAAGATTGAAATGACTTCGAGGAATAAGAAAAAGAAGTAAGGAGTTCAAGGATTTCTTTGCTACAGCGAGGGTCCAGTAGATGTTAGAGATCAAGTCTGGAGTCTACTCTGTTGGCTCCTTTATAGTACTTCCTCCCCTTCTGATCAGTGCTATGTGTGGAGAAGAGGAAGGCGGTAGCAGAGAGTGAGAGCAGTCCAGGCTTGGACTTTGGGCAAAGCATGAGAAGTGCAGAATGAGAGGATCACAACCTGGGAGACGGTGCAATTGAATTGGTTCAGGTTGAATTCCTTGAGATTTGAAAGGGAGGACAGTGAAGTCACAGCTGGGGACATGGCCTGAGGAAATACTGAGCAGTGGAGGCCTTTCTATCTAGAGGGATAAGGGCAAGGATAGGAAGGTTTGGAATGAGATTAGGATTTGAGAAAGGAGTTAATGTGTTTTTGATCATGGATGGTAACAAATTCAAAGTTGCGAACGTTCTTGTGTGTAGCTGGAGTATATTAGAGGAGCAGGTCATGGGATTTGAGGAAATAGAAGAATTGAGAAGTGAGGGTTTTTGAGGAAGCATAAACATGTATGTTGAAGAAGAGGAAGACTCTGAGCCAGGTGTTAAACCCCTGGAGAAAAGAGGGAGGATAATATGGGGGCATACCCTGAATAACCCGATCTGTACTGTACTCCTTAAAAAAAAAAGATCTCTCTAGTCTTAATTTTAGGACTTGTGCTTAAAAGTTAGTCACTAGACAACATTCAGATGGGATTTGTTAATACTGGAACTGAGTCAAAAAGAATGGGAAATTATTTCATACCTATGTGCCTTTTCTGACTACGAACATATTTTCTTCTCTGAGTGGTAGTTTTATATGCCTCTTAAAAGAGCATATCAGCATAGAAGAGATCCAACAGGGTCCTGGAAATTTAGGAATTCTTTAGAAGCTTATCCTAGCCATTTAATGTAGTAATTTTGTACCGTGGCACTCTGCTTGAATATAGATTAACTGATCTTTGTTAACTTGTTGTTACATCAAATATATCCTTAACTGTAGTTTGTAAGCCTTAACGGTTCTCATTTTCTCTTGTGGTTTGGAAAATAACCTTCTTGGTTTTGAAGTTTATGTGTTTATATTTTGATTTGGAAGTGGTTTATTTTTGCGGTTCTTTCTTCCACCCCCCCATAGAGAGGAGGAATGCTGCTGATCTAAAGTGCTTAGAGTGTGTATTCTGGGAAGGCTGCTGCCCTAGCTTTGTGACCCACTGTATTAGACTTGACTAACCCTAGTGACCTCTAAGGATATGGCACCAGGTTTATCTCTGAGATTAAATTTGTGCTTTGTCTGGATAGCTAGGGGTTCATTTGGAGACTTGGCTTTTGTTGTCTGCCTCAGTAGTTAATCAGTGAAACTCCATGGAAACTCTGTGGTAAGTCCAGGGAGTGTTGGCGAATGCCATGCACTTTCCAATACTAAGTATTTCCTCCTTATTGAGGCAAAATAAACCTCTAAGACCACTTATTGCCCTCATGCAATAGAAAGAACCTGAAGAAATGAGCTGTTAAGATTTGACATAATAGTATAATGGGACATCTGTACAGTAAGGAGAAAAATCATCTTAAAGCACTACATTCCTACTTCCTTTGCCTGCAGTGATACTGAAAAACTTTTAGCTCTTAGAGTAATAATCTTCAGATTATTAGCCAAACTTCTTAAATTTAGGTTAGTTAAAACTTTATTATCTAATGTCTCTTTGGCTTTTCCAGGGTTATCAGTTGTCCGAGAATCAGTGTGGTCTACTGAAGCCTTGGTTTGATGATATATTCATGTAGGAAAAAAAAAATCAGCCAGTATTTTACTTGAAAGTTTGCATTTTGTTATAGACCTGGCTATTACCTCCATAAACCATCTAGTCCTGATTTGAAAATAGTTGGGAGCTTTGAGATAGGGCTAGGCAAGGGCCCTTTGAAAAGGTTGAAAGGCTGAATCAGCAGTTGTAATAGTTGACTATTTAATATTTTTTTTGCAGAAGTTCAGTTACTTTCCTTAGTCTGATTAGGTGAGCAAAAGGCACTCCCAGCGAGAAGAAATTCAAAATTTTAATTTAGGAATCCAAAGGTCTGTTGAGTCGGTTTTCATCTCTTCAGCTTTAGTTCAGAAAAATGCTTCTGGATTGTTTTGACTAACACAGAAATTTTTGAAATAGGAATTTCTTTTTTCATTAAAGATTGATGCAATCAATAATTGAAATGGTATATCATTTGTTCCCATAATTTTTTTTATGCCTAATTGAGGAGTTAATTCTCCAGGAACCCGAATAAGTCAGATATGAGTGCTGTTATTATTTATTTAGGTATTGGCTGACCTCATGTTTAGTATACCCGGTTGGGGGTGGGGGGAGAGTGAGTGAGTGAGTGAGTGAGTGAGTGAGTGTGTGTGTGTGTGTGTGTGTGTGTGTGTGTGTGTGAAGTGTGGTTCGGGGCAGACTGGACCTCTGATTTTATAAAGTTCCCTCCACCACTGCATCCAGCAACTCATCTGTAACTTGTGCATCCCAGAATTGTCTTGAGCACTAAGACATTTAAATGTCTTGCCCAAGGTCACATACCTAGTATGTGTCAGAAGTAGGACTTGAAGCCACATCTTTTAAACTCCAAGACCAGAGTTCTGTCTTCTACTTGTGCTGCCTTTCAGTTGTTAAATGGAATTTAGTTTCATACAGGAATTCGTTAAAAACATACACACTTGTAGTTAGGCTGCTAAGCTTGTTTATGGAGCTACTGGAAAAACAAAATCTGTTTGAAGTTTGAAGCTATAATTATTTCATTCTTTGCTCTATTTCTCTCATATATAATATATATATACATATATTTAAATTATACGTTAATAAGACTGAGATTCAAGTCCTACCTCTGAAGCTTTCATTTAACCCATTAATGTCCCAGGTGAAACTCTAAGATTGTAAATCCCAGAAAAGTTGCTAATCTTGAGGTTTCTCAGTGGAGAAGTAGCATTGTTTAGTTGAGAACATTTGGGAAGCTTTGCTCCTCTGTTAGAACAGTTCTCAAGGTCCATTGATTTTTGAGTAAGAAAGAACCAACAGCTAATTCTTTTTTACTATAGATTTTTGTTACAAATATAATCATCCTGTTAATTGGATTATCAGGCATTTAGTAAATTGAAGCTCTTTGTCATTTATATGTATGCTTTTTTTTTTACATCTGGCCACCTTAGTTTTTTTTTTCCTCTTTTGATCTAAACTTTTTAAGTACGTGTGTCATGTACTTGCAGCCTCTTCCTGTCTGCCCCTCAGTCTTCCCCTTGAAACTCTGCGGTCTGATCCTAATTCAGTTGAAATCATTTCTTAAATTTTAACAATGAGCTATGCATCAAATCCGTTGGTCTGTTCTCAGTGTTGACTTTCTTCCACCTCCTCAGCCAGCCAGCCTTCATTGCTCCTTTTATATTTCTCCACATGATTCCATCTTCCATCTCCTAATTTTAGGTGGCTCTTAAGACTGACCACCTTCCTGATGCCATGTCCTCTTTGAGAGCAAAGGACATACAACAACCTCTACTGCAAAACCTCTCCTTTTTTTCCTCTACTGCCCCGCCCCCCCCAGGCTTTGCTTTTAGGTATTACCTCCGTGCAAATGGTTCCTGAATGTGTGCATATGCACACTCACATACTCATCTACACAATGTCTCAAGGGCACTGTGTGTATTTCTAAATTTGAACCTCAGTTCTACTTTTTCTTCTTCTAGTTGCCTTAGGACATCTCCATTTAGCTATCGCAATGTAATTAAAATTCAAAATATCTCAAATTTAGCTCATATCTTTCATTGTGTTAAGTTGACTTTCATTCCAGCTCTTTAAGCAATCCTATCCTATGACTTCCAGGCTAAAAAACTACACTGGCTTTATTTCTGTCTTCATTTGTTGTTAAACTGTCATTCTTGCCATTGTTTTTTTGACCAAAATGTCTTAGATTTTCCCTTCTTATTCCATTTCTGCTGCCTCTATCCTACTAATATACGGTTCAACAAATCTCAAAATCACTTTATTTAATTTACATTAATCCAGTAAATTAAATTATTTTCCTATTATTTTGTTATTAAATTAATTAATCAAACTAATGTTTATTGATAATCATTTTAAAATTTCATTTTCTTTCTCCTTATGCCCTTTAAACTACTTGAAGTTAGGTGCCTTTTCATATACTGCTTTGTTTTTTAATTAATTCCCCCATAGTACCTAATATGGTGCTGAAAAACATGCACTCATAATAGTAAATTTTAATAAATGCTTGTTGATTGACATCCAGATACTCCCTAATAAATTTATTGCTGGCAATAAGAGGCCTTTACAGGGGAATTACATGAGCCATTCCATGTTGAAAGCACTAAGCTGGTTTATTTGATGTTAATGGAAGAGTATAAATTAAAATTTTTACTTAATGGGAAATCATGGAAGGATTTTAAGGTGATTGTGCTATGTGTGGCTCCCCACACTGGGAAGAGGCACATGGGCTCTATGAAAGGTCAGAATGAGATTCTTTCTTCAGCACTGCAGTTCCTAATCTTGAACTCATGGGCAAGCAGGGTTGAGGACTTCTCCCAGAGCAGCATCCAATACTGAGCCTGTGGGAGTATGCCCAGTCCCAAGGATTCCTAGATACCTACAGATTGTTTGGCAGTGCTTTAGTAATGCTGTGCCTCCGATGGGGTTCAGACTCTGGGAACTTCCTTGGATTCTCCTTTAATCTTCCCCACTTAACCTGGCCTTTCATACTCAAATCTGTGGCCATTATCTGTTACCTCTTGATTGCCCCACCTGCATATCTCCTGATTGCCTCCAGCTGTTTCCAACCCTTGACCAGTCTTGACTCCTCAAGACCCTCCCTAAACCCCTCCTTCCATCACCCTAGGCTATCAGACCACCCCCAGATTCCTCCTATAGTTTTTCTGTATTAAGTGCCATCTTGCCTCCATGAAGGTGCTCAGATTCAATCCAGCTCAGACTCTGTCTAGCTGAGATTGTATCTGGCCGGCTTGTGAATATAAGTGTCACAAATGCTTAGGCTCCTTAAGAGCCAAACCAAGATGGAGAATTCTTAATAAACTTTGTTTTCTCTGGCTTTAAGAAGGCTTGAATCGAATTCATTCGAGCACAACCCGGACTGTTGGTGTTTTGGGGTCCTTAGCACCCCTAAAGCTCGTCACCTCCACCCCTTACCAAAGTCCTAGGCCTGGAGATCAAGCTCTCTGTGTTGGTCAAATTGAAACAGAATGCCACACTTAAAATTAAAGAGGAACCAAAGGATATAGCTATCAGTCTGAACTGGGTCATCATGGATTACTTTGCTTAATGTGCCAATCTTTTTATTCCATTGTACTTATGAAGTGTATGTCTTCCTGACTCACATTTTTTGTGATCAGATTATTAAACTACTAAGCTGTTAAGTGCCTTTTATATGGTCTAGATTTTAAAACTAATTTTTAATTATAAAATTTACCAACTTCTAATGACAGATATTTTTGCAGCTTTTACATTTATTATTATACATTTTCCTAAATTAGAAAAAGGGATGATTTTGTGAGTAGAATAATGACAACATTTGGTGAATTGACAATGGTGACCAGAAGGTTGAGGGAGTTTGTTGTTGAAATTTCTATGGACTAGATATTTTACTCTTGAATAGAAAATAAAGAAGAAGCAAAATGTAAATGTTCCTTAAATGATTTTTGGTCATGGAAAAGTTTGCTTTTCCCTTGAAGAATACTCATTGCTCTTTATTGTTAATGTATCAAATCTAGAGTGTGTTTTAGGTAAAGTTACTTTCAGGTATTGTGTCTATTTTTGAATGTTTTGCCTTAAAAATGAAAATTTTAAACACTGGATGGTAAATAATTAATATATCAGATTCCTTGAACATTTTCATCCAAATCTCTGATGGATTACTTTTTTAAAAGCCGAATTAATGTCCTTCATGTTTACATCATCTTAATTTCCAAATATGTCATTCTACTTCCCCTTTTTAGAGAGACATTTCTTCTAATAAACAATAAAAAAAATAAGGAACAAAAACTAAGTACTACGTCATCCGAGCCTTACAGTGTGTGTGATGTTGCAATATTTTACATCCTTAGTTCCCACTCTCCTCGCATGAAGAGGGAGAGACAATCATTTTTATCATCTCTTCTTCGGAGCCAAACTTAGTCATTATAATGACACAAAGTTTAGTTTCATTTTTTTCTGTCATGGAATGAGCCCTGATTCTGCAGTCAGGAGGATTTGCATATAAATCCTACATCCCTCACTTAATACCTGCATGACATTGGGCAAGTCACTTAACCATCTGGGTCTTCCTAACCTGTCAGATGAGGAACTTGGACTAGATGGAGGGCAGAGCCCAAGAACCACTCTCTAAATCTCCATTTACAGAGGGCCCTCAGGCTTGCCTCTTTTCATCACCTGCCACTGCTCAGCTTCCTTTTCCTTGTTGTCTTTTAGCATTAGATTGTAAGCTGCTTGAGGGAAGGACTCCCCTTTTTGTTTTTGTATCACTATCACTTAGCTTAATGCCTGATTTGTAGTAGGCACTTAATGAAAGTTCTGATTCATGTTGTAGTGATTGTATGTATTTATTGTATATTCTGTTTATTTCACTTTGTATTAGTTCATGTTTTCTTATGTTT
Source organism: Bettongia penicillata ogilbyi (assembly GCA_023548195.1). Taxonomy (NCBI): domain Eukaryota; kingdom Metazoa; phylum Chordata; class Mammalia; order Diprotodontia; family Potoroidae; genus Bettongia; species Bettongia penicillata. The sequence continues at coordinate 4,374,699 of JAJHZJ010000309.1, forward strand.
CTCTAGCCTTCATATTCACCTTTTCTTAGAATATAGTCATATTACATTATATTAATATAGCAAAATTTGTTCAGTCATTTTTTTCAGTTGATGATTATCTATTTTGTTTCCAGTTCTTTGCTAATACAGAAAAGTGATTTTCTAAATGTTTTGGCATACATATATAGAACCTTCCTTTCTGCCTTTGAAAGAGGCTTCCTTTATTATCCTGTTATCATCATTGTTGGCATGGAAGCTCCTGTCATGAGCCTCTAGTGCTCCTCAGGTGGTTGACAGCATTATGTTTGTATAGCATGCTCTTTCTGGCTCCGTCTGCCAGATGCTGTAGAAACCTCGTTCTAGCATGACTGGTTTTTCTTGACCTATTCAACATAGAGTGAGATTGCTTCAGGGAAAGAAAACATGATTGAGTGAAGTTTTTAGTCACTTAATGTGTCTTCAGGAAGATGACGTAATTAATCCAAAATAGACATGTAGTAGAATTTTTGTGTGTTTGTGGTGGTGGGGAACAACTAGATTTGTGTTTATTGGTCTTAAAAATGCTTGGTGAGTACATGTACTTCAACATTGCAGATCTGTGCAGTTGTTTGGGGACACCAAGAACTTAATCAACAAGCCTAGGGTCACAAATCTGAAGGGCTCAACTCTGATCTTCCTGAGCTCTTATTCTAAAGCCAACTTTTTATTCATCTGTCACATGGCCTCTCTTAAATAAACATGAAATCAATCTAAAAATAGATCTGTTGATATGTATCTTGAAGTATGGTCTTGGAAAGGTTATATAGAATGGATTGAGAATGTATTGTTTTTCTTTAAAATAATGCCTTTCTATATCTCTTATTGCTACAATTAGCATTTCTAGTATAATATTGAATAATAGTTGTGATAATGGACATCCTTGTTTCGCCCCTGATCTTACCGGGAAAGCTTCTACCTTATGCTTCTTACAGATAATGCTCGCTTGAGGTAGATACTGCTTATCATTTCCAAGAGAGCTTCATTTATTCCTGTGCTTTTGTGTGTGTGTGTGTGTGTGTGTGTGTGTGTGTGTGTATAAGTATAATAGGAATGTCTGCTATATTTTATCCAAAGCTTTTTCTACATCTACTGAATCGTATGATTTCTGTTGGTTTTGTTATTGATATGGTCAGTTGGGCTGATAGTTTTCCTAATACTGAACTAGTTCTACATTCCTGGTATAAATCCCACCTGGTCATAGTGTATGATCCTGGTGATAGATTGCTGGAATCTCTTTGCTAGTATTTTATTTACAATTTTTGCATCATGGTTCATTGGGGATGGTCTATAGTTTGCTTTCTCTCTTTTGGTTCTTCCTGGTTTAAATAACAGCACTGTATTTGTATTATAAAAGGGACATGGTAGGACTCCTTTGCCTATTTTCCCAAGTAGTTCATGTGGTATTGGAATTTATTGTTATTTAAATATTTGCTAGAATCCACTTATAAATTCATCTAGCTCTAGGAATTTTTTCCTTAGGCGGTTCATTGGTGGCTTGTTCAAGTTCTTTTTCTAAAATGGAGCTATTTAAATATTCTATTTCTTCTGTTAATCCGGGCAATTTATGTTTTTGTAAACATTCATCCATTTCACTTAGATTGTCAGATTTATTGGCATACAATTGGGTAAAATACTTCCTGATTATTGCATTAATTTCCTTTTCATTGGTGGTGAATTAAGCTTTTTCATTTTTGATGCTAGTAATTTGATTTTCTTCTTTCTTTTTCTAAATCAAATTAACCAATCATTTTCTTGTCCTCCTCCCCTCTAGAGTAAGATAAATTTCTACACGCAAGTGAATGTGTATGGTACTCCCTCTCTGAGCCAAATTCAAAGAGAATAAGGTTCAAATGATACTCCCCCCCGCCCCCGCTACCACCCCCTTTCTTTCCCTCCTCTAATCTTTCACACCTCTTTATGTGATATAATTTATTCTATTCTACCTCTCCTTTTCTCCCAGTGCAATCTTCTTTGTTAACCATTAATTTTTTTTATATCATCCCATCAAAATTAACATATACCTGTACCCTCTCTCTATGTATACTGTTTTAAAATGCCCTAATAGAGATTCAGTTATTAAGAGTTAGTTTTTTCTTTCCTGTTTACCTTTTTATGCTTCTCTTGTATTTTAAAATTGAATTTTCTGTTCAGCTCTGATTTTTTTTTAAATCAGGATTGTTTGAAAGTCACTATTTTATTGAATGTCCATTTTTCCCCCCTGAAAGATTATACTCATTTTTGCTGGGTAGTTGAGTCTTGGTTGTAATCCAAGCTCCTTTGCCTTCCAGAATAGCATATTCTAAGCCCTTCCATCCTTTAATGTAGAAGCTGCTGAATCCTGTGTAATCCTAACTGTGATTCCTCAACATTTGAATTGTTTCTTTCTGGCTGTTTACACTATTTTCTCCTTGAATTCTGGAATTTGGATATAATATTCCTGAGAGTTTTCATTTTTGTATCCCTCTCAGGAAGTGAGTGATGGATTCTTTCAATGACTATTTTACCTTTCCTTTCAATATTTTCAAGCTGTTTTACTGCTTATTGTTGTTTAAGTATTACCAGCACTCAGATAACTTGGTGTGTGTTTTAATATTCTGTGATGGAACTTCATCATCTTTGAAAGGAACAGGTAAAGGCTTTAGGAAATGAAATATGGCTAGGTCCCGAATAGTGAGAAAAATGAATCCCCAGAATTATTGGAATTTGTACTGCTTATTTCTGTTGAGCTGGAAATAGTGGTCATGTATTAAGTAATTATAATTTTGAATACTGGGAATTTAAATATATGCAACCACTTCAGGAGATTAATTATTTTTACTATTCAGGACCTAGATATATAGTTGTACAAGCAGGCAGGTGACATTTGAATAAGCTGATCCTATTATGGTTAAGAAAATTCTGTTTGGAACATTAAAGAGTATGGAGAAGTAACTTACAGTGTTAAACACTATTTAAAGATCATTAGTAATTTTGGAGAGAGCAGTTTTGATTAAAGGAGGAGGTCAGAAGCCAGACTATAGAGAGTTAACAAGTGAGAGAAAAGGAAGTGCAGGCACCTGTTGTGGATGACCTTCTGAAGGAATTTAGCTACTAAAGGCAGGAGAGACATGGGACAATAGTGGGCATGGGGACAGCTAGGTGGTGCAGTGGATAGAACACTGGTCCTGCAGTTAGGAGGACCTGAATTCAAGTTCAGGCTCAGATACTTACTAGCTGTGTGATCCTGCACAAGTCATTTAAATCCTGATTACCTCCAAGAATGGAAAAAAAAAAAAAGAAATTATTGGGACACGTAGATCAAGTGAGGGTTTTCTGAGGGTAGGAGAGACACAGTCATGTTTGTTGGCAACAGGATATTACTCATGACACAGGGAGTGATTGCTGATAATTGATAGTGTGGGGATGATAGAGGCTACCATCTGCTTACTTAGATGATGTGAAAGGATCACTTGTACATGTAAAGGGGATGGACCTGGCAAGGATGGTTACAGAAAGTCTCTGAGGAGGGTTGTAGAGGGAACGTTTTGTGAATGAATGGCCTCATTTTTTTTATTTCAGGAAAATATTAGATAAGGTTCTCAACTGAGAGGGTAAGGTGAGGGGAAGCTTTGGGAGGTTTGAAAAACAATGAAAAGCTTTGGAAGCAGCTGTGTTGAGTGGAATAGAATAGATTGGGGAATTGTAAAAGGGTTGCCTTGCCCTGGTGACATCCCAGAGATTATTTAACATAAGATTTGTAGTGCACTCACGCAGCCTGGTTTTATGATTGTCTCTGGTTTCATTTAGTAGCATGTGAGTAGGAGCAGAGACAGTGGATGGTGGGAGTAACCCAAAGCTGAGACTTGGCAGGGCAAGATCGACTTAGAATAAGGGAGTTTGAAGGACAAGAAAGACAAGAACAGCGTAGAGTTGAACTGGTTTAAAGGAGTCAAGATAGGGAGGAGCAGAGAACGCAGACAGTGCAGTGGTGAGGGCTTGGTGAAATAACTGAGGAGATGAGGAGGTCATGCTGAAAATTACAGGGTTTGGTGTTGCAAAGTAGAGGGAGAGGTGGAATAATAGTAAGTTATAGGTGATCTATCGAAGATACTCCGTTAAAGGAATTTCAGTTTATCAATATGGAAGTAGTGCATTTGTAGGGGATTGTATGATCAGTAGTATGACCATCTCTGTATGTAGCTGAAGTGGGATAGGGGAATAGGTCATAGGAATAAGCAGAGAAACTGGGAACTCAAACTAGTTGTTTGAGGGAGAAGAAGAGGATGATGGTCTGATTTCTGGTCACTTTGGAGAGAGCAGTTCATTTGAAGGTTGGACCACAAGTATTAAGAAGAGAGTGAGAAGATAGAAATGGAGGTGCCAGTTGCTGATGCCATCTAAAGAATTTAGCCATGAAAGCAAGAAGAGATACAGGGGTGACAAGCTAGCAGGGATTGATGGCTCAAGAGAGGGTTTTTTGAAGATAGGGGGAGACATAGATATGTTTGGAAGTAGGGAAGTAGCTAATAGATAGATTGAAGATAAATAATATTAGTTGTAGATAGAAATAGAGAAATTTTGTCAAAAACTTGAAGACTTTCTGTAACTAAATCAGCAAATATGTTAACATACTTGTTGGCTAAAGTGAGTAGTAGGGTTACAGGAGATTGCTTCCAAATTCTCTTGGAATATGTGGTTTGGGATCAAAAAAGTGAAAGGACAAAGACATTTAAGCTACTCCAGAAATATAGCAGTAGCTGATGAATGCTTGATGCAAGAAGAGATTTAGGAGGCAGTAAGTGTGGAAAACACTCAGTGGCCACAGAATATTGTAATTGATAATTTCTTGACAGACAGAAAATAATTTGTTAGCAGTGTGGGAGTCACTTCAGAATTCAGAAGATTTTTATGTAGTCTGATGTTTGACTATTTAGAAAAAATAGAATATTTAGAATATTCTAGAATATTAGAATATTAATATTAGAATATTAGATATTTATTAATATTAGAAATATTAGATAATATTAGAAATATTAGAATATTTAGAAAAAATAAAATTAATGTCAAGTTAGGAGAGAAGATAAGGATGAGAAGAAGCTATATTTGGAGCAGCTCCAACCTGACCTATTTAAAGAAACTGTGAATTCTGAAAAAGGGGAGATGAACAAAATTAAACAATGACTGCTGCCATTTTTTAGGTCTTAACAGTCTAGAGCAATGCCTGGCAGGGAGCAGGACATCACCAGAAGATATCAGCAGGCTCCGTGGCATTGGAAGCATGAATTATCCTCCATGTCGAAACCCTTTCTGTGTATGTCATATATGATTCTGATCAAGTTTCCTTTTGAGTTATTTATGTATTTACAGAAGAATGAATTCATACTTAAAGGGGAGTAATGTTCTATTTCATGAAGGGCTTTTATTTTGAAATCTTTTGATTTCTATTGAGAAAGGGAGCTAAGATCTAGGAGTTGCAGTTGCTCCCAGGAATTGTTCGCATTGAGAGAAGTCGGTGTGGTCTGATAGTATTTAAGGGGGTGGATTTGGAGAGGAAAATTTCTAAATCTGAAAAGCCCTCAGTGCCAAGATGGAGGAATTAAATTAAAGTCTACAGCAGCTAGCAGGCAAAATTCTGCTGTCACATACCATTTATTAGAGCATGTTGTAAGATAGGCTGCTGGTCTTCTTTACAGATATTTTCACTGTAATTCATAGGACAGAGAACTCTTGTTTTATGATACTGGGCGAACAGGGTTCTGTTTATAGGAGTTAATTTTTCATGAAAGCATGTTTCACAAAGCGACTGATAACCACATTAATGGTTATATATGTTTCAAATATTTAAGGTAAATTTGTGGATGTTTGTCTGTGATGTGAGTTCTCCAAGTTGAACAGTGTCTGAGCAGACTACTCTCTAAGATGGAGATAATGGTTTCTGTAGTACCCACTCATAGGGTTGTTGGGCAATCAAATGAAATAAAATATGTAAAGAGCTTTCCAAACATTAAAGTGCTATTTTTAATGTCAGTTGTTAATGTTCATCACTTGCAATCAGGTGGAAATAGTGTAGTGGCTCATTATAACTGTTGTTTTCTCCAGTTTGATTAAATATTTATACTCATTTATATTTCCAATGAATGTGGAAAAATTTATGGCTAGGTTCTAAAAATTAGATAAGGACTACTGATCTTAAATTTACATCATAATTTGCCTTTGTTTTAAAATAAGTTTTTTTCTTCCTTCCCTCTTCCTTTTAACACTCCTCCCCACCCCTCTTTGTGTTCAGAAGTTTAAAAATGGGGTGCAGCAAAGGAAATGGGAAAAGTGGCTGTTTTCTTGTTTTGTTTTGTAGTTGCTGAGTTTAGCAGGCTATGTGATCTTTGGGTGTGAATTGCAGGATGTCGATTCTGGCCTCCTCCCTAACCAGCAGACCCCACAACAAGGATATTCTAGTAAGCCTCAGCCAGAGGAGACTGCAAAACGTGGGACTGAGCTTTTTCAAGTTGCTAAACAGGATGCAGATATAAATAACCATTCATTTCTAGATTTGTTGGAGCTGCTTTCTCACACACATTTTATATAATGTAAAGAAAATTATTTTTCTAAAAAAACTTGTTTCCCATAACATATCTAATAGAGAATACTGCTAATAAGGAGCTGTATTTTTCTTTTAGCATCTGTAACAGAATCCAATTACATGAAATAAGACATAGATGAAAATGTTTATAGTCAGGTGTACAATCCATGGCTATTAACAATTTCTGTGTAGCACCTATAAATTTAGTCCTACAGTGTTTTCTGCTAAGTACTCTTTACTGGTTCAGACTTTTTTTCTCCCTACACATAGTTTCTCTCCTATGGAGCAAGAGCCAGAATCTGACTTTAATGAAGTCATTATTGGCCATGGAAAACTCCATGAATTTATAATTCATGGAAATAATAATAATGATAGCAACAATAATGGCTAAGGAATAGTGCTTTATGGTTTACAAAGGTTTCTGTACACATGACCTCATTTGAGCCTTGTGACCATCCTGTGAGGTAATCACTAAAATTATCCCCATGTTTACAGATTAAGGTTTCCGAGATTCAGGGTGCTTCACATGGCTAGTAACTGAGCCAGGGATTCAAACCCAGGTCTTCCTGATTTCACGTCTTTCACTGTATTTACTATTCCGTTCAGCTGCTTCAAATGCTGTGGGGCTATATTTGTTAATTCTGAAATTTAGGATTTTGGTGTTAGGATTGTTCGTTTTATTTTACTATTCAAATTCTTCTAGAAACAGGGCTACTTAAAAAAAACCCCAGAATATAACATCTTCTTGTATATACCTAAGTGGTTCATAATTTCATTTGTAGCTACTGTCGGTTTTAAGTTACCCTTGGAGGAGTATAAAACCAGTATTTATTTTTTCATTCATAAGTAAGTTAATTATCTTCTGCATTTTCAACATTTAAAAAAACTTTCTATAATGGTATGCTAACTTTAATCAGTTTGTAAAGATTGTGGTAGTGTTCTGAAAACCAACATCTCATTGTCTTGGGTGTGAAAGAATTCATTACTTAGTACTGTACTGATTTAAGAGAACATTTAATTCCAGGTATAGACACTAAGAGAACAAAGCTGAAGGTCATTCAACTTCTCTGGCGCAGAGCTAGCATTAGAATCTGTGCTTCTTGACTCCCAAACCAGTAGTGTTGCTTTCCATACTCAGTGGGAATGGGACTTGGGTGATTTGAAGCTAGACTGCAAGGAGAAATTGTTTGAAGCATTGACTTTTTCCTGTATCTGGTGGTTCTTTTCCTTCTGTTGGAAAATGGGACTGATGTTGGTTGTCGTCAGGACTTCTTGTACTTTGCATACCTCACTGGTTAGGGTGCAGTGTCCTAGAGAACCAATCTTCCTGTGGTCCTGAGTAGCTTTTTTTTCCCCTGTAGGTCCTCTGATAATGTTTCATGTTCTTTCTGCTAAACCACACTGAACCACATGTGTTACCTTTCTTGTTGTTAGACATGAGCATAAGAGTTGGGAGAGATGTGTAACCTTTTTACCTCTACATTAGAAACTTGTGACTTTTTTGGATAACCTTAAATTTCTGGTTTTAGATGATATGCTGAGAATCAGGGGGACTTCTTATAAATATCTTTGAGGTAAATATTTTGTTCAAGATTTTCTTTCCATCTTTCCCCTATACAACACCCCATGTCTAGAGCTTGCATGTCTTACTAACTTGAGTGTGACTTAATTGACAGAAGTCTGATCCTGTTAAATTCTTAAAATGCCAAAAGCTTCTCTAAACTTTTTTTTTTTTTTGAAAATAGTATTTGACATAATGTGTTGCACATTGGAAAGATGCAGGCATGGCAATGATTATGCAAGATTTTTGGGGGGAGGGTGAGGTTTTCTGATATTCCATAATAAAATATTCAGAGACTCTGAATTCAAATTCAGAATGCTACAAGAATTTACTAAATACTTAGCCTGGAGAGAACTACCTGTTAATTGTTCAGGAAGAAATGAAATTAAAATTAGGTCTTTGGACTGACTGATCTTATAGGTTAGAATCATAGTTTTAGAGTGGGGAAGGGACCTCCTAGGTTTGTCAGTTCAACCTTCTTGTTTTATTTTTTAAAATTTAATTGTTTTTCAGTGGACAAAAATCTACTGTCTTTTTCAGTTGATAAATTTTCTTTTCCTTTCGCTCCCCTACCCCAGTTTTATTGAAATAGAAAGAAAAAAAACCCTTAAAATAAATAGGTATAATCAAACGAAACATGTTCCTACATCAGCCATTTCCAAATAATACAGGTCTCAGTTTGTAGCTCTCTTGTCAGGAGGTGTCAGCCTCCTTGTTTTATAGATGAAGAAACTGAGTCTGTGTGTAAATAAATGTGTCCATGTTTTCAGTGCGTGAAAATGTGTATGTGTGCATGTGTATACGTGTGTGTGCGTGTGTGTGTGTATCTTTAAGCAAGAATGGGACAAATGGGATGTTGGCCTATGGTACTGATGTCTGGGATGATGGTTGCCTTCCTCCTTATCCTCACAGACCTCAGGTATGGGCAGCAGCACCTCAGGCTCATACTCCCCAAACTTCCAGAGTCATGGTACCACCCTCCAAGGGCACATACCGTAGGCTCTCTAGGAGATGACCTTCTCCCTTCTTCCTGTGCCTGTGGTGGAATTGTCCTGTGGGCTGAAATGCTGTTAGCTGAACTTTTCCCAGACACAACTTGACTACTTAGAGCCTTGAAGAAAAGTGGAGTGTAAAGGAGAGACAGGAGGATGCTTGTGGCAGGAGAGGGGTTTCTTCTTCTTTGCTCTCACCATCACTGCCACTCTAGTAGGTGAGGAATGATACAGGGGCTGGAGGGATGGTGAAGAAGGATGGCAGGATGGGCTCTGTAGGAGTGAGGGGTGAAGAGACGAGAAGTCGTCAAAGAGTAGCTTAGCAGGGTTTGTATGTCAGATATTCCCAAGTTGGGAATTCTTTCCATTTTAAAGTTCTGTAGACTGCTCATATTTCTATATTTGGCTCAAATCTAGCTCTCATTCTAGTTTCTTAGTTATGTAGTATATACTTAAAGGTTTGTAAAGTGCTTAATTATTTCATTTTCTGTTAATACTGAAAACCAGTAAAGGCTTTTTTCGTAACATAGAAACAATTAGTTGAACAGAAGTCAATATTTTATGTAACTGGGAAAACTTAGACCTTTTCTCACTCAAAACAGGATTTAAGTGAGGTTGTCATTATTATTCAGCCTAGTTTTATATATGGGCATTTCTCCATATACAGGCACATATAGTGAAGTCAAGGGACTTAATGTTGGCAAAAAAAAAAAGGAAGTTTAAAATGTCACCTTTTGTGGATGGCATAATTAGACAGGAGAATTAGAGAATCGTATGCAATGTCAGAGTTGGAAAGGAGTACTCCAGAGGCCTCTAATCTACCCCCTTCACAAAATCTCCAGCAAGTGTTTCTCCATTGTTCTTGTGATGATCTCCAGTAACGGGGAACCCACTACCTCCTGGACCAGCTCTTCACCGTTGGGAAGCTCTCTAGTACCCCTGGCTCCTGCTTCTGCCCTATGGGGACAAGCGGAACAAGGCCATGTTCCATGTGGTAGTGGTTCAATAGTGACAATTGTTATATCACAGAACCATGGAATGTCAGATTTGGAAAGTCCCTGGCACTGGTTATCCTGCAATCAAAAAACGTGGTTTCCCTCATCTTTCCAGGCATGTAGTGTATGCTCTAAATCTGTCACCTTGTAATGTTGATAGTAACAGCAATTCAGATTTATGTAATGTTTCACTTACCATATTTTTATTCCTAACAACCCTAAGATGAAGGAAGGGGAGGTTAGAAAAGTTTTTTTTTTTCCCTACCAGGTAGTATGTAGTCCTGGTGAGACTTTAAGGTACCAAAGTCTTCTGACCCCAGGCCCAGTTTTCTTTCCATTGCACCACACTCTGACCTCATCATAACAGTGCTTTATTCTTGTATCAGGCTTTGCAATTTTCCGAAGGCTTGCAGATACAGTATTTGATCCTTCCAACAGTCTCGTAAAATATCCAGGGAGGGTAATAATGTTTTTACTTTTAAAAAGTGTTTCCAGATGAGGAAATTGAAGCTTGGAGGGTTCGTGACTTGCTTGAAATTATATCGATGACTGTCAAAGCTATGACTGGGAGTGAGGCTTTCTAGTTCTGTGATCCTCTCGCTATATTATAAATATGAAAATTGATATTTTCATGTCAATTGATATGATGATATCATAATGAGGGAGGGTCAGCTTCTTTGCTTTCATTAAGCTGTTTAAAAAATTAGCATTCTTAATGAGTTAGAAGGAAGCCATGTTAAAAAAGTGTTACTTCAAAAATGCCTTATAACTTGGTAATTCTCAGGAGGAAAGACTGTCAGTGGTGTAAAAGATCTGAAACAATAAAATCTGATTCTAAGACTGTATTCACTCGGATAGAAATTGTCAAAATTGTGAACGCCTAGTCCAATTTTGAGTGTTACTCTGTATATAATTTTAAATCTGGTATAGTATGTGATAGTGACAATTTTAAATTAAGTGTGTATTTTTGAGATTTTAAAAATATCAGAAATAAATGTAACTTGTTTAAACATGTAGTTCAGATTTTAGTGTTCTAGTTTGACTGCATTCATAACAAATCACATTTTATAGTATATAGCAATTGTGCCAATTGGCACAGACTTCCAGCTTAAACGTAAGACCTTAAGGAAATCAGACTGCTTGCTGCTTCATTAAGAGTAGTAAATGAAATCATTATTTGATGTAAAGTATTTGCAATTCCAGAAAATTTAACGTGAATATATCAAGAGCAGTGGAAACAGTGCTGAATTGGAGTCAGGAGAGATCTGACAACTGTGTGGCTATGGGCTTAACCTGTCTGACTCTATTTCTCCATCTGTAAAATGAAAGTCATAATACTGCCATAACTATTTCAGAGGGTTGCTGTGAGGAGCAAGTGAAATAAAGCATGTAACTTACTTTTATTAACCTTAAATTGCTGTATAAATGCCAACTTATTTGTGGAAATTATTCTTTAGAAATTAAGTGAGTGACTAAAAGGACTCCTTACAAGACACAGTTATACAGATATCATCTCATGACTGAAGCAGAAGAATATCATGCTTGGGAAAATTCCAGAGAAGGAGTTGTAATCATGATTTGAGATAAGGCAGTAATGAAATTGATGCTTAAAGGCATTACAGACAATTACACAATGTCATTGTTATATGTACCTGCACCAAAAGGAAAAGCAAGTTGAATTGCAAAAAGAAAAACAAAAAAAAAAAAAAACCAAAACCTCAAAAACAAAAAATCAAACCCAGAAAACACATTGATACAAACACAATAATCATAGGAGACTTTAGTACTTCTCTATCAGATCTGGATAAACATAATTGAAAGATAAGAAGGAAAATGTATAGTTCAATAGATTTTTTGAAAACATAGTTTGAAAAAATGGCAATTTCTGAGGGAGCATTAAAAAATTTGTTCTCAGAGGTATTAAAGAACATGACTTTATAAAAAACCATCAGATGTTTGAGAAGGCATAAAAATATGAAAAGGCAGAAACTTATTCATGCTTTTTAAGCCTTATTGAAAAAAACCAGTAACCAACCAAGTAAATGTGAATAAAAGGTAACAGATGTAAAGTAATGACATCTAGAGTATTAATTGTATTAAAAGACAAATCGTAGGAACAATAAATCATTGTGTTAAACAGAATGAGGATAGTAAAACAACGTACCAAAATGTATGGAATGTAACTAAAATATACTTCAGTTCAAAATTTTTCATTCTGAAGACCTATCGATGAAATATGAAAAGTTTGATAAACAGAGCATACTTTTTAAAAATCCCCAGAAAATCAACAAATCAGCACTTCCAAAGCAAGTACAAAAAAAAAAGGAATCTTGTAAATTAAATAACTAGTTAAAATCACAAGACTACATAACTAATAAAGACTATTGCTATAACAAAATAGAGATTTTTTTGGCAGGGGGAGACCAACAAAAGGAATAAAGCACTATCTTGAGTTTAAAAAAAAATAGGAGAAAATCAAATTACCAAAATCAAATGAAAAAATATGTATAGTGAATGGAAAAGAAATAGAGAAATTTTAGAAACTGTAATGTATGTAATTATATGACAGCAAAACTGATTATTCCAAGGAAGTGAAGTGAATGGTTAAATATAAAAAGGAAAAAAACCTAACACCTAACAAAATGAGAACTAGGGGATTTTAAACAGTCCAATCTCAGAAAAATTAGTTAAGTAAAACATAAATTAACCTCAAAGAAAAAGCTCTGATCCTGATGGATTTACAAGTGAAGCCTGACAAATGTTTAAAGGATATTTTTTACTTACACAACAAAAATTTTTCTGAAAAATAGAGAAAACAGCTTCCCAATACCTCCTTTTATGAGGCTTTATGGTCCTGGTACCCTAAATTGCTATAGACGAAGAAAAGAGCATTATAGAATTATAGACTAATGAATATTGATGAAAGCACTTTAAAATATAATCTTAGCAAAGAGATTAGAGCTCTTATCTACCTCCTGTTCCCCCCTCCCAGTGTAATTATTTATTATGATCAATTTGGATTCTTACCAATGATACAGGAAGCAATTTCAAAATAATGAAAACAGCATAATTAACAACATAAATAACAAAAGCATGTCATCCTGTGGCCAAACAGCCTGTCATTCCTGTATTTTATGCTGTGTAGTCCAGGAAGCTTAAATCCCATTCTCTAATGCTTAGGAAGAAGGTAATTATTTAGCCAGCTAGAATTCATGTCCTGTATCTTATTTTCTCAGGTAAGGTTCTCACCTTAAACAGCCAGTAATGATGAATATGCCACCTATCCCCTTGTATCCTTTTGTTTTCTGTCCAGGACTTCATAATTCTAGAAATTCTTTAGGAACAAAAAACATTCCTTTTTGAATTTTTGTCACGATCATTTCAGACACTTTCCTGTCTCCTGGATTCAACCCTCCCTTGTAAAGAAGAAAAAAAGCTCCTATTAAGCACCTACTGTTTGTGCCAGGCAGCAAAACAATTAGTCAAAAATATCCATTACAGAGACCACATTTGACAATATACGCAGTTACGGAGTAGCTCTCTAGATCTCTGCTGCTAGGGGTAAAATCCTTTCATTATCTCATCTTCTGGACTTCAATTTTTCATTTGCTTAGAGTTTAACTTCCTGCTAGTGATCCATTCATTTACATCATTTACGTTGTTGTTATCATTGTGTGTGTGTGTGTGTGTGTGTGTGTATAATTGTCTTGTTTTTGATTAGTTTGTTCTGCAGCGCTTCATATAGATCTTTATATGTTTTTCTGAAATCTTGTGTTTTTTATTCCTCTCTGCATAGTAATATGTTATTATATTTGTATATTCTAGGGTTTTTTTTTCTTTTTATCATTCTCCAGTTAATGGACTCCTCTTTGTTTTCCATTTCTTTGCTACCTGTTTATATTGGTTTATGTTGAACTTCTGTTAATTTCTTTGACATCCTTGAGGTGTTTCACCAGTAGTGGGATTGAAGGGGCAAAGATATGGTTTAGTTATTTTTCTTCAATAATTCTAAGTTCCAGAACAGGTTGACCACTTTGCCTTTCTGCCAACAATGTACTATTGTGTCTTTCTTATAGCCCTCTCAAATTAGTATTCTCTATTTTTTGTTGTATTTGCCAATTTGCATGATGTGAGATCAAGTCTGGATTGTTTTAATTTGTATTTCTTTTTGGATTTCTAGCATGTTTTCAAATGATTATTTATCATTTGAGCTTTTCTTTGAAAACTACTTATTTCCCTTGAATACTTATCTGTTGGGGAATGTCTCCTGGAGTTATTTTTGGTGTCAGTTTCCTGTATATTTTGCTTACCAGACTTTTACTGGGGACATTTGATGCAAATATTGTTTCCACTTAATAATTTCAATTCTATTTCTATTTTTATTGATATTAATACAAAAGCCTTTAATGTTGTGTAGTTGAAATTGTCTATTTTGTCTTTTATGATCTTCTCTATCACTTGTTTCCAAGAGATTCTTTCTAGGTTCCTTTTGGCGGTATGGATCACCACCAACACTGGGTGATTATCATCAAGTTTGATAGGTCTCACAAGGCTCACTGCTGCATCAAACGTGCAATCCAGGAAGACAGTCCACCTGCAGACTGTTCATATCATAACTGTCAGTGGAAATTTCCCTAGTACTATCACTTATCTCTTCTTCCTAGGGCTTGTAACAAATGCTGTCACCCTTGGTGGCATCTGTGATTCCGCCTTAGCTTACTATGAGGCACAAGTAGGTGACTTTTGCTCAGATGGCCCAGGCTTTTCTTCTGTGGGCCGAAGGTCGTGTCTATTCTGTATCTCAAAGACCTTTCCCTTCTTCTCTGTTCACGCTTCTCTGTTCTCTCGTCCAACCTCTTGACCTTTATACTCTGGGCTTTGTTTCCTTATAACCTTTTTGCCTCTTGTTTTCTTTCCAGTCTTTTCTTCCATACTCTTAGAGAATATGTTATCTGCCTTGTTAAGCTATAGTAAGAGAAGTAGCATTTTATCCCTCTTACCTTCTCTTCTGATGGAGAAGACAATTTCCACTCTGTGGGTATGCTTGTGAATTGCTTTTGGTAGGAACACAAACATGGCACTGTGTTGGCAAGTTACTCAATACCCCCGAAACCTGGCCGAATCTAAATACTGAGTTGTGCTCTTATATGTGAAGCCAAAAATCTGTCCTACTTATTTGTATAAACTTTTAAAACTTAATAAGACCATATCAATTTAGTATATTCTGTGATTATTGAATACAACTTTTGGACATGGTGGAAAAAAGTTGCTAAGCAATGGAGTGGTCTAAATAGTTTGGGAAGGGAGCCTTTAATCTGTATAAGGTACAGACTGTTTTCTTTTTCTTTTTTTTTTTATTTAACTTTTTACATTCATTTTCCCAAAATTTTGAGTTTCATATTTTCTCCCCTTTTATCCCCTTCCCCCACCCCAATACCCCAAGCAATCTAATTTTCCCTATCTCCAATCTGCCCTCTCTTCTGTCATCCCTCCCTTCTCTTGTCTCCATCTTCTCTTTTCTCCTGTAGGGCCAGATGACTTTCTATTCCTCATTAACTGTATGTCTTCTTTCCTAGTAGCAACAGCAATACGAGACAGCTGTTCCTAAAACTTTGAGTTCCAAATTCTCCCCATCCCTCCCTCCCCACCCATTCCCTTTGGGAAGGCAGGCAATTCAATATAGGCCATATCTGTGTAGTTTTGCCAATGACCTCCCTGATAGTCGTGTTGTGTAAGACTAACTGAATTACCCTCCATCCTATTCTGCCCCTCATTGTTTCTCTTCTGTCTTTTGATCCTGTCCCTCCCCAAGTGTTGACTTCAAATTGCTCCCTCCTCCCTTTGCCCTCCCTTCCATCATCCCCCCCCTTGCTTATCTCCTTCTCCCCCACTTTCCTATACTGTAAGATAGGTTTTCATATCAAAATGAGTGTGCATTTTATTCCTTCCTTTAGTCAAATGTGATGAGGGTAAACTTCTTGGTTTTTTTTTTTTTCTCAGCTCTCCTCTTTATCCCTCTACTAAAAAGTCTCCTACTTGCCTCTTAAATGACATATAATTACCCCATTCCATTTCACCCTCTTTCCTCCCACTACATTTCTCTCTCACCATTTACCTTAATTTCTTTTAAGATATGGTCCCATCCTATTCAATTCAATCTGTGCTTTCTGTCTCTGTATGTGTGTGCATGTGTGTGCACGTGCATGCATGTACATGTGTGTGTATGGACCCACCAACTACCCAGATACTGAAAAGTTTTAAGAGTTACAAATATGGTCTTTCCATGTAGGAATGTAAACAGTTCTTCTGGTAAGTCCCTTAAGACTTCTCTTTGCTGTTTACTTTTTCATGCTTCTTCTCATTCTTGTGTTTGAAAGTCAAATTTTCTTTTCAGCTCTGGTCTTTTCATCAAGAATGCTTGAAAGTCCTCTATTTCATTGAAAGACCATATTTTTCCCTGAAGTATTATACTCAGTTTAGCTGGGTAGGTGATTCTTGGTTTGAGTCCTAGTTCCTTTGACTTCTGGAATATCCTATTCCACGCCCTTCGATCCCTTAATGTAGAAGCTGCTAGATCTTGAGTTATCCTGATTGTGTTTCCACAGTACTGGATTGTTTCTTTCTAGCTGCTTGCGAGATTTTCTCCTTGAGCTGGGAGTTCTGGAATTTGGCCACAATGTTCCTAGGAGTTTCTCTTTTTGGATCTCTTTCAGGTGGTGATCGATGGATTCTTTCAATACTTATTTTGCCCTCTGGTTCTAGAATGTCAGGGCAGTTTTCCTTGATAATTTCTTGGAAGATGATGTCTAAGCTCTTTTTTTGATCATGACTTTCAGGTAGTCCCATAATTTTTAAATTGTCTCTCCTGGATCTATTTTCCAGGTCAATTGTTTTTCCCATGAGATATTTCACATTCTCTTCCATTTTTTCATTCTTTTGGTTTTGTTTGGTGATTTCTTGGTTTCTCGTAAAGTCATTAGACTCCATCTGTTCCATTCTTATATTGAGAGAACTATTATCTTTAGTGAGCTTTTGAACCTCTTTTTCCATTTGGCTAATTTTGCTTTTGAAAGCATTCTTCTCCTCATTGGCTTTTTGAACCTCTTTTGCCAATTGAGTGAGCCTATTCTTCAAGGTGTTATTTTCTTCAGCATTTTTTTGTGTCTCCTTAACCAAGGTATTGACCCGTTTTTCATACTTTTCTTGCATCTCTCTCATTTCTCTTCCCAACTTTTCCTCCACCTGTCTAACTTGCTTTTCAAAATCCTTTTTTAGCTCTTCCAAGGCCTGAGCCCACCTGACATCCCCCTGAGGTGTCTGGGGTACTGAGGCCCCGCCCTCCACATCTTTCCCAGATGGCGAGAATACGTCCTCGTCATCAGATTCGAATGTTGGGATCATTTGCATTTGTTGGAAAAAACTCTATATAGTCTTATTTTTCTTCCCTTTTCTAGGCATTTTCCCAGCCAGTTACTTGACTTCTGAGATTCCTGTCCACCCCCGCCTAGATCCGCCCAGCTAGTGCTTGGGGTCTGAGGTTCAAATGGGCTTTCCGCAGCAAGCTTTAGTTCTGGTGCTGGGGTAGGGGCAGGGCTGCCTCCCAGGCTCGGCTTCCTCAGGGGCTTTATGCAGAGACCTTCAGGAACGGAGCGGGTGGGGGGGGCCGCCTCCCAGGCTCAGCTCCCTCAGGGGCTTTATGCAGAGGCCTTGAGTAACAGAGCGGAGTGGGGCAGGGCCATCTCGCAGGCTGAGCTCCCTCAGGTTGTTTATGCAGAGACCTTCCGTAATGAAGATCCTGCCTGCTGCTGAGGGAGTCTGGGTGGCCGCTGCCTCCGCTGCCGCCCACGCCTCTGGCTCCGCTGCTTCCTGCCCCCGTCTCTGCCGCCGCTGCTTCCTCCCGAGGGGGCCCGAGTCACGGAGACACTCCGCTCCCCTCCTCCAGCCAGCTGTCTCTCTCACTGACCTGTAACTTCTGTGGGCGGAGGAACTTTCCCGGCTGCCGGAGCTTCCGTCCCTGAAGCCTGCTCGGGTCAGCTTCTCTGGGGCCGTGGCCAGGGCAGCGCTGGGGGTGGGGTCCGCTTTCCGGGGGCGACGGACCCGGGGGACGGGTCTCCAGGGCTCTCTGGCACGGAAATCTCTTCCACTCTGGTTCTGCACACCGTTCAGTGATCCAGAATTTATGCGGATCTCTTTTTACATTAATTCTATGGGCTGTGGGTTGGAGCTCGTAAATGTGCGTCCTTCTACTCCGCCATCTTGGCTCTGCCCCGCCCCGTTTTCTTTTTCTTAAAATTAATTTGTTTTCACTTTCCTACAATCACTTCCATAAATCTTAGGTTTTGTCCCCCTCACTCTTCCTTTCCTCTTCGAGACAGCATGCAATCTTATATGGGTTCTACACATACAGTCTTATTAAATACATTTTCACATCAGTCATGTTGCATGTAAGAATTAAAATGAGTGGAAGAAACCATGAGGAAAAACCTGAACAAAACATAACACAAGGAAAAAATATTCAGTTTTATTCTGTGTTCCAATTCCTTAGTTCTTTCTCTGGATGTGGATGGCATTTTGCCTCAAGTGGGGCAAACTATTTTCAAGCACTTTAGAATTTCTCTTTTAATTCATCTGCCTATTTATTATTATTAATATAACTATTAATCATCTACCTGTTAATAGATGTATTTTTACTAAAGCAAGTAACTTATCTATTTGCTGAAACTTCGGTAGGCCATTTTTAGTTACTGTTTTTATATCGAAGTAATAAAATTGTATTTCTTTTCAAATACTCTGTAGTTTTTTTTGCCCAGTTAATTAACTTTCAACTCATTGGAAGTAGTGAGATTTAGCATATATTTTTCATGTGTTTCGTTAATGATTTTTCTCTCAAATAAGGCAAAAAAAAAAAAAGGTTACAAAAATCTCATTTGAATCTGAGCATCCAGCTGTCAGACTAAATACTGGTGATCAACAATGTCTTCATCCCCCAATTCTTTTCTACACATTTGGGGCTTTAGTTACTTGTTCCACTAAAATTAGTAAGTGGTGATGCCATTCAGAGTGTGAGTTCATAATTTTAGCTTTTAATTTAAATATTTGAATGTTTTCTGAAAATAATTTTGGCTAAGATGCAGCTATTTCTACTTTGATAGGCAGATTTATCTAATGCATCTACCAAAATATTACTGTTAGCCACATAGTACTCTTAAAATTTGTTCAGTCTTTCTCAGAGGAAGAGAGGATTAGAGGTTATGAGGAAGATAGGTAGCTATGATAGGGTATTATTTCTGTCATGCATTTTAAAATGAATTATAGTATTCTAAGTAAGAGATGTAAAATTACCCATCTCTCCAAATTGAAACCTGTTCTGTGAAAAAAATTGATTAGGCCATACTGTGTAAGTACTTTCTTGATTCATTTTATAAGTACACTAATTGGAACGTAATGTTGATCAGGATGAAAAAATAGGAACGTGTCTTGCTTTAAATGGATAGTATAACTACAGTTTTAATGGCTACCCTTTTGTTTTTAATCTGGTGTATAAAATCAGGACAACACAAATGGAAAAATGTTGATGGGATAAAAAAATGGGAGGGAACAGAGACACTGTGCATTTAGGACCTTACAGAGTGCCCTTTCATTTAAAATTGCCCTTTCGCCACTTGTGGGCAACTTATTTATTCTACTAAAAGTGGAATTCTATTGCACAGTATTTATAATGGGAAGTCATGGCATTACCATGAATTTTTAGACTATTTCTTATTTTGACCTTTATTGTGTTTGAATTTGTGACCTCTATACTGATTTAAAAAAAAAAAAATTAATGTTCGGGTGTCGACAGAAAAGAAATTCCTTCCTATTCTACTAGGGAGTGGTGCAAAATACATTTATGTGGCTCCATAACTTTTTTCCTGAACTTCCTTATAGATAAACAAAGAAGCTGTGGGATCATAGGCCGATGGGTTGGGGTATTCGTAGTGCCTCTTTCTGATGTTATTGAAGTGGAAAGCTTTGCTCAGTTTGTGTCATTGCACTTTTCTTTTTCCTTCTCTGTTTTGTAAAGCCGTTATCCCTTTGAGGTAAGGAGCCTGTGAGATTTGTTACTTCATCTGAACTTTTCAGTCAGATTGGCCTCATTTTCTAGTATGGATTGCAAATGGAAAATAGTTTTGAACAGCAGTGTAAGGCAATATAGACAAGGAGAGTAATAAAAAATAATCATATCTTTTGATTCAATAATCCAGTTATTGGGAATATGCCCTAAACATTTTCATCAAAGGAAAAAAAGAAAAGGCTTTCAAATATATTTGTCGGCAAATGTAATGGCAACGAGATAGAAATAACTCAGGTGTCTACTAGGAGAATACCTGAAACATTTGTGTCATCTCTCTGTTCAATGGGATGCTGTCATGAATATTCAATTCAAATAAGACGAATATAAATTTTGAAGAGTTTTTATGAAGTAATGCCAACTCTAGGGACAAGAAGAATGATACATAGAATATTAAAACATTATGTTCAAGAAAAACTTTATATACAGATATAGAGAGGAATAGACAGAGACACAGAAAGGATGAATAAGCTCTTGTAGACATTTGGTATTTGGAATCCATTTAGAATATAGTTATAAACATGTAGTTTTATTAAGAGCACCTTTTTTTTTTGTGGCGGGGGAGAGATGAGGAGGCAAAAGAATTAGGTGGAAAGCAGATCTGTGTAGAGTTCTTTCAATGAAGAACTTCTGTCAAAATCTCTCAGCATCATCTCTGTGAGAACAATCTTAGAGAGTTGCCTGGGGGCTCTGAGAGGCTGGCTGACTTCCCCACAACTGAAGATACACTTTAGACTTGTTTTTACTCTCCTTTCCCTTCCCCTCCTCTCTCTTCTTCTCTTTCTCTCCTTTCCTTTTCTTTTTTTTTTTTAAACAAATGCGTTACTTGATTGACCCTAGATGGACTCTATCCTGGTCAGCTCTCTCTCTAGACCATTATTCTCATTAATTATTTAAATAAGAGAATATAAGCGGAAGCTTCATAGGCCTAAGCTAGGCCTTGTGCTAGTGCTTAATGCAATGCTTGGCACATAGTAGGTTTCTAATAAATGGCTATTTTCTTACTGGGTTAAAGTATAGACAAGATAATTTTTTAAAAGAAATCCTTAAAAATCTCAGAATTTTAGGATTTAAAGAAATCTTAAAAGATCACTAGAATTACCCCTCATTTTATAGATCACAAGGTTGAGGTGCAGAAGACCAACCCACAGTCATATGTGTATAAGTAGTGATAGAACCAGTCTACCTGTTTACACTCCCAGAATTTTTCCTGCATAATATGATGACAGCAAGGATAGAAAGGAAGGTGTGAATGCTTGAGATATTTGGAAATAGCCTTATAGGACCTTATAGATAATTAGATATGGGAGGTAAAAGAGAGAAAAATAAGATTGGAAGTATGCAGTAGGCATTTTGTTTTTGAAATTGGAGTTGATCTCATGGCCTGAAATCTGGAAGACCTGCAGTAAGGTAGAAGAGGGGAAAATATACATAATATTTAATAAGACTGCATGGGGGCACTCATTGATGAAGTCTGCTTCTAAAAGAACAAATGATGGAATCTGGGACTTAACAAGAAGATGCTAAGATTTAGAGCTGGAAGGAATCCTAGATGTCACGTGATCTAACCTCATCTTTTATAGAAGAAGAAAAAGAAGTCTGGAATTTTTGTGACTGTCCTCTAATACAAAATCCAATGTTCTGTTACCATTAAACAAAAATGAAAGTGGTACCCTCTGGTACAAAAAAGTATCACGAAAACTTAAATTCATTGTGAGATTTGCAGAAAATCCTAAGGACAAGAAGAAGGACTTGTAAAGTTAAGTTGTGCTAAGAAATTCCATCATCAGTTACACTAATACTGTGTGAGTGGAACTGTTCTGAAAAGCAGCCTGGAATTATTCAAAGAAAATGACTTATATGTTCATACCTTTTGACTTGGAGATCCCAGTGCTAGATAGGTTAATAATAACAGGAAAGTCCCCATGAACACATTTTTTGCAGCACTTTTTGCTGTTGGAAAGAAATTATAAACGAAGTGGAAAGCTGTGAATTGGGTAATGGCTGAACTAACTGTGGTATGTAAATATAATAGAATATCAGTACATTGTAAGAAATAGTGGATATGATAGACCCAAAAAATGGGAAGATTCCAGTGGAAAACAATATATGCAACTATAAAAATGTAAATGTTACGAGCAGCAGCTACAAAAGCATAGGAAACTGAATGCTGAGAAATCATAATGACCAGAGAAATCTGAGAAGGCATTTCCCTCCATTTTTTTGCAGTTATGGAACACTGAATATAACATCAGACTTTTTGAGGTGCTTGTAAGTTTTACCTAGCTATAGTTCATTCCTTTTTTTTCTGTTAGGTCTTGCTTTCTGATGTGGGAAGACTATGTTGGGAAATATAAAGACAACAGATGTATTTTTTTTTTTTTTAAAGAAACATGAATGATAGCATTGACCCTTGTGGGAGGTAGGATGATAATAAATGACAAATTTTGCTGGTTTTCTCCCTCAGGGAGAATGATGTTCAAATTGGAATGGATGGACTACAGTGGACAAAATTGGCATTTGGGAGTCAGTTTGCTAGAGCAGAAAGGAAATTGAATTTGGCAGCAAAGGTCCTGAGTTAGAATCCTGGTCCTGACAGTTGCTGCCTATTTCTTTGGGCCAGTCACTAACTTCTCTGAGCTTCCTTTAATCTGAGTCATCTTGAAAATGAGTGTTGGACTTGTCTTTTAGGTATAGGTCTATGTAACTCTGAACTAAAACAGTTAACTATTAAAAAGGGAAACAAATGAGAAGATAAGGAAACACCAATAATTCTAGGTCACCTAGGCTGGAAGAATTGCATCTACGGTTGCCAAGAAAGTGGCAGATATCCTTATTTACCATTATGGATGATCTTTGAGTTATTGTGGAGATTATCCTATTTGGCCCCAAGGTCCAAAGAGTTAGGATCAATTGATAGAAGTTATGGGGAAAAAATTTTAGTTCAGCATAAGAAAATACCTCCTAACAGACAAGGAAAAAAAATTAGAGTGTGTGTTCCCTTCAGTGACCAAGTGCCATCATTAAAGCCTAGGAAGATACTTTGGTAAATGGCATGTATGAATTGCTAACATTCAGGTTCTTAGTTAAAGACTTTTCTGAACTGAGCTATGCTAGGCAGATTATCAGAAAAAAGATACTCTAGGGCTTTTCTGCAGTATTTTGTGAGACCTTTGTGCTCTGCTTGATTTCAACTCCACAATTATGCCTCTCCCCCAGGATAAATTTCATCGCTTGAAATCTCAACTTCATGGAGATTGATTCAACTTTGACAATCAGTACTTTTCCCAGTATCCTCGGTTATCTCTCCTGTCTGATTGGAGGGCTGCAGAGTGGAGCAGTTTTTCTTCAGTCATTTCAGTCATGGCAGACTCTGTGACCGCATTTGGGGTTTTCTTGGCAAACATTCTGGAGTGGTTGCCATTGCCTTTTCCAGCTCGTTTTACAGATGAGGAGACTGAGGCAAACAGGGTTAAGTAACTAGCTCAGGGTCACACAGCTAGCTAGTAAGTGTCTGCAGCAGATTTGAACTCAGGGAAATGAATCTTTCTTACTCTAGGTTTGGCACTTAATCCATTGCGCCACCTAGCGGCCTAATTATTTTTTTATTTCAACAAATATTACCAGATTCCTGGTAATCCCTGGGTTTGTGTGTTCCTCAGCTTGGAAAACTCTGTCGTAGAATTTGTAGTAGTGTGAGGTAGAGAGTTTAGCTATTTTACCATTTATAGTATTATTTGTTTTAGGAATCATTGACATAAAACAATTTCCCCTCCTTTTTGGAAGTATTCCTGATTTTTTATTTTGTAGCAACCTTCCCACACCATCGTTCAGCTCCATCTTTTCCAGTCTTCTCCTACTTTGTTCTGCTCCATGCCCTGTGTGGCCACAATATAACACCTAATTGATAGATCTAGAACACAGCACTCCATCTTCCATCTCTGAGTCTCCAGTGCCCTTCCTCCTCACCTCTGCCTTCTTTAAGATTCAGCTGCCGTGAGTCTCTTCTTTTTTCTTCAGGAGACCTTACTGAACCTGTAGTCACTTGAGCATTTCTCTCCAAGGTTACCTTCCTTCTGCTGTAGATGTATCTTTATATAGGAAGTTAGGTGGCACAGTGGATGGAGTGCTGAGCTTGAAGTCAGGAAAACTCTTTTTCCTGAGTTCAAATCTGGTCTCAGACACAAGTCCCTAATCCTGTTTGCCTCAGTTTCCTTATCTGTAAAATTCAGCTGGAGAAGGAAATGGCAAACCACTCCACTGTCTTTGCCAAGAATACCCCAAATGGAGTCGTGGAGAGTTGTACATGACTGGAAAAAACTGAACAATAAATTTGTTTACATGTTGTCTTTCCCATTAGTATGTAAGCTGCTTGTGAGCAGGGACTGTTTGACTTTCATTGTATGCCCAGCAATTAGCACATAATAGTACACATATAAAGCACTTAATGATCATTGATTGATTAAAAATTCTGTTACTTGAATAAAAATATTGAAATCTGTATTTTCACCTGAGGTTCAGAGCTTTTCCTAAAATATATAATATTATATAATTATAAAATATAGAGTAATTCCAAATAAATGTTTGAGTGCCAGTTAAGATTATTTTCATCTACTGTGATAATGATAATTGAATATGCTAGGTTGTTGATTGTGTGAACTGCTTATTTTAAGTGAACTGCTTATTTTATGTATCAGATGTATTATATTAATTATCCAGTGCTTGACACAAACATAGCAGGCAGTTAAGAAATGTTTATTTGAATTGAATTATGTTAATAGCTACAGCAGCCCTGTCTTTGCATACATTTTGAACCCAGAGTTTGGGAAGGTGGGTAACACTCATCACTTAAATTAGCTTCTCTGGAATTCAGTTGATGATTGTCAACTAATAATTCTAAAAGAGAGAAGTTTTGTTTCATCATAATGCGTGTCCTCATTTTGACTTACTTTCTCTGCTTTACCGTCTGTCCAGTTTACTTTGGAAGAGACAGGCCCTTGTACAAGTGGTGAATATATTTAAAATGACTTGTAGGGCACTAATTGGGAATTTCCGTTCTTTGATTGGAAAACTATAAAGGACTCAAGCAGAAGGAAGCAGGACTTTGAAAATCACAATTAATGATAAACAAAAGCAGTGGTTTTTAAATAGATTTAAGACTTTTAGCTTAAAGTGTTTTGATTCTTTTCTCCTAGATCCCTTAAGGAACAGAAACACTATTTTTAAGATGGGCATTGCAGAATCAGCATGCGCTGTAAGTTTGTGAAATGTAAAACAAATTACAATTATATGTTTGTATGATGTAAAAAAATGGTAATCCCTATATGAACACAGTGTGTATTTTCAGTAAATTGATTTATAATAAAAACTGCTCCACCGCATTCTTATTTTTTGAAAAAAGTTTTTTTTCCAATTTAATCCAAACTGTTGCAGTTGAACTTCCAGTTAGTAATATCAGGGAAGAATCACAAGTGCATGATTTTACTTTGGTTAAAACTTTTCTCTTTAAGTTTGGAAAAGTGCGCTACTTAGTGGCTGTAGTGAGGTATTACCACGACTTTTAGACATGTCAAACTCAATGATTGTAGATAGGAAGGTAGGGACAGTTAATTAATAATCCACTGGAAAAATGTTACATCCTCTGGGTTATTCTACTGAACGTATAGGTGTAAACCAAAAAGCAAAAAATATTGTTCTGATCAGTACTGTGATTGTACTTTCTGCCATTTTAGTGGATTAATAAAGTTTCATAGTTTTATAGTTGGAAGGGACGATAAATGAAATGCAGTTCAACTTTCTAAGTTTGCAAATGAGAAAGCTGAGTTACATTAATTTTTTTGTTTAAAAATATTTCATTAACATTAAAAGATATTTATTTCCTAATGTCTTCTTCTCTCGCTCCCCACATACTACCTTACATTGTAACTAATAAATATGGTTAAGCAAAACCAAGACATTGTCCATATATGAAAATATATGTCTCCTTTGCACCTGTGCTTTAGCACTGACGTTTTGAGGAATGGGAAGCTTGCTTCAGTGAGAGGCTCCCTGTAGTTTTCACTGGTCACTACATTCATCAGTGTTTCTGAGGTATTTTAGTGTTGTTTTTCTTTTCATTGTTGTGATCATCTTGTAAATTGTTTTGGTTCTGTCTATTTCACATCATCAACAGTTCATGTAAGTAATTCCAAAATTTCTTGGAATTCCTCATAATTATAATTTCTTAATGTTTAGATAATATTATGTTACATATACAACAAGAAGAAACTGCTGTATGCATATATGTTATACACACATACACACACACCATAGTTTGTTAGCAATTTCCCAATCCATGTCCCAATCCCAATTTTTTCTCTCTTTATTGCTGCTGCTGTAAACATTTTTGCATAGATGGGGCCTTTTCCTCTGTCTAGGACCTTCTTGGGTACATTGCTAGCAGTGCTATGTTATCGTTAGGTAAAAGGATGCATAGAATACAGCCAAGTCAACTCACCAAGCATTTTATAAGCATCTTAGCACTGTACTGAGTGCTGGTCCAATAGAATAACTTATTTATTATGATTCCAAAAAATTTTCCAGAACAGTTGGATCAGTTCAGAGCTCCAATAGCAATCCATAAGTGTGTCCATAGCCCTTCAACATTTATCTTTTTCATCTTGTGTCTAAATGATGTTCTCAGAGTCTTAAAGGCCAAAAGCAGAACCCAGTATAGTATCTTTTTTTATACAAGATATAGCTTTTCTAGTCCAATGGCAAGACAGAAGTCAGGATGACTGTCAGTGGCCCAGGATGAAGTGAATGATCTGTGGCTCTGGAAGAGAGAATGAGGCTGAAACCTTAGTGCAGCTCGGCCTCTCTTAAATCCAATTCAGGACATCAAGTCAAGACATCATCCGTGATGTCATTGATCCTCATTGAAATGAAGGATGAACAGTAGCTTTTCTACAAATTGCGTGCTTTTGCTTACTGAATGTTTATTTTATTATTGGAGTTATAGTACTCGTTTGTTTCTCTTTTCTGAGCTAATTTTTAAGAGTCTACCAATTGAAAACCTCTACAGTAAGTACAAAGTGCTTTGAAATTGGGGAAAACTATGAATTTAGAAAATGTCCAAGTATTTCAAAAGTAATTACTTTGCTGGCAGTGTATGTTTAAAGAACTATATTTATACACATATGCACACATTTAATGCAACAAGTATTTAAGAATAAAGAAATAGGCATCTTAAACAGGCATCATGTGAACATTTTCTGTTTTAGCAGGTAAACAATCCTTCATTAAGGAAATATTGATTATGAACATAATTAGAACACAGTTGGAAAAAAGTTGAAAACATGTTATATGCTAAAATGTTTCCATTATTAATTAGAAGTTTTTCAATAAATAAAAATAAGAATACTTTCTGTAGAAGCATTTTGTTTGCTTCTGTATCTAAATACCAGACTTAGGATTTTAACCATGAAAGACTACTATCATCCAAGCCTTCTAATTTATTCATCTACTTAACATATTTAATTAATTTGCCTGAAAGTAGCTATTGGATCTCTTCATCAACTAACCTTTTGGAAATTTTTTTCGCAATTTCAAAATATTATCAATATTTTATTATAAATTTACATGCCATGAATATTTCTTGTATTTTGCTTCTTAAAAATTTGCTCACAATTTTATTTTTAATAGGTATTTTGTAAAACACTGAGTTTCAGAAAGCTAAGCTATTTGCAGTTTTTTTTTTTTTAATGTTAAGGAGTCTTTACATTCAAGTGATTGTCCGTGTATAAAATGGATTATGTTCTTCTCAGACACCTGAAATTCTACCGACTGGTCCTACTCTACCAAGGGAAGCTCAGAGAGTTCCTAAATCACTCTATTAGCAATGCCATGCTAAGCTAACTTTTGTTTACATGGGACTATTTTTACAGTGTCTATTACTTTCTAGTGCTGCACTGATGTTTATCATAGTGAAACTCTTGAGAAACTTACATAGGGCTGTATACAGTTCTAACTCCTTTCTTTATGAAATTTTATTCTGTGCCAAGACTGCCTAGGAAGCAGAGGAGAGTTCTACTTTTTAATAGCTAAAGGACACAAAAAAGCCATATTCAGAAAGAGTTAATATCAAATAAGAGATAAGAATAATTAAATCTTTGGATGAGCTTTCAGTCTGTGTAAAAAGTTAGATTCTTTAGTCTGAAAAAAGGTTTCAGTACCTTACCTGAATACTGTACTGAGAAAATTTCAAGTCTTTAGATAAAAATATAATTGCATTAATGGCTAAAGCTTCTTATTCTCTAGTAGGGCAACTGAACTTCCAGCCTATGGATTATGGACTCATTTCTTTTTTGTAAATTAAATTTATTTATTTATTTTCTGTTTTCAACATTCACTTCCACAAAATTTTGAATTTTAGATTTTCTCTCCATCTCTCCCTTCCCCCTACCCCAGGAAAGCGTGTATTCTGATTACCCCTTCCTCCAGTTTACCCTCCTTTCTATCACAGCCCCCCCACCCCAATCCCTTTCTTTTCTATTTTCCTGTAGGGCAAGATAGATTTTTTTATACCCCATTGCCTATACATCTTATTTCCCAGTTGCATGTAAAAACAGTTTTTAACATTCATTTTTAAAGCTTTGAGTTTTATGGACTCATTTCTTATCATTTAAATGGCAATTTCTATGGATTTCTAGATAGATAGCATCCACAAAAGCTAATGGGTTTTCCTAGCATTACCCCCCTAAGGCTTCTGGAAGTGGTGCTGGAGGATTTCCTTCTCTACTTCAAAGATGCAACTGTCATGGAAACCCAGGGCTGCAGCAACTTCCTTTGCTTTGAACCTTTTCTCTACGTAGGTACTGATACCTGCTTCAGTGTCCAGTTGTTTTCATTTGGAGGTTACAGAAACCACCTTAGTGGCACACTTTTAAGGTACCACAGAAGCTTCTGGATATCCCCAAACAACTGGTCAGTCTTCTGGACTTCACCTGCCTCAGATGTCCCCATGACTCCTATTTTAGTGGATTAGCACAAGGAAATTGCGTCTGATATCCAAAAATGAAAGAATGATAGTTGTCTATATTTTGATATGTCAGATTTAATATTTTGTGTTCGTTCTTTGTTGACGAAGAAGACCATGCCATCAGAGAAATGATGACATGACTTTCACTTGATTTTGTTTTGGGCGAGGGAAGGCTGTGCAGGTCACCAACCTCACTTCTCCTCCAGAGCCATCTGAATCTAGTGACCAGATATTCATCAAGATGACTGGAGATGACCCAGGATGCAGTGGGAGGCCTTGGGCCCTTTAGGCCAAGATCTTTGCAGGTACTCACTTAGGGTGAGGCATTGAATAGGACTCTTTAAGAAGTAGCCAGGGCATGGCCCTGTTAATGAGGTCAAGAAAAACAAAGATGTAAGGCAGGGTGAGAACCAGCAGAACCAGCAAGTTACTATTGATAATCACTCTAAAGCTATGAGCTCATTGGAGTCCCAGTTTCAGGGTGCATTAGGTTTAAGGTTTTTGGACAGGACAGCACAGGACAGGAAAGTAAAGGAGCCAGTAAAACCCAAGTCAGCTGGGCATCTTTTGGCCATCTAAATTTACCTTCCTTTGGAGAGGAGAAGGAAGGGGAGGAGGAGGCAGACAGGAGAGAAGGAGTTGAGTTGCCCAGCTAGCTGGGTCCTCATTCAGCCAGCTGCATCTACTCACAGGATTATGTTCATCCTTTGTTGCTGAAAAAGATCATGCCATCAGAGAAATGATGACATGAATTGCACTTGACTTTGGAAAGGAGGGAGGGAGGAAGGAAGGAAAGAAAGAAGGAAAGAAGAAAGGCAGGAATCTGGCCCATAAACCTCAAGTTAACTGGGTGTCCACTGGCTGTCCAAATTTACCTTCCCTTGGAGAGGAGAAGGGCGGAGCACAGAAGGGAGAGGATGAGCTGAGTTACCCAGCAGGGAAGCTCGGTCTACTCCAAGGTCTGTGTTCATCTTTTGTTTTTAAAGAAGACCATGACATCAGAGAAATGATGACATGACTTGCACTTGACTAAAGCTTTTACAGTCTGGTGGTGAAAGAGGAATACAAGCACACAGATATTTGTGATGCCAAGAACAAGAGATGTACATATGTGGTCTAGGTGAAATGGCATAAAAACCTAAAAAGGGAGAGCAATGACTTTCACCTGTAAGAGACATAGTTTATTGTTGGTTGCTCCTGGAGTCGGGTGTTGACTGAGGACTCCTGAAGGTTCTGGCAGGACCTGCAAAGCTGTAAAACCTTGGAAGCTAAGGCCTATCTCTAAGGGTGGAGTACCAGCTGGATAGAGAGAGGCTTATCACCCAAGATTTAATTTTTTGGGAGGTGGAGGAGGTCACAGCAATCCATTTACTTAGAATATAAGCTTCTTCAGGGGAGAGACATTTCCCCCCTATATTTTCCAAGCTGCCATATACAAGGGGCCCTAAATATTTGTTGAGTTGATTCAGATTGGATTGAATTAGGTCAATTTCCATGGCATAAGATGGGTATTGTTGGAGGGATGAAAGCTCAGGTCCTTGAAGTGTTAAAAGTCACTAATTTGAAGAAATGAATAGATAATGAATAGTGCTTAATTTAATATTATTTTGAATAATTAACATGCTTTAGAAGATGTAAACTACATTTAATTCATATTCCGTTGTTTTCTAAGGCTAGCTGGTTATGTTTCACTTAAATTCATTTCTAACATGTGATGTACAAATATCAACAGTTTAGACATATTTTGATAAGACTTTAAACTACAGTGTTTTCTGTAATACAACAGAAAATCTTTTTTTATTTTATTAACTTATCAGTCCACCAGAGGGTGCATTCTCCTCAGCTGTAATGTGAAGACATTAGTTATATACTATTTGCAATTTGGTTGGGATGGAGGAGTTTCGTGGAGTAGCAATTCTCAGACTTTTTGGTCTCAGGAGTCTCTTATAATCTTAAAAATTATTGAAGACCTCTCAAAGAGCTTTTGTTTAAGTGAGTTACATCTTCTGATATTCACAGTATTATAAATTAAAACATCTTAGTATTATTATGAAAATAATTTTGACATCCTTGATCCTCTGAGTCCTGTAGGAAGTGCTTGGACCACTTTTTGAGAACTAGAATTCACCTGAGAAATTCTTTTACTCATAGTTAACTCTCAGTTGTCTTTGATAATTTGTATTATACCTTCTCTTATTTGAACAAAATCCTACTCTTATCTTCTTAGTAGTGTATATGGTTATCTTTTCCTTATCACTTCTGTTTACCTTTCAGTTGTACTGTATTGGTGGCAAAATTTTTTTCTCCTCTCTTTGCAAAAGCCTCAGTTATTTCAGATCCCAAGGCTGGTAGGAGTCAGATTGTTTTATAAGCTCAGAAAGAAATCGCTCAGAGACACTTTGGTTTCATGTGATTGTATCATATCTCCCTGAGAGGTAATGCTGTCCATTTAGGAAGCGTGGAAGAGTGGTACAACAGGCGAGAGGAGGGAGTATTTGAATTAGGTCTCCTGAGTGGATGACTTCATTATTTTGTTGAAGTACTATGAATTGCCAGAACATGAGTCACATTTTAACATATATGTGTGTGCATATAAAATACACATATACACATTTATACATGTGGATAAAGCCATATTTCATAGCCACATGAATGTTTTTTAATTACCCTCTTAAAATTATTCCAATTTACTTTTTTCTCTCTATTTGTGTGGCTAAAATAGAATTGATCACAGTAATTTGTTCATGTGTTTTTCAAGATGACATCACCATCTTTAGGTAGAAAGAAATCTGTTGGAATTGTTCTTTTTATTTTGATGCAGTTTTAAAAAAAAAAACCTCACATCTGACATCAGAGTACATGGACTTTATGAACCATTTAAAAGAATTATTTAAAAACTAATTTTAATATGCTGTTTTGCATTAAAACCAGTGTATCACATATTAATAAAGGCAAGTGATACATTAAAATATATTTTTTAAATTTTAAAAATTAAAAAAATTTAAATTAAAAAAATATTATTTATATTTTATAGTGCATTTTTACAAAACATCAATTACCCAATTAGTAGAGAAATTCAATACACATTTATTGATCTGTAGACCTCCCACTCCATTTTATTAAACCAGGGGAGCATCTTAATGGCAAGGACTATTTTTTTCTTTTTCTTGGTTGCCTGCATGCAGCACGGTGTCAGTCAGGTGCTTTACCGATGCTTATTAACTTGACTTCCTGAAGGCAAACACTTCCTTAGCTAAATTTTGTATCTGTTGTGGAATGTTAAATAATGGTCAATACAATAATACTTTTTATAGCTTGGCATATGAGATTTTATAAGTCCCTCATAAGATATATTGATAACAGGTGTTAGAGGAAAAGGAAAAGGCAGTGTATCATAAGGGGATTTTTGAGGTTGTTGACTGTGGAAGTCTAGTAAAGTATCTAAGGGAAAGACTTTTATCTTATCTGTTTCCCTGGTCCAGATCATTAAGCTTTAGCTCGCTGAAGAGAAACTTGCAAGTCTCTAGTGCCCTGGGGTCAAGAAATGAGTCTTGTAGTATCTTAGAGCTGAATTATTTTAGATTTTATGGCAATGTGTGGAAAAATAACCAGAGATAACCAGAACAGTCACTCCATCAAGAAATACATAGTGAGTTACCTGTATTGTGCTTAGTGTTAGGGGGAAGGGAATAAGTATTTATATAGTGCCTACTATGTGCCAGGTACGGTGCTAAGCACTTTACAAATGGTATTTAATCCTCATGATGAGTTAGCTGTAATTATCCTCATTTTACAATTGAGGAAACTCAGGCAAACATTGTGGGATTTGCTCAGGGTCACACAGGTACTTAGTGAATGAGTTTAGATTTGAACTCAGGTGTTCCTGATGCCAGGTCCAGAGCTCTGGCCACCCTTTTGAGGATACAGAAATGTAAGGTATGGCCCCTGGTCGTAAGTTTTTAGAAACTGGGGATTTAGAAATGGAAGGAATCTTGGAAATGATCTACTATACCCTTCATTTCACAGACAAGAAAATTGAGGCTTAGACTGGTTGTGTGACTTGTCCACACAGATGTAGAAAGTGGCAGAGCCTAGATTGAAGCTTAGATCTCTCCTACCTTTTCATGCTTATCATGTAGAGTCTAGTTGAGCAGATGAATGTACGTACATGTGTGTATGTATAACTGATGGATGGATCGATGGATATGTGTGGATAACTAACAACGTGAAGTAATTGACATGATTCATGTTGAATTAGTTGCAAACATAATAAGCGCTACATGACTTGAAGCAATCCTTGGACTGGGCTAGTCTGAAAGTGCTTTTATGGAAAGAAAGTGTGACTTGTCCTGGACTTTTAAGGATGTCAAGGCTTCTGATTGGCTGTAATGGGGCTGGAGGGAGGGACTTTGAAGTATGACTAGGCTTCTGATAGGCTGGAGTGGAGTTGGAGGGAAGCATTTTAGACAAGGGGACTGGCACTTGCCATTCCATGAATGTAGAAAACTGCAGGCCTGCACAATATGTGTTCTGTAACTGCTATAAGGACAGTGGGACAAAATGGGGATTTCTTTGGAGTATACTAGAAGGAAAAGGTTGGAAGGATACAGAATTTTGGAGATCTAGATCTCTGAAGTTATCTGCTCTTTACTTTGCATCCCATGTGGGGATCCTTTTCAGGATTTTAAGCAGGTGGTCAGCCTCTGTTTGAATAATTCCATTTATGGAGAACTTACTCTTTCACCAGAAATGAGAAAACGTGGCTGTATACATCTAGCCAAAAGATATCTCCCTGTAACTTCATAGTTGTCCCGATTCTGCCCTCTGAAGCCACACAGAGTATTACGTGGGCCTTCCAAGTGCAGTGCTTACCTATTGGAAAGGAAGCTTGGGGCAGGCCTTAAATGCCAGGCTAAGGAATTTGGATTTTATCACATAGGCTTTAAAGGGAGCTACTCAAGGTTTTCAAGCAAGGGGAGCGAGTGACATGATCCAAGGGGTATCCCTAGAAAACGAATCTTAGGGAGGTATACTAGATGGGCTGGAGGAGGTGAAAGAATATGGAGGAAAATGGTTGCAGTTAGTCTGGGTGTTTAATGCTTCAATAAACATCTGAGTATCAAGTGTGATGCAATGCTGCATCAGTAGAGGATTAGGCCCATTATTAAGCAGGGCAGGATAATCGAATTCTTTGACTCACTCTGTTTCCTGGTTCTCAAATACCATGGAATCCAGCTGTGGAACCTTAAAGTTACCTGGTGTGGCAGCACAGGAAGGGCCTTCCCTATATGAACAGCAGACCCAGCCCTCCAAGTAGTACACACAGAACTGATGGGGAAAGAGGAGGAAAACTCTGGAGAGGGGGCACAGCTGAGCTGTGAGAAACTTCTTGGAGTCTTACCTGGTGATTTTCTCTCACACTGGGAGCCTCGTGTCACAGTTTGCCAATTGTGTAGTAGCGTAGTCTTCATAGAGCCCTCCAAAGCTTGTCTCTGGTATGCAGCCTCAGATGTGTTTCGGAGTTTGGATGATTGAAGATCTAAAATAGGGGAAGTCAGAAGCAGGAGCTATTTTTGTGTGAGAGATGATGAGTTTAGATTCAGATAGGTTGAGTTGGAGGTGATGGTAGCTTAAGGCTAGTCCTTTCCATTCCATATTTCTCCTATCCCTGCACTTTCTGAACCCTCCTTTATACTGTATAAAAGGTTTAAAGCTGTATACTGCTAGACTAAAAATGGTCTGTTCCAGAAACCTAGGTCAGGAATTCCATAGAATATAGTTGTGGAGACAGGATTGGGAAGAGAAATGAAAATAAACTGGGGATTTAGGGTGGATTGTAGAGCAGGTACATGAACCAACAAGTAGCAGGGAAAGGAAGTTGAAGATCTAGGTTTTGTTTTTTAATTCAGTATATTCTATTTAACTCTGAGATGTCATTTAAATAATCATCCAGGGAGAACATGACCTTTATTTAATTGAACTTATCCAAGTCTTGATCAACACTCAGCCAATTTTTAAGACTTTATGCTGATTTTTAGCCACTAAAGAATAGTATAGTTTGAAATAAATCAAAAACACTTCTCCAGATCCCTTGGTAATTGGGGATGTTAAAATGACACAGCTGGTACCTATTATAACCTGGGAATTATTTTTGAAGGAAGTTCATCATTATTGTAGTCTAAGCCGAAGGTGTGTGTATTGCCCCAGTGGTATCCACAAAGGAAAAGGACTTTCAAGCGCAACTGGGGATAGGAACCATTTGTGACTTTTACTAAACATGCAGGCAATACTGATCCTTGCATTTCAAATGAGTTTAATGAACGGCAGATGCACTCCTGAATCATAGGAGAGAACAAGCTCCCCACGAATACTTTGGAATTCTGTTCCCAGTAACAAACATAACCTTGGGCAAGTTATTTTTAGGGTTTGCATGTTTGGTGTTTTAAAGTTATACTGTGACTTTCCTGTTTCTAAATTGAATGGTTCATCAAAGAAGTTTTTACAATAAGGAAAACAGACCTCTTGACCGAAGAGTTCATAGAATACTTAAAGTGGGGATGATGTCTGATCAAGTTTTTTTCTTGGTTTCAGAAATTTATTAAAAGGAATGTTTTTCATGGTAGAAAGAAGACTACTGGACTTGGAGTCAAGAAACACTTGAGTTGGAATTCTTTGTCTAACACTTAATTACTGTGTTACCACTGGCAGGTCA
Source organism: Bettongia penicillata ogilbyi (assembly GCA_023548195.1). Classification (NCBI taxonomy): domain Eukaryota; kingdom Metazoa; phylum Chordata; class Mammalia; order Diprotodontia; family Potoroidae; genus Bettongia; species Bettongia penicillata. The sequence goes on from JAJHZJ010000309.1 coordinate 4,410,663, forward strand.
TTTCACCCTCTCTGAAACTCAGTTTCCTCATATGTAAAATTAATACCTATAGTAGCTACCTCAGGAGAGACAACATGGAAAAGTGGATAGAGAATTTGCTTCTGGTCTGGCACTCTTGGTCGGGTCAACTCTTGCCTCTGTGTGATGCTAAGTAAGTCATGTAACTTCTCTGGGCCTCAGACAACTCTAAGGCTCTAAAATACAAAAACAGTAGAGTTATGCATTCTTAGAAAAGCTTTTCCACTGGAATTCCTTACAAGGATTAAATCATAGGCTTAGGGAAAAAAATCCCCAAATCCTCCAAACTTATTCCCTAAAAATTTTGTGAGTCAAGGATAGGGCGGAGATGGGAATTGGATCTATGATTTCATTGACGTAGGGGACTCCTGGATGAGGACACTCCAACCAATGCAGGGTCAAATGATATAATAGATAGTGTATATATACATAAATGTACATGTGCTATTCATAATTCATACTACAATTTTTATAGCAGACTGTACTATAGATGATTGTGGGAATGGGATGTGGACAAAAATGAAGACATTTCTGGATGTACATTATAAATGACAGGTTTGGAATTGTCAAATATTTGTAAGTTCTTAGTAGTAAAATCTACTCCGCTATAAACTTGAAGAAGCAATATTTTGGGAAAAAAGTGGGTGATCTTTATAGGATGCAATTATATAAGTATGTGAGGGAGCTTAATTTTATTGTATATGAATCCCAGAGGAAAACCTTCAGCCAAAAGGAACATATATTAAAACAAAACAAAACTGAACTAAACATATAGGCCTGTAGCCTTTGTAGAAGTGTCTTTTCTATGACTATATGTATTTTTTCAGCTGGTTAAATTTTGTAGAGATTTTATGGATTAAAATTCTCCATTCTTTTAAACCAACTTCAAGCTTTTGCCAAGATTTTTGAATGAACATTCCTTAGGCAACTTGACTTTTGCTGTCCCTTAGGTTCCATTATTTTAAATCATTGTTTTGGGTATCACCAGATAATAGATAGTAGATTTATTAGGAAAATTAGTAACTAAAGGAAGAATTGGACTAGATCATTTCTAAGATCAATTCTAACTCTCTTGGACCATTGAACAGTTTAATGAGCAAGTTCAGTTAAAAAAGCTAGCAGTGCTTAACAAACGTCTGGGAATGGTATATTCCTTTTGTTTAGAAAGTTATATTTGAAGGAGGGATTTTAAATTGATTATTTTCCTGAACTCATGTATTACAGAATCTGTGACGAACTTCTCCTCTAGGTCAAGATATACAAATGACACAGATTTTCTAGCTATTTTTCAAGGATAAACAAGTGAGCCTACAGAAACATCAGGATGTTAGCAAATAGTGAGGCCAGCTGTGACATCCAAGCATTGGCACAAACAAAGGAGTTTGTTTGGGAGGAGGAAAAATAATTTTTACCTTCTGTAAACTTCAGCTGGAAGGAACAAAAGGATTCTGAAAACATAACCTATGTTTGATGGAGGAACCACATTCTCTAGAGACAAACTGTTTCATGCAAAGCCACAAATCTGTACTCACTGTCTTTCCACTCTTCATTGAAGATAGAATTTGCCTTCCAAGTTGCTATGCTCCGGTCTAGCCTGCGACTCTGAACTTCTGCCCTCTGTTTAATACACAACACTCTCTGATAGAAGTCAATTCATTAAACTTTTATTAAGGGCCTGTTCAGTGTAATGCTGAGGATAGAAAAATGAGGACAGCATGGTCTTTGCTGTTAAGGAGTTTGGAATCCGATTGCTGGGAGAAGAGGGGAGTAGAGAGCAGGTATGATTATCCTATTTACACAAATAAGTATGATACTAGTTAGGGTGAATTAGGGGAAAAATAAAGGTCCATACCTAAGGCCAAATGGCATAGGAAGACTTGAGGAAGAAGAGAACACTTTGGGTTGGGATCAGAGAAAGCTTTGGGGGTGGTGGTGGCACTGGAATGAATCCTTGAAGGCAGGGGAGAAGCGTCCGAGTAGAAGAGAGAAGGGGATATTTTCCATATGTTCCAAGGCATAGGGAATGGACAATGTGTGTACGTGTAATAGTGAGAGAATTGAGTGGGGTACAGCTAGTAATCCAATCTGGGCAGAAACAGTACAGAAAGAGGAACAGTTTGAAATAAGCGGGGAAAGGAAAAAAGGAGCCAGGTTGTAGAACATCTTAAATTATGGGCTAATGAGTTTATCCATTGGGCAATGAACATTTTGTTTTGTTTTGTTTAAGGGTGACATGGTCATACTTATGCCTGTGGAAGATTATTTTTTGCCCATGTGTGAAGGAGGTAAATTGAAGGAGCTAGGATCAGAGGCGCCATTAGACTAGTCCATTGCAAGTATTGGGGGTGGGGTTGGAGGGTAGGGTCTGAACTAGACTGTATAGATGACTTTTAAATCTGTGTCTGTCTATGTCTAATGTTTTCCTCTAGACCTTCAGTCTCATATTTTAAACTTGCTGAGAGATGTCTATACTTGGATGTTTCTACAGCATCTTAAATTTATTGTCATATTAAGTTAATTAAACACATACAGCTTAATTTGTTCAGAGAAGTTCTGTTGGCATGAGGCATGTAGCCAGGAAATGACAAGAGAACCTCTCAAAGATTTGTCAGATCTGATGTCATTATAGTGATTCATGTGAGGATAATTGATGCTATAAGAGAGCTTATGGGAAGGATTGTTAAAGATTATGAAATCTTGAGTAAGAAAATGAAAAATTAGAGGGAACAGATGATACTTTCTCCGTTGTTACTCATTGAAGGCAAAGGCTTCGGAAGAGAGGAAGGTTTGAGAAGAAAGCTGAGGAAGAAGATGATGTTTGTTGATGCGTGTTGTCTCCTCCATCAGATTACAAGCTCCTTGAGGACAGAGATTGTTTTTTGCCTCTTTTTGCATTCCTAGTGCTTAGGAGCACCTTGTCTGGCACATAATAGGCACTTAATAATTGTTTCTTGATTCTTTGAAAATGGAATTTGAGTTTCTGAGCCATTGATTACATTCTGGAAATAGGAGGTTTGTGGGCCAAGATTGTCATAACTGATAATGCAACAGCAATAAAAAATCTTAACATTTATTTATGTAGCACTGAAAGGTTTGCAAGGTACTTGACATGTTCTGGTTTGATCCTTACAACAATCTGGTGAACAAGGGCTGGATTCTTGCAACATAAACAAAGGGGCTTTAAATTCAAAATGAAGGTGGAAGATAAGGAGAGAGAGAAAAATGCGTGTTAAAAATGTATATAAATTAGCTGAGATGTCATAGTAAAGATTTACAGTGTAGAAAGAAAGAATAATACAGACATTAATTCACAGGAAATAAAATTCCAGAAAGGACCGTAGCCTGCTCAGGTCCATAGCCTCATGTAGTTATAGACAGATTCACAAAAAATGGGTAACAAAGGAAGTGAGGCAGAGACTGTAATGTACATAAACAAATTTGACTGAAGCATTGTCACTGGAGAAGACTCATGACTAGAATAGAACTCTGGAAAGGTAAACTTTTTTAAAAAAAACTTAAGACATATTGGAGGGGAGAAGAAGATAGAGGAATAATTTATGAACAAGATGGAGAGATGTAGACTATTTGATAATAGCATTAAAGAGATTTGGCAGTGATTGAATTTATATAATATTTGTTAAAGGGTTAGCCATGATGACCTGGAAGGTGGAAAAGGGCCTCTTGTGTGCTAGCCCAGGGATCTGCATCCTTGGTTTTATGACATTTATCACTTTTAGCAGTGGTATGCTTGTCCCATTTACAGATGACACAAAACTGGGAAGAGTAGGTGGTAACATGGTCGATAGGTGTATCCGGATATGGGAAGATCCTAACAGGCTAGAATGTTAAACTGAATAGTTTAATGTTAAACGAAATTTAATAGAATTAAATGTAGTCTGATATATGGGTTACAAGAAATTGACTTTACAAATACAAGATGGGGAAGTGTGAGTTGATGTAACCCTTCTGAATGTTATAACAGCCAAAGAAGCTTATGTGCTCCTTGGAAAGAGAAGGGGAAAGGATAGTCTTACTGCACTGTCTTCTGGTGAGGTCTTATCAGGAATGTTCTACTCAGTTTCTGGCACCATATTTTAGGAAACTGGAAAGTGTCTCTTTGTGCCCAGAAATGAAAGTACCTAGAGATCCTCTCCTATTAAGGTCATTTGAGGGAACTTGAGAGGTTTAGCTTGAAGTATTGAAGTTTCAGTCTGGATATGGTAATTATCTTTAAGTATTTGAAGGGCTGTCTTTTGTAAGAGGGATTAAATTTGTTCTTTTTCCCAGAGGGGAGAACTAAGGGTGACTGTGTGACCATTGCTGAAAGGCTTACTTTAGTTGAATATGAGGAAAATCTTCATAACAATTTGTTGTTGTTCACAGTTTCAGACATGTCCAACTCTTTGTGACTCCATTTGGAGTTTTCTTGGCAAAGATAGTGAAGTGGTTTGCGCTTTTCTCCTCCAGCTCATTTTACAGATAAATAAACTGAGGCAAACAAAGTGACTTGCCCAGCATCTCATGAGGTTGGATTTGAACTCAGAAAGATGGTGCCACCTAGCGTCCCTTCATAATAATTGAATGTCTTCCAAAAAGAAACAAGGGCACTGCCTTGGGAGGTTGCATTATAAATGACCGGAAGTGACCTGAAGAAATGATGAAAAAGAAGGGACGGGTCTAAAAGGATTTAGGGAATAAGTGAAGTGGAAAGACAGGAGCTTATTATCAGAGGGGAAATTTAAGAGTTCAGAATGTCAGAAGTATATTTTAAGGCGATGATTTAAGGTGTAATGGGTGGCCAAGATGGAAATCATGAGAGTTGAGTAGTAGCGTGATGAGCTGAGAGCACAGTTTATTTGAAGGGTTGTCACCATGCATATTAAAGCTAGTAGTGGTAGTGGTTGAGTAGATTGGGAGATTGATCCAGGTCATAGAGTATTTGAAGAAAGCAGGCAAGTGATTCAGATGTCAGTAGATGACAGGAGGATATAAAGAAGGGAATATAATTGAATGAAGTAATTGCTGAGGAAGGAAATTTGTTAATTTTTTTTTCAGCAGAGTGAGGACCTGGATGTGGCAATAAGGAGCAAAGAGTAGGTTTTTCTTACTGGCCTTTAAAGCTGAGGGACATTAGCGAACCAGTCAGTCTTGTAAACAATAGGTGGGAATGTGGTGTCTCCAATGGAGAGCCAGCTTTAGTTTAGTACCAAGAGGTGAAGACAAGAGTTTGACAATGGAGTGTTTATTAACAATAGAGAAGGACTGGAGAAGATCTAATAGACAGGGCTGGTCAGTGAAAATAAGGACTAGGAAGAGAGAAAGCTGAAGTGATTAGGGGTGATCTAGGGTGAAAGGCAATAGGAAAAAGGGACTTCTGCCTAGCCAGGCAGCTTCTGCCAGGCAGACATTGTTAAAGGAAGTCTGAATATGCTAGCTATGAAACATAGTGAAAGGATGGGTCCAGTGGACTGAAATGCAGTTAGTGATGCTTCTGGTAATGACTGGGCTGAATACGTAGACTTGGCAGCCATCTGATTCAGTAAATTATTTAGTTAAAGCTTTGGTAATGTACTTTTGGCAGTTTGCCAAAGGAAAGACTATCAAAAAATAAGGAAAATGAAGACTGAGTTTGGGTGACACATTTAAGAAGTTGGAGTATGGACATGAGTGTGTGAAAGCATGAGAGATGTCACGCAGAAGAGCAGCAGAGAATGGGGTGTCAGAAGCTGATGGCATCGAATGCTGCCATCATGGCAATAAAGAGGTCATTGGTGACCTTGGAATGGATTGTTGCTGTGCAGTGATGCAGAGGCAAATCAGATTTGATGAGTTTGATAATTAAGCAAATATGATGAAATAGAATAGTGTAATGTAAATTACTACCTAATGCAAATCATTCAAGAGCCCAGGGTTAAAGGGCACCTGCTAGGTTTCCTCTGGGGTTCTTCCCTGGTCTTTCCATGCCCTGCCCCTTCCCCCTTTTTTTTTCTGTTAATAATGAGGAATTGTGGTTTTTAGCAACTGGAAGTGGAACATTTCTTGTCTGAAATATAATTCCATTTTCCCTCTTTAACTCTTTCCCTGAATTCTATATTTATTCTATATTCTTATGTATCTATATCTATTGATTTACATAGATGTATCTATATATATCTATATTCCTTGTATATAGATGACTTATAGTCATGACTCATAGAAGCTCACTACTATAAATCAATTTCATATTGTTTACTTAACCTTTGAGATAGGTAGGAGGAATGTTATTTTTTTTCCCTGTTTTACAGATGAACAAAATTTCCCTCAGAGGTACAGTGACTTACCCAGCTAATAAGTAGTTAAAAGCTAGTGAGTGTCAGAGTTAGGACTTGAACCCACACTTTATGATGCCAGGTTCTTTAGGGCGAAGGAGATAGGCAGGGGAGGAAGAGTAAGATATATAGTCTGTGCTCATAGGCAGGCTTCTCTTTCTCTTCCTTGTAATCCAGGCATTTTGTACTTTACCCCATTCTCCTCTATCTTCACTCCTACTACTCATTTCTCCTTGCCTTCCAGCCTTCCCATTAAAGACCAAGTCCAAATTCAAATGTTAACTTCACAAGCAAGGAGGTGTCAGTTGGCACCAAGTACCACTAGAAACACTCATTTTATCAACAAAATGTGGTTAACTCAGTGATACCCAGAATAAGATAAAATTCAACAGCTGTTAAGGATATATCATCTTGTAGTGGGGAGAGAGCAAGCTAGAAGATCTGAGTTCAAGTCCTTGCTTCTGACACAGACAAGCTCTTTATCTTTGGGCAAGAAAGTAATCTCTCAGAGACTCAGGCAGTTATCCAAGACTTTTAAGTTGCAGATGAATTGATCTATGCTGGTTTGTAGGCAGTTCTTTTAGTGGAAGAAATTCACATTAGTTCCCAACAAAGTTCTCATTAATGGGCAATAAGAACTTCTATGCCTTTGTATGGGTCATATCTATCATGTGATATTGCAGTGTTTGTCTGGTTTAATGCTAAGGTCATAAGCTCTGGAGGAACATTTCTGTGAAACGTTTTATATAACATATAGTAATGATGACAGTACTGACTGACACAGATTTAACTCTTGGAAAGAACTTTAGATATAGAATTATCTAATTTGATCCTCACAATAAACTTGTGAGGTCAGTAGTACAATTATGATCCTCTTTTTTACAGGTGAGGAAACTGAGGCTTAGCCTAAGTGACTTGTTTGATCATCTCTATCCTGGCTTGTCGCAGTAGCCGGCCAGTTTGGTCATCCAGCCACAGCTCTCTCCCACGTCCACCACATCTCCCAAAATGATTTTCTTAGTTCATGTTGGACAGCACCTCCTTATTCAATAAATTTCAGTAGCTCCCTGTTTTCCTTCAGGATCAAACATAAATGCCCCAGTCATTTTTAAAGTTATGTCTGACACTTTGTGATTCCATGTGGGGTTTTCTTGGCAGAGATAGTAGAGTGGTTTGGTGTTTCCTTTTCCCGTCATTTTAAAGATGAAGAAACAGAGGCAAACAGGGTTAAGTCACTTGCTCAGGGTCACACAGCTAGTAAATATCTGAAGCTGGATTTGAGCTCAGGAAGATGAGTCTTCCTGACTCTGGGCCTGACACTCTATCTATCCTGCCACCTCTTTGCCCAATTTGGCATTTACAATTTCATAACATGGCCCCTTCCCAACTTTCCAGCCTTAGGACATATGATTCCTTTCCACATTTTTGATGGTCCAAACAAATCAACCTTCTTATTGTTTTCATGTTAAATACTGTCTCCAGTCTCCATGTCTTTGTACCAACTGGTTCACATAACTGGAATCTACTCTCTCCCCACCTCCACCTCATAGGAGGAACCCTTATTTCTTTCAAGATTTCAAGACCTGAAACTGTCTTCTGTAGGAATTCTTTCTTGGTTCCTTTGTCAGTCAGTAAACATTTATTAAACTCCTACTTGTGTGCCAGGCACTATGCTTACCCTGAGGATACAAGGAATGAAAGAAAGACCACCCCTGCCCATAAGGAGCTTTCCTTTGCAGTAGCTACTTCAAGGTTCTTCTTCCTTCAAGGTTCCCTGGTGTGTTTCACATGTTCCCTGCCCTCCCTTCCTCACCTTAGAATTGATACTCCTTGAGGGCAGGGGCTGTCTTTGTATTCCTAGGGCTTTGCTCATCGTAGGTGCTCAGTGTTGCTTGGTTGCTTGAAATGACGTCTCAAATGGCTGAAGTGTTGATTATGAAAATATAGGAACTGTTGGAATTGATGCATTAATTCATTGCTTGTTACCTTTGCTGTATTTGCTCCCTTTCCATTCAGTCTGGTTCATTTTAACTTTCCCATCCTCTCCTATTTAAGGTTTGTTTCTTCATTTATTTTGTTTATTCCTGTTTGGCTCAGAGGAGTATCCCCCAAGTCCCTTAAACCCTTCCCTTTTGTTTTCTGTTGTTCAAAATTGTTCCAGGTTTCTTAACTAATCCTTTTTTTGGGGGATAAAATAATAAAAAACTGGCTTTTCTGATCTTTCATGACTCTTAAAAAAACCCTTGTGCAAATGCTAAGAACTTTATTCTTATTATTTTCTGTTAATATTCTTTAAATTTTTAAATTCTTGTTATTCAAAGAAAATTTTATTTCTGTGAGACTCTGTAAGCAGAGCGGGATTCTCTGAGATGTACTTTTCTTAAACTAGATACTCACTAATTTTCCTTTTACCATGAATGACTACTTATCATAGCATCCTAGTGTCAAAAGAGATCATCCCAGGGGTGGGAACCTGCAGCCTTGAGGCCACTTGTGACCCTCTAGGACTTCAAGTGTGGCTCTTTGACTGAATCCAAACTTCACAGAACAAATTCCTTTAATAAAAGAATTTGTTCTGTAAAACTTGGAGTCAGTCAAAAGGCTGACCAAGGATCTACAAGGCCACATATGGCCTCAAGGCTGCAAATTCCCCAACCCCTGATAGTCTAACGCTCTCATTTTACAGATGAGGAAACTGAGCTATATGTTCTCACCTCACTGTTGAACGGTTTCTCACTTGTGAGATTACCTAAAAATAAAAATTAGCCAACATCCCCAGAAATTGCTCAAATGAGAGGAGACAAAGAATGTTCTCTTGCCTGGGCTTGGATTGAATCTTTGTGTTTCATTTACAATGACAAATCATCATACTTTTCAAGTATGTAGCATCAAGGTAAATTTCCTGTCCTTTCTGGACTTTTGGATACTGTTTGCCTGGATCACTTCCCAGGAAAGCCCATGTGTACAACCCCCATTAAAACAAAGTCATCATAAAATAATTTCATTTTCATAACTTTATTCTCATGACCTAAACATAATGTATCACAACTGTTGATGCATATTTTGAATCTTCAAATTACAAAACAAGAAAATTAACTGAATACTAAATTTTCCTTAGTGCCTAAACTTTGATGAAGATCATAGATAAAATGTCCAGTATTTTTCTTTCCTTTTTTATGTTGAAGTAATTTGGGGAAATATATTAGACTTTTATGGGGTGAATGTCAGATGTTTTGATGATTTGTACTGCTGAAGCCCTGGGCCTGGATTCAGAATTAAGAATAAAAGTATGCTTGGCCTCTGGCTGTTAATCTTGGGACATAGGAGTCTTAAGACTGAAACTTGCATCAGTATATTTTTAGGGAACCCTACTGGTAGACTATTGAGGCAAGGGGTGTTGTAGTCATGTGTGCTATTTACAAACCATTAAACTAAATAGAATAGGGGTAATAAATGTTTTATGATATGCATTCAGATGTCCTCCTGTCTCTTTATTGTAAGTCCTAGCTTTTTAATGTAAACAAACAGGGAGCAAACCATTATTGACCAGCTCCAGGACCTGTGTTAGTTTGGCTTAGGACCCATGGCACATCGAAAAATGGGGAGATGTTGTATGTTAGTATTAAAATTCCAAAGAGGAAAGTATCTTGGAATAACCTAGTTTTGAGATAACCAGGAAAACTGAGAGCCATGCAAAAACCTCAGTGTAAGTTTTATGTTGAAAAGATCAAAATAAAGTACAGGAACCAATATTAGATAATAGATTAATTTTAGGAAGCCAGGGAACTCTTTTAGGAAGTGCTTTTCCTTTTCTTCCTTTACTTTAACCTAAGAAATTGTCCCCAGCCAAAACAAGGAGAGGAATAGTAAAAAGCAATCATATTCAAATGGTATGTTCATTTTTTGGGCATGGATCAAATGCATGGTCATTTTAAACTTTTATAGTAAATTATTTTTTCTAGCTACCACAAATTACTACATATAGTAACAGGTAACCTGGTTTTATTGCCATATAATCTGTGAGACATAAATAACTATGTACTATAATTACATGGCAGTTACTACATAATTGAAGTAGTTACATGGTTATTTGTACCCTATAAAATAAGGTGATACTTTTTTTTTTTGTTTTTATAATACATCACCTCCTTTTCTTCTATATCCTTAAAGAAAGTAAATGATTTTTAATTATTCTGTAGTGCTCATTTAGAAACGGTGGCTTACCCACCTGAAGCATACCCAGTCCTGTTTCATGGGATCAGTTTCAAATCTGGATGGACTGAATTCTTCTGGTCCTTATTCTGCCATGGACACTCACTTGTGTGGCTTGAAAGAAGGAGCCAAAATTTCTGATTTTCCTCCTCCCACCCTCTTGGTCACAAATGATTTTCGGAACTTTTTGTGACAATTGCTTATTATTATTTGCTATGTATCTAACAAATGCTTCAGGGAACTTCAAGCAAGACGAGAGTGGTTAAGAGTTTAAAATGTTTAAAAATAAGATACCTCCTGTAAAATGTCCCCAGATAACCCTTCCCTGTGTCCTGTAAGGGTGCATCTGACAATTCCTTCTCTAGATGGCTCCCAAAGAGAGGCACTGGATTTGAGACTTAAGATTCCATGCATTTTAAACCTTTTTTCCCTGTCTGATCCTCTATACATAGCTGCTTTGCAAAGCAGACATGACTTAACTTTCTTCCCTATGTAGAGGACTATTCAACTTTACTTTTATGTGTTCTGAATGCTGCCTCATCTTAGACTGTGACAGCAATAAAGTATGCATGGCCAACCTTATTTTAATAGTGCATGAGAGCTGCTTTTAATTAATAAGTGGATCTCTTGATGTCTGGGGTTTTCAGTTTATTTTGTGGTTCTTTAGAGTTCGGCAATTATGTCGTCTAAATGGGCGATCCTGGGGGAGGCTAAACCCCTTTAAAAATCTGTCATTTGCATGTTTTGTTTCTGTAATCTGTGGGTTTAGGCTACTTTCTTTTAAAACACCTCTTGTAGCAATTTACCCTGAAGAATAACAGAAGTTTGTAGTATTTAATTCCATATTTCTTAGCTTAAAGGAAGGTTGAACCTTCATATAGACTGACAGAATTCTGGTCATCGTATTCATTTACTTTATTCTACCATTTTGGATACTTTTGTACATTTCATCATTTTCCTTAAGTGACCACTTTTTAAAAAATGTGTGAAAGCAAACAAGTAAACAACAAGATAGCTTCCTTTAAGCATGCATGCATATTGGGCATCTCACTAATGTACCACATGCTTCACCTGGGCTCTGCTCACATATCCTTTGCCTTTCCCTTCTTGTCTGAAGTGCATGGATTTTGAGTTAGTTCAATCAAATCCAGGTTTTCTCTGTAAAGTACAGTTTCCCCTACCCCCTCCAAACCAGCTCCCTGAGGATTTTTGTATTTTAACAGGAGCCTAGATCCTCACTTGGACCCTGGGTGATCCAAAGCGATCCCTAAGTGGCAATATGGAAAGTTTTTATGTTGGACAGAAATATACATGTGCCCATGACATCTTAGGCTAATGTATATAAAAGATATTTTCTATTTAATTCTATTTAAGAAATATTGGATAACTGAAGAGAGCTTCTAACCATTAATTTATCTGTAAGAGCTTGAGAAAAGCAGACATGAAGGCCCTTTTCCCATCCGACCATTAATTGCTGGGAAATTTCCAGTTGAAGATTATTATTTAAAATAAGAAAAATCCCCATCAAAGCATTTGTTTTTCTCACTCTTTGATTATAGAATGTATTTGAGAAATTAAAAGTCAAACTGTGGATTGAAAGGGATTAGGTACGCTGTTTCTGTACTTCTCTTTTGCAAAATATCTATCAAAACTTACACCTTAAGGATTTAGCGGATAACTCTCAAGATATTTTGGGCTTAGCCAATTTGAGGGCTGCTCTTAAAAAACTAATATGCTAGCAAAGAATTGTCAGTAGATGGCAGTCCTGTTCCATTACAGTACGGTGGCCAGCGTCAGTTTTAAATGCAGAGTAACATTCCACCCCATGACTGTCTGTCTGCTTTAGAAAATGCTTGATTAGCCAGATTCAACCATGTTTGGGTGCTTCTCCCCCACCCCCAACATGCAGCAGAATTAAAGCTTTTCTCTAATAGAAGCCCACTGTTAATAGGCAACAGGAATTAAGCTGTTAAGGAAGTGCAAATGCAATGCCTGCTCCATTAGTTATACTTTATCCTAATGCAATATGTTGACCGAAATTCTCCTGTAAATAATAAATGGATTTTTTTAACTCTTTCTATAAAAACCATCAGTGAAGCTGCATGAAATGTTTAGAGTTCCTGATTATCATTCCTTTTTCTTTACCTCAATATTTCCTCTCCTTGGTGCTATGCAGGACTGGTATCTGTTGTAACATCTGGTCATTATGATGGTTCAGGAGTCTTTGAAGCATCCTTTGAGAGTTGTGTGTGTGTTTGTTTGCACGTACATTTCTTTGTGTATGTCTTGCAAAAATTATGTCCAGTTCTGCTAAAGCATCTTAGATACTTTGTCCCAAAGTTTAGTCTCAAGATTCACCAATTCTCCATAGTTTTGACCAGTTTGAAAGTGCTGGTAATAAAATTAGCTTTGCTCAAGGGAGATGTCTTCTTCTATGAGCTTTTTCCATGTCCCTTAGGAAACCTGTAGTACAAGAAAGAAGTCTCCAAGATAGTTTTTCTTTAAGACATTGTCTTAGGTAAAATGTCACTCCTGGATTTAAAACTATAGAGATTAAGTCTCCTAATCATGTAAATCATCTATCATGCAGAAGTTCTTGAATAATCCTTATTCTTATTGGATTATATAAAGATGTATATATGTACATGTTTTATAGTGTATTTATGTATAATATGTATATGATTTCAGTTAAGATGGGGTACAAAAATTAGCATGTCATAAAAATACTTTCTGTATTTCATTGCTACAGGAAGCATATTACATTTGTGAAACATTGGGAAGAAACCCTAATACAAACTTGAATTTTTAAGGACATTACATCTATAAATGTTGAAAGTTGAATAGACCTCACTTTTTTCTTTTTTAAAAAATTTCTAAACCACAGTACAACTGAAAATAGACTTCGCCTGACTTTTTTTGTATCAAAACATTTGCAAAACAGAAATTTAGTTGATTATAGCTCCCTCACTTTAGAAAGACCTTCAAAGCCTTTGTAGAAATGGCAAATCATTATAAAGATTTTGTTTAAGTTCTCAGTTTATTTTGAGGCCATTTGGGTAAACCAACGATCTTCACCCATCTTGTAAACTTGAAATTTCTTGTTTAGGTTACAAAATGCAATAAATTTTGTCATGAATTGCTTCTTAAAAAATAATCTCTGGATTGGACTTTACTACTCTCTCTTCCTTTATTTCTTGATGTGATTCTTTCCCATTTAAAATTTAATTTTACCTCAGGTGATGTGGAGATCTCATGATGAAATGAGTAGTTTGTAGATGTTGGATTCTGCATCATAAACTCAACTGCTGGAAACTTGCATGCAGTTTGTGCTGGAGTAGATGAAAAACTGAAATGCCCTTTACTGTCCCAGACAAAAGCCAGCAAACAAAGACTAGTGAATAAGAAGAAACATCTAATTCACAGGAAAATTTTGGTCATCCATATGAATGGATCCGTTTATATACTGCGTGAATCTGTGCACAACACAAACAAATAAAGAAAGCAAAATGAAATAAAGTACAAAATGTATACTATTGAACTGAACTGTAAAAGGCTGGTGACAGAGTATGAATGATCTGTGTAGTCTCACTTTGATTATTAATAAGATCTTTCTGTTCCTTTTGGGAAGTTTGCATCACATAGTATCTAGCATTAAACTATTGCTAATAGACTTTGCATTTGAACTTATACTGCTGAGTATTATTTTTAAAATATTGCTAAGAAAATTTTTTTTTTATAGAGAGTAAGATTTTTCTCAAATTTGCTGACAAAGTTAATTTAGAAGGAATCAGTAATTCATGATATGTTAAATATTTTTTGGGAAAGCAAAATTTTTCACATTAGCTGTGTCATAGAAATTTCATAAATAATATTTCCTTTCAATAAGAATTAGGCTATAAGATGAAGATGGAAAAACTGACTTTGTTTCTATTTTACGTGCAGCCAGACTTACTCTTATGTTTGTAATATTTTGAGGAGTTCAATAGGAAGCCTTCCTTTGATGCTTTGATCTAACACCACAGTGCAGTTTAATGAAGAGTTTTTAATATTGTGTGCAATATTAAAATTTCTACCAGCTCTGACCTATATAATAAAATGTAAGATTTACACCTTGGGATCTCTTCTTCTATGTCTGGGGACTATTTTTCCCCTGTCTGAAACAGGTAATTACAAAGGTCCTCAGATCAATTTTTGTAAAGGGGCACCCTGATGGGTGCCATGACTGAAGTGTGACATGAGCCTTTTCCAATACAATGGGTGGCCTAACATTCCTCTGGAAGGCCAAGCTCATTAAATATTCTGTTCCTTCACCCCTCCCCCTTCCCCCCCTCTTCATGCACTTAGCTTGAGTCGGGCTAAGTCTGGGGTTTCTTCACTGAAGACTTAGGAAAATTGCTTCGAGTTCTCAGATTGAATTTTTTATGTGTATGACTTCATGATGGCATTAGCATGTGCTTTGATCCATGTGTGAATGGCGCTGGGTCGGCTCTTACTGCCATATCCAGATGGTGTTACAGGGAACAAACAGTTGTGTTTTAGGATTTCTCAATAGACTGTCTAGACTGGCCTTGCAGCAGACAGATACAGCCACCCATCAAATTAGCGTTTGTCAGATTTATGGTAATGGTTCACCAAAGCCTTCCTGTCATTGACATGAAGATTTACGCCTCTAAAGTTATTTTCTCTTCCACAAAATATAGCTTGTGATTTCTGAGATTTTTTTAAGTTAAAAAAGAAAATAAAAGTCTGCTTAATGAGAGCTGTTTCTCAATGAAAAGAAAAAAAAGAAGGGAAATTAAACAGTGGCTTAATTTTTCAGAGCTGTATTGATTAGGGAGATGCTTTCTCTGCCCCACCCCACACCAGCCCTCCCTGCCAGTGATAAGAAGGATGTTCTGTTCAGGTTGCTGTCTCCCATTTGCCCTTTTTGGAAAGAAAAACATGTATGTGGAGGACTATGGCCACTTTCATGTTGTTACACTGGAGTAACGTGAGCTGCTGCTTCAACGCAGTGGGAATAACCTTTTGACAGGCAGTATGTCCATTCTCAGTGGAAATGTTTTTCCAAGTCTGGCCAGAGCTCCTTTGATCATTTCTCCTTCAAATTTGGGGGTCGTAGCTACTATGCTACGTAGGAGCCACTGGTTGCTGATCAGAAAGCGAGAAACATGAAGGCTTAAAAAAATAAATAAATCGAGCCCAGACGGCACTTTGGGGTTCCTTTCAGTCTGGAGTCTTATGAAGCTGAAAGTAGGGGAATACCCACGTGGCGGGTGGGACGTTTCATATTTTCCTTGGTGTGCATCCTCTTGAATGAATGGATCAAGGGGTGCATTAAATATTGTTTTCTCCTGCAGCAGTTTTCAGTAGTTAGAATAGATCATATCCTGGACATGCTGAGGCCTATTTTTAAAATGTTCTTTCCTATTGTTAGTTTGTGTAATTGACAAATGATGAAGAGGCGAGGGGTGTGATTAAAACATTCAGACTTCCATGGCAGACAGTATATTGGAAAACAGGCTTTGCAGAGGTGAAAAGCTAGAGTTTTTCAAAGGAAACTCTTTCATCTTTCCGGGATCCTGGTATTTGGGGAAAACCCTGCTAACTCCTTGGTATGCCAGGACTGAGATCTTGTGCCTCCTATAGAACAAGGCAGAATGCTCACTGAAATCTTACTTTCATGGTGCCTCTTATCTATTTTAATGCCAGAAGCAAAATGAGATGGCTGTTGAATAAAGCATACTGTTTAGGCTATATTTAATGGATAGAGGGCTTCTGCAATGGATCCTGATTCCCTGCATGCTTTTTAGGGTTCTCGCTTTATAGAAAATTTTCAATAGGTTGCTAATTTGGTTACTTGGTTAATGCTTTTGTGTGTATGTGTATTTTTTCAAATTGGTTTATCATTAACTTGCTAAAGGGAAACATTAAAATGATGCTTTTAAATAAAGTGGCAAATCAATACATTTGCTCTGTGCTCATGAATTATTGATTTTGAACAAAAAATTTTAATGTCTAGAACTGAATTCAGCGTCCTGGGTTTAAAGAAGTCTCTTGTTTGTCTCTCTCATTAAGAGCTAGAGTTTTCAGTTAAGATGTAATTTTACTTTTCTATAAAATTTGATCAACTTATAGTAAAGTATTTGATAATACATCCATTCCTGAAAAACTTGGAAAAGACCATTTTAGTAAACATTTTTCCCCTAAGGAATATAGATTTCTTGATGATCCTTAATAGTTAGAGCTAATTTGTTATGAATAATGTCATTGCTCCATTAAATTAGTGTACATTTTAATATTGCAAATAAAAATTTAGATTCTCCATTTTACCAATTATTTATTTGATGGTGCTGGGGAAGAAGGAGTTGTAAGTAGCCTATAATATTGTGGTAACATTGATTTTAATTTTCACATAAGAAATGATATTTTCTTTTATTTGGATATGTATGATTTGTACTGATTTAAAATCTTTAATTCCCTACAAATTTCTCTTAGAAAGAAATGTTGTCTTTTAGCAAGGAATGTGAAACATTAGCTTAGAATTATTTCCTTTCTTAAATTCAAAGCCCACAGTCTTTGTACAAATTATTTTTTGTAAGTTGGATTTTGTTAGAACAGTTTGATGGTATATTTGATGCTCAAATAATTTGTCTGATGAGAAAAAGAATTTTTCCAGGACCAGACTGGTTTTGCAAATGACTACTTAGCTTCTTGGTATTATCATAACAACAACAGTGAAAGCAACTCATTTATCTAGTGCTTTAAAGTTTACCCTTCTCTTTTCATTAATTTGTGCTTAATCTTTCTCAGTGCATATTGTGGCAAGTTTTATAACTAGATTTAAGATGGGAACACAAATTGGATTTTTCCTTGCATAGCGGTTGTCTCCAGAGAGAATATAAACGTGAAAGATGCTTAGGTATATTTGTGACTTCCCAGTACCTTCTGTCTTGTCACCAGATCCATTTTCTGTGGCCCGGAGTATTTTTAAACATGCTGTTAGGTGTGCCTTATTCAAAGATTGATGTTTGGGAAAGAAAAAAAAAGATAGGAAGTTGAAATAGCTTCTTCCCTGTGTTGTCAGTCAACAAGCATTTAATTTAAGATCATGTGTCAGGTAATACGCTAAGTAATGGAGATACAAAATGGTTAAAAAAAAAGGGGTCTCTATCCTCAAGGAGCTTACATACGAATGAGGGAGATAGCATATGAAAACAGCTACACACAGGGGATTTATAAAGTGTAAATGGAAGGTTAGCAAATAGATTAGTGGTACAATGGATACAGCACAGGATTCAGAGTCAGGAAGACCTGAGTTCAAATCCAGCCTCAGACATTTAGTCTGGTAACCTAGGGCAAGTTGCTTAACTTCTGTTTGCTTCAGTTTCCTCTTATAAACTGAAGATAATTATAGAACCCTGGGTTGCTGGGAAGATGGAATGAGATACTATTTAAAGAGCTTTATAAACCTTACAATCATATATAAATGTGAACTTTTATTAATATCATTATTAGCACTAGAAGCAGAAAGGGCTGACAGTGAACCTGAAAAGGACTTCTTCCAAAGGCGGCGTTTGAGCTGAGCCTTGAAGTTAGCTAGGGAAACTGAAAGGCAGAGTCAGGGAGCAGACTCTTCCAGGCAGGAGAGGCAGACAGTACAAAGACACAGAGATGGGAAATGGGGGGCCATGTCTGAGCATCTGCAAATAGGCCATTGTAACTGGATCAGGGAGTCCGTGGAGAGTAGTAGGGTGGAAAACTATGAAGACAGGCAGGGGCTAGGTTTAGAAAAAGTTTTAAATAGCAAATAGAAGAGTTGATATTTGACCTTAGGTGTCATGGGGGAGCTGAAATGATCAGATCTGTACTTTAGAAAAATAATTTTGGCTGTTAAGCGGGCAGTTTTGTTCTTTATCGCTGTAGGATCCATTGAATTTTGATCAATTTTGATCAATGTTTCATGCATTTCTTTATGATTTTAAGTAATAACTTGTGTTAACTGTCCTTTACTATAACTCTTCAGAGAAGGGAAATAGTGTGTTATACTGGAAAGAAGGATAAAGGGAAGGAAGGGGAATAAGCATTTATATAGTACCTACTATGTGGAAATCTCTCTGCTAAGTGCTTTACAAATATTATCTCATTTCATCCTCATAACAACTCTGTGGGGTAGGTGCTAGTATTCTCATTTTACAGTTGAGACAAAAAGAGGTTATAATGACTTTGTCCAGGGTTACCCAGTAAGTGTTGGAAACTGGATTTGAACTCAGACCTTCCTAATTCATATCTGCTGCTCCACCTAGCTGTCTCTTAACACAGCATTAGGAATCAAAAGACCCAGGTTACAACATCCACCAATATTACTACCTTTTGACCTTGGACAAGTTGTTTTTTAAAAAAGTAATTTGTATTTCTGTCTTTTGTTTTCATGTTACCACCTACTGTATCCTTCCCCTTTTCTTTCCAAGACAGTCATCCCTTGCAATAAAAAAAAAAAAAAAAAATTGAAGAAGTAAAGGAAGTTCAGTAAAACTAACCAATATGTCCAAAAAGCCTGTTGTCCATAGTTCCATTCCGCTTATCCTACCCCTCGGCAAAGAAATAGATAGGAGGCTTCTCTTCATTGTAATGTTGCGTCATTCAGTTTCAATTGTTTTTGTTTTTGTTTTTGTTCTTTCCATTTATATTGCTGTTGCCATCATATATGTTTTTTTTTTCCAGTTTCTGCTTTTTGTGTTTTACATCAGGTCATTTAAGTTTTCTCATGCTTTTCTGTAGTCATCATATTTATCAGTTTCTTACGGTTTTCAATTACATTCATGTTCCACATTTTGTTAGCCATTTGCCAATCGATGACCATCAACTTTGTTTTCCATTCTTTCCACAACCATCCCTCCACTCACCCCATGCTGTTATGAATACTTTTGTTTTAATGGCACATTTTATTGTTACTGTTGACATCATTGGGTTATACCTAGCAGTGGAATTTTTGTCTTAGGGTATGGGTATTTTATTAATTTCTTTGCCTATGTACAATATAAATTATTTTTCATTATGGCTAGATTAATTTATCGATACAGGAAAAATGCCTGAGGGTGTCAGTCTTTCCACAACTCTTCCAACTGTACATCTTACCATCATTTATCCTCTTTGCTATGTGACTAGGTGTGAGATAAAGCTTCAGGGTTGTTTTGATTTTTATTTGTCATATTAGTGATTTGCAGCATTCTTTCATTTGGCTATTAATAGTTTTAAATTCTTCTTTGAAACTCTTTGTTTATATCTTTTGACCTGAAAATTGGTTGGCCTTGTAGGTTTCTGTTAGTTGTCAATAGATCTTGAATATCAAATCCTTATCAGAAATACTTGTTACAGTGTTTTTTCTGTTTGACTACTTTTCTCCTTATGCTAGTTGAATTACATTCATGTGAAACATTTTCAATTTCATATAAATAAAATGTTCTAGTTTATCATTTGTAATGCCTCTATCCCAGATTTGGTAGTATTAAGAATTTACCCCTGAGGCATAGATTTGAAAGGTATATATGATCTCATCTTTTTAAAAAATTTTCTGGTATGATTTTAATTATTCGGTTAATATATCCATTTAATTTTATTGTGGCATAAAGTATAAACTGTTGGTCTAAGTCTAATTTTAGCCTGTTTTGCAGTTTTCCTAGTAATTCTTGTCAAGTAGAGACTTTCCTAGGTTATTTATGTTTATGTGCTTATTGTATACTGGATTATTGAGTTAGATGATTTCTGATTTGTTCTTGTGTAATATATTCCATTTATTTACATTTCTTGTTTTTTTAACTTGTGCCAAATGATTTTGATGTTTGCTGTATTATAGTTTGAAGTCTGAAACTGTAGCATAGTTTGAAGTCTCTTCCCTTTTCATGCCTGCCTTTACTCCTATTATTTTCCTTGATAGTTTAGATTTTTTTTCTTTCTCCAAATGAATTTTGTTTAGCTCTTTAAGGAATCCCTTTGGTAGTTTGATTGGTTTATCACAAAATCTATGAGTTAATTTTGGCAGCATTGTCATTTTTATTATCTCAGCGCAACTCATCCATGAGCATTGATTATTCCTCCAGCTTTTAAAGTTTTATTTTTTTACTCCTTTAAGGAACATTTTGTAACTGTATCTAAACAGTTGAGGATGCTGAGTGTGTTGTGTTAAATTGAATCCAGATAGTTTGCATTTTGTTATTATTTTGAATGTGACTTCCCTTTCTAGTTTTGTCTCCATGATTCACTCTTTTTATCTAGAATTGATGTTGATTTTTGTGAGTTTTAGATTTAGCTTGCAGCTTTGTTGAAGTTATTGTCTTAGCTAGTTTTTTTTGCGTATTCTTTTGGATTTTAAAAATACATCATCACTCCATCAACAGATTGTGACAGTTTTGTCTTTTCAGCTTATATTTATTTCTAAAATTTCCTTCTCTTGTTTTATTGCTAATGTATTTATTTTGTTGCTATTGCTATTTGCTAGCATTTTTGAAACTGTATAAAATATTGGTAGAGAAAGCTAATATTCCTCTATTTATTAGGAAAGTTTCTGGTGTATCGCTATTCTGTATGTCTTTACTACTGCTTGTTATCATACCAAAGAAGAAGCCTCTATACAAATATTTTGTAATTTTTTAAAGCATTAATGAGAATTATACTTTATCATAGGCTTTTTTTGCACCTGAGATAATCATGTGCTTTAGATGTTTATATTTTGAGTATGAATAATTACCTTGATTTCCTGAGGCTGAACCATCTTTGTATCATGACATAAGTCTAGCGGGGTCAAAATGAATAACCTTTTGAATAAATTACTATCATTTTTTGCTTCAACCTTATTTAAAATTGTTGAACTGTTAATCTTTAATGAAATGGTACATAATTCTCCTTGCCTTTATTCTTCAATGCTATTGATATTATGACTGTGATCGGTGTTCCAAAAGATTTGGTGTAGTTTTAACCTATGAAAGTGTGAAAATGAATTAAGACAGAGATGGAAAACTGCAGCCTCAAGGCCACATGTGGCCCTCCCTCTACGTCCTCAAATTACGGCCCTTTGACTGAATCCAAACTGCACTAAAACTTTGGAGACATCATGTATTTGTCTTACAAAAGGAAGAGAACTTTCTCATTTTTCAAGAATAATTTATGTAGCATAGGTAATAGTTCTTTAAAAGTTTGATAAAATTTACCTATAAGTCCATATTGACCATAAAGTTGTTTTTTTTTTAAAAAAAATTTTTTTGGTCGTTTGTAACTAATTCTGTTCCCTTTTCTGAGATTAGATTATTTTAATTCTCTATTTGATGTTCTGTTAATTTGGTATTTTATAGTTTTAAAAATATTCCTCTTTTTATTCAGTTTTGTTTTAATAATTCTGATTTTGTTGTGATTTTTCCTTGTTCATGTTATTTTGTTGATTTCATTTATTGCGTTTTAAATCAAATTGGCTAACAGTTCACTGAAGAATTAGCTCTTAGCTTTATTTATCACTTCTGTGGTCTTTTTTGGTTTCAGGTTTGTCCTCTACTTTTCAAGATTTTCTTCTTCATACTTATTTTGAATTTATTGATTTATTTGTTAGCTTTCTCATATATATGTATATGTATATGTATACTATACATGTATATGGTTGTTGTCCTTTGTTTTGAAGAGGACCAAAATGACATCACCATGATGAAGCGAAGTTTCAGTGTGTATCACTGTGGCTGATCAGACCAATGCGAGCTCAGAATGCTCTACCACAGATTGGGCACAGAGAGTTCGTGTGGAATACTTGGGGTGGTTACTCCAAATTTGCGCATCCTATCTTTCCTTTGTGCTGTTTCATTTCTGCTTTGCTCATAGAGCACAACATCTTTTCTGGTATGGGCATGCCATGTTGAGCAGTCCTGTGCCAGTGTCTCCTATGTTGCATAATCAAATCCAAAGTTCTTGAGAGATACCTTGAGATTGTCCTTGTATTGCTTCTTCTGACCACCATGTGATCACTTGCCCCATGTGAGTTCTCCATAAAATAGTCTTTTTGACTGGGGTACATTGTGCATTTGAACAGCAACCAATCTGAGTTGCACTCTCTGAAGCATGGTTTGAATGCTTGGCAATTTAGCATTTGAGCAAGGACCTCAATGTCTGGTATCTTATCCTGCCAGGTGATCCTCAGAATCTTCCTAAGACAGTTCAAATGGAAGCGATTCAGTTTCTTGGCATGGCACTGGTAGACTCTCCATGTTTCACAGGCATACAACAATGAGGTCAACGCAACAGCTCTGTAGATCTTCAGTTTGGTAATCAGAGTGTGGATCAATTCTCAGCTGCCTGTGCTAATTTTGGTCTAATAATTAACACCAAGAAAACACAAGTGCTCCATCAGCCACCACCACACCATCCATAAGTGGAACCATTGGTTGCAACAAATGGAGAAGTTTTGAATGCTGTGGATAAGTTCACTTACCTTGGTAGTGTACTTTCCAGGGATGTACACATTGACAGTGAGGCTGACACATGCATTGCCAGAGCTAGCTCAGTGTTTGGGAGGCTCTGAAGACTATATATGTATATATACATACTTTTTAGTTTCTTAAGATGAACATATTTTAGGAAGATAAATTTCTGTCTGTTTTAGCTACACCTCAACTTTTTTTGTCATATTGTCTGATAATTACTCTTGCTTTTCATGTAATTACTACTTTTCATATGATCTTTCCTTTTCCTCACTCATTATATAATATTTTATGATTAAGTTGCTATTTAATCTTATTTTTTTGTGTTCTCTGAATTGATGACTCCTTTGTTGCGTTATGTCCTGTAAAGAGTGTGTTTAATATTTCTTCCTTCGTATATTTATTTGCAATTTCTCTTTGTCTTGATCCCTGATATGATTTTTTGAAAGGGCAAATAATGCCAGAAAATATGAATGTTCTTTAGTAGTTCCATTCAGCAGCTGTCATAAATCTTTTCCATATAAATTCTGTAATAATGTGTTCAATTCTATATTTTCCCTTTTGTTTACTTTTTTTAGATTTGTCCAAGCCTGAGAGAGGAACATTAAGGTCTCCTATTACTGTATTACTATCTGTCTTAACAATTCAGTTAATTTTTTCTTACTTAGTTGATATGGCATTTGGAACACATAGTTCTAATTTTGATGGTTGTTGTCTATGCTTTCTTTCTGAGTAATACAACTTTCTTGTTTATGTTGGTTATGTTGGTTTAGGTTACGAATTTGTAGTTTTGTTTTTATCTGATAACATAATCACAACCTCTAGTTTTTGGATTCCTCTGCTTAGCAAATTTTCTTCAAGTGTCTCATTTGTATTCTTTTCATGTCTTTGCTTTTTAGATGTGCTAATTGTAAGAAAGAGATTGTAAGGTTTTGTTTTTTATTCAATCTTTACTTCTTCATTTCATTAGACTGCATAATGCATTTCAAACAGTCTGTCCAGGAGACATCTTCAAGCCAGCATGTCCAATACTGAACTCATTATCATATATACCCTAAAGTCTTTCCTTCAAAACTTCTTATGTTATAGGTGCCACCAGTCTTCAGCTTGCCGGGTTTATAACCTCAGCATTATCAGGGACTACTCACTCTTTTGTTTACATATCTACTCAGATGCCAAATCTTAAAGTTTCTGATTTCACATCTCTTCCACTTGACTCTTCTCCACTCATGCACCTTATTAACTTTGGCCAAAATTTTTGCAAAAGTCTTCTGATTCGTCTCCATGCCTCAAAACCCTCCAAGCTCCTATGCTGTTTGTTGCCTACATTATTGTACGGGAGTGCTTATTTGATTATTTGACCCTTCTATTCTGTCAATTCCAGTGGCTTCCTCTAGCCTTTAGGATGAAATACATACTCCTCTGTTTAGCTTTTAAATCCCCTCATAACCTGGGCTCAATCTTTCTGTCTTCATTTCCTATACTCCTCCCATATGCTATGGTTCAGCCACCTGCCTTTCTGTCTGTTTCTTCCATAAAACACTCCATATCTTTTCTTGGAGTCATTGTGGATGCCCCACATGCCTGCCAGAGTCCTCCTTTTGCATAAAGATGAAGCTCAGGCATCAGTTTGTAATGAAGTCTTACCTGATCCCTCAAATAGCGAGTGTTCCCCCTCCTAACTACCTTATCATTATTTTTGATTTATTAACTTCATATTTATGCGGTATATCTGTGCATATATATGTATGTAGAATTTGCACTTATTTTGACCATTAGGATATAATCTCCTTGCAGTTAGGGATTGTGTTCTTTTTTAAGCACCTTGCACAATGCCTGTCACATAGGAGGTACTTCATTAATACTCGTTGGTTGATTGATCCAAGTTATGACAGTCAGTTTTATGTTTTCCTTTCTTTTTGTTTCTAGTCTTTTTTCTTAATTGGACTTGAAAAAGTTTTCCTTCCTCTTTTCAGAATATACTTTGTCCTTATGTCTGGTTTTGCCCAAATTTTATGCAGCCCTCTTTCCATAGGCTCTCTTAATTCCCTGCTACCTCTTTGACAAGCATTCCCTTGTTTTGGGAATTTGTTGAGGTCTCTTTGTTTATAAATTCAGTGATTTAATTCTTCCCATTCTTTTCTCTCTTATTTCCCCCTTTTCAATTTAAATGGTTAGTTCAGAATTATTCTTCTTTACCTTGCTTTCTCCATTTTTTCTTTTTCTGTGCCTTTTTCAAAGGATTTTCCCCTTGCTATCTTCACTAATTCTCTTCCATTTTCATTTAATATGAACTGTTTCTAGTTCCTTGCTATCACAAAAAGTGATGCTGTAAGTATTTTGATGTATTTTGGGAACTTTGAAAAGAATTTGTCAATGACCTCTTTGGGGGTATATGTCTGGTAGTGGCGTCTCTGGATCAAAGGTTAGGATCATTTTAGTCCTTTTATTTCATAATTCCAAATTATTTGTACTTATTCATAGCTTCCCTAACTGCTGTTGTTTGGCACTAGCAGGACTGTTCATTCTGGGTCACCTTATGATTCTACAGGGTTTCTTTTTTTCATCAGCTGTTGATTCAGTATCCTTTGTCTTGTCATGTTTATTCACAGAATTTATAATATTTTTGATGTATTAGTACTTGTTGACTTCATTTTTGTCATCTTTTCTAATTTGTTACTTCTGAGGTGAAACTTCAGGGTCTTTCTGATTTGCAGTTCTTTTATTTTTTATGATTTGGAACATTATTTCATATGGTCATTAGTTTGCATTTCTCTCTCTTTTTTTTTGAGAACGGTTTGTTCTTAACCTTGGGTCACTCATCTGTTGGGAAAAGGCTCCATATATCCCAATCTTTAAAAAAACCTGTCACTTGATCTATCATTTATAGCTATCATCTTCTATCTTTTCAATGTTTGGTGCCTAAACTCCTTGAAAAAACTACATACAGTTGATGCCTCCACTTTCTTTCCTCTCACTTTCCTTTTAATGCTCTGCATTGTGGCTTCCAACCTCATCATTCAAGTGAAACTGCTCTCTCCCTAGTTATTGATGATCTCTTAATTGTCCAGTCTGATGGCCCTTTCCCAATTTCAGTCTTCTTGACCTCTCTACAACCTTTGACACTCTTTGTCTCCTTGATATTCTCTGTTTTCTATGGTTTTTCATGACGCTGTTCTTTCCTGTTTTTCCTCATCTTTGTCTGATCCCTGCTCAGTCTTCTACGCTAGACGTTCACCCAGGTTGTATCTCTAACCTTGGTTGTCTGCCCAGTTTTTGTCCTGGGCCTCTTCTCCTTCTCCACTATTTTACCCGATGATCTTTAGCTCTCATGGATTCAGTTATTATCTCTATGCAGATGATTTTCAGATCTATTATTTGTCAGTTGGATATCTTGAACTGGATGTCCCGTAGACATCTTAAACTCAAAATATCTAAAAGCAAACTCATCATTTTCAACCTGCTCTCCCCCAAGCCTTCCCGTATTCTTAACTTTCCTGTTACTGTCAAGGGTACTGCTGACCTCCCAGTCACCCAGGCCCAAAACCAAGGTGTTGTCCTTGATTCGTCATTCTCTCTCATTCCCTTATATTCAATCTGTTTTTACGTCTTGTTGATTGCACCCTTAAAGCATTTCTCCTGGACCTGTCACTGCTTCCAGACTTGTCCCTTCCGCTATCTCACCTGAGAATTTCCCTCAGTGTCTTGGACTTCTTCCACATCCAGCCTTTTTATTAGGTTCTTGTCTT
Source organism: Bettongia penicillata ogilbyi (assembly GCA_023548195.1). Taxonomy (NCBI): domain Eukaryota; kingdom Metazoa; phylum Chordata; class Mammalia; order Diprotodontia; family Potoroidae; genus Bettongia; species Bettongia penicillata. The sequence continues at coordinate 4,437,405 of JAJHZJ010000309.1, forward strand.
TTTTTTTTTAAATGTCACTGGTTAAATTTTTCACGTTATGGCCCTCAGCCCATAAGTTCTGTGCTTTTTATTGTTCAATTTCGCATACCATAGGGCTTTGGGGTAGATGTTCACCCAGAAAACGTCATAGTTTTGTCAATTTACATTATCTCTTTATAAGATATATTCCTTTTGCCCTTGACAAGTTCCTTCTAGAGCCTCATTTTGTGGAATGGCCCAGAGTGTCCTCCACTCCCTCCTGGCTTCATTCCTGACTTCCAGAATTCAAAATTTTTGCCTTGGTGTGTAAACTCATCCCCCTTCCAGTTCCCTTTTGCGTGTTGGCTTTTCCTATTAGAATATAAACTTCTTGATGGTAGGGATAGTCTTTTTGCTAGTATTTGCATTCCCATTGCTTAGCACAGTGCCTGGCACACAATAAGCACTAAATAAATGCTTCTTTAGTTCCTTCCTATCTGCCCCTTCTCTTTGTTACTGCCACCACCTTGGTGCAGGTTCTCCTCATTTCACTTCTGGTCTATTTCAGGAGCCTTCTGACTGGTCTCCTTGCCTCATGCCTCACCCTACCTTTCAGGCCATTCTCTACTCAGCTGCCAAAGGGATCTTTTTAAAGCACAGATTTGACCACTTCAGTGTCACGCTTCCCCCAAATGCCAGAGGCTTCCTCCAGGATCAAATGTGAAATCCTTTGTTTGATTTTTAATCCCTTTATAACCTAGCCTCTTCCTACCTTTTCATACTTACCCTTTAACCCTCACCCCTCCAGTTCAGTGACTTGGATACTTTGCAGTTCTTCAAATACTCCGGCTCTTGATTCCAGACATTTTCACGGCCTGCACATATGCCTGGAATGTGTTTACTCCTCATCTCCACTTCCTGACTTCCTTTAAGTCTCAGTTCCCTCTCAGCTCTAAAATACTTTGATTAAAAAAAAAGTCTCCTCATACTAGATTATGTTTTATTCTACTTAGTTTATTGGAGAATTGTAAAGTAAACTTCTTTTTGGAAAGTCAAGAGTCACCTCTCCCCACCCAGGCTTAGGGTCCTGAATATACATAGCATGAGTAACTCGTATGTGGGTCATCTTGAATTGATGGTACAGGCAATTAGGATATATAACAGGACATGTATGTTCTCCCAAAGCCCTGTGTTACGCAAAATCGAAAAATAAAAACCGAAGAACTTAAGGGAAAAATGGGATGAGGGGCATAATGTGTAAAATTTAACCAGAGACATTTAAAAAAAAAGATAGGAACCTCATAAAGAGGACAGTGAAGTTTTATACATGTTACATGGTTAAGAAATACCCAAATACTAAAATAGTGACCTCTTCCAAGGATTCAGACTACTACTCCACCCACCCTACTGACTGAGAAGTTGGTCAGGACATCAGAAGTGGCCATGGAAGGGGGTAGGGTGATGGGGTGGTCAGCTCAGCCCTTCTCTGCTCACAGCAACTACTACGTCAGAATATATATAATAAATATAGCACTTTTATTTTCACAGTGTAACTGAGGTTTGCTTGTGGACTTGGGTGTTCAAAAGATACAGCTTGTGAGTTACTGTTAAATGGAGCAATTTTCTTATTGTATTGCTGTTTCTTGAGTGGGTACAAGGGACTTTCTGATTCCCATTAAACATTTTTGATGCTCTGAATTATTTTGTTACCAGCTACTGATTTTTAAAATTGAATTATTCTGTCTTTTATCTGGGGGAGAGGAACCTTCTTTTAGGCATTCCCTGGTCTTAAAGTCTGTTACATCACAGAGACAGAGAAGGAAATTTGGGCAGCAAATGTTTTTCCTTAGTAATTCTCTGGCAAGTTTAGTACAATGATTGGCACCTAGTAAGTGCTTCATAAATTCTTTTTTCCTTCAAATATGGGTGAGTGGGTAGCTGGCTGAGGACAACATAATGAAGGCAGGGATAGGCTTTTGTGGAGGATCCGGCACTGGGGAGGAAGCAGCATATGGTAGACTAGAAGGTTCTTTGGCTATAGTCAGAGGTCAAATATTGGAATCCCAGCTCTGTCACTACCTGTGTGACTGGATTAGTCAAGTAATTTCCCAGGGTCTTAAGTTCCCTTATCCAAAGAGGGTAAACTTGACTTCCAAGAAACCTTCAGGGTTTAGATATATAACCCCATGACAATGAAAATGTCCTTTAGAGTATGGTGCCAAGGCCATAGATTAGGGCCAGGCCATAGAAGAAAGTGGAAGTGTTAACTTGGGTGAAACTATAGGACAATGGGGCAAAAATAAAACTGCCCATTCATCTAGTGTACTTGTTAGCACCAGCAGAGAGAAGCATGTGAGTGGAGGGATAGGATCTAGGAGCTGTATGTTGTGTGGTGTAATGGAGTATTCTTGATTTAGAATCCGGGAACCTGGATTTGAATCCTGATTGCTTTTTAGTGGGTTCCCCACCTTGAGTGATTTGGGGTGTGAACGTATTACCATTCCGGGAAACTCTTCACTTCTCTGGACTTCGGATCCTTATTTGTAAACTGATGGGACTGGACTAGATAACCTCGGAGGTTCTTTCTAGCTTTAAATTTGTGATCCTATGATCTGAGGGAGTTGTCAGTAGATGCTGAGGAGAGGCATAGCAGTGGAGGAATTACTGTGTGGTCTGGTGTGCATTAGGCTTTTATTTGAGGTTATCTGTAGTAAAGGAAGATCATGGAAAAAGGAATGCAATTTTAAAAAAAGAATCTGTTTATGTGGATGCTCTGTCCTTCTTCCCTCTTCTTCTCTCCCCTCCTCCCCTTTCGTGCAAGCATGTGAAATTGTTATGGGGAATTCCCAGTGCTCAAATTCCTTCTACCAATGCTTATGTGAACATGTTGGGCAATTTATAGTTTAAAGCAGCGGTGTTAAACTCCCCGAGGGCCAACAAGCTGTGCATAAGTATCTCCTTATGCCTATAACGGGTTAATATTGACTTAGAAAGTCAAATATTAATATATTTAATTGTATTTTTATTTTGTTAAATATTTTCCAATTACATTTTAATCTGGTTCTGGCAGTACTTGGAAGTGTTATGGATGGGCACTGCAGAGTGATTGACACATTCCTCAACATCTTGCCACCTGTCTCAGCCTCCTCTCTCTTTGAAAGGCTGAGATTAGAGTACTTAATTCTCCCAGAGCTTTCCCTTAAAGAGGGCAGAAACTGGATTTCTAGCACACTCCACTTTTCATGGGTGCTCTGCTTGGTTTTGACTCCATGGAACTGAGTACCCCCTGGTATCATCCATATGTTCCTTCCTTCCCTCTCCTCCTTTCCAGCTCCCTTTTGTGTATTGTCTTTCCCTATTAGATTGTAAACTCCTTGTGGGCAGGGAACAACTTTCCTTTTTCTATTTGTACTTATTCATCTTGTATTTGTGATGTGTGATATGTGCATATGTGTTGTGTTTGTGTATACCCTCTAGCTGTCTGTCGTTACCTATCTGCCTATACACATGTTTGATCTCCTCATTAGAGCATTAGCTCTTTGCAAGTAGGGATTATTTTATTCTTTGCACTTGAATCCCCTGAACCTGGCACAGAGTAGGTATTTAATAAGTATTTGTTCGTTTATTAATAATACTAACAATAAATTGATCTCCTGAGCTTAGAGATTCCTTCAATCTCTAAAATTCTGTCACTTTGTATTTTTTTTCAGGTATTAACCACCCCAAACAGGTAGATACAGCTTTGATAAAAAGCATACAGTGTGTATACACGCATACTGACACATCTCTGTATGTACTCATCCATCCATCCATGCACACTCTGAGAGGCCAAGGTCTCTCACCGCATGTAGCGTCATCTCCAGCCGTCCTGATCTATATCTGGCCACTGGACCCAGACGGCTCTGCAGGAGAGAGGGACAGTCCTGACTCACTTAAATCCAGCACTTGCTGGTCCTGTTCAAGAAGGGAGGACAAACAACACCACCCCTAGTGTTTAGCACGGTTCCTGGCACTTAGTAGGTACTTAATAAGTGTTTATTGAATTGAATTGAATCCTATTGAATTGTCCTAGAGAGTAGCTATGGAACCCAGAGCAGCTGAGCGGCTTACTTGTCCAGGATCATACACTGCCTGTTTCTGGACAGTTCTTAAACTCACATCTGTCTGACTAATTCTGGGCTTTATCTTTACACGATATCATGTTATCTTTACTAATAAAAATATACCTTTCTAAAACTACTCTTAAATAAAGGAATATTCCGTAGTATCTTTCAGTTTAATAACATAAATGTGAAGACAGATCCTTAAAAAACAAAGTCTTGTAGTTCTGATCAGCAGCCTTATCACACAAAGGTGCTTCCTTCATCCCAATTCCAGTATATGTGACCCCTTCCAATTGGTTATATAATTTGGCTCCAGTTTATCAAGCATTTCATCAAGTGACTATTTGTCTTATTGTGCAATGATTTTTGAGAGAATTTTTTCATTGAGCCTTGCATAATTTGGAGCACCTTAAGTTGGTTTGTAAATAGTTGTTGTTTAAACATGTGTCTTCATAATGCAAGTCTTGGCATAGTTGGTCCTTCTATAGAATTTAGAACTCTTGGCTGCCTCTCAAAGTGGAGCGAACAAATTTGGCTGCAGTGTTCCTGGGGAGGGCATGTCATTTTGATATGCCATTATGCTGTGTATTATTTTCTAACCCTTTTAAAATATCTGAATGTTTTAAGTAAATGAATCAGCTGCTTTTGTTTGGACTTGCTTTAAAAAAGTTTGGGTACTATTTGAATCTTGTTGGTACAAAGCATCCAGACCTTTTTTGTGTACGGTATGAGACAGATTGCTTGTAAGAAACGCAGGCAGGTAAAGGGATTAGATTTAATTATGCACAGAGCTAGTGTGATCATGAAGTGGGGGCAACCCCTCCCCCCAGATGCTTCCCAATGTCACAGCGCCTTGAGACATGTACCTGAAAGACGTGTTAAAGGAGTAGTAGTTCTCTCCTTGTAATAGTGAGACGTTTCTCACTACCTGGAAAAAACAGACACATGTATGCAAGTTCATGGTGCTTTCCACAATGAATCTCCTGATTATTGCTTTTCTTTCTCTTTCTGTCTTGCAATTTCACTTCTTGATTCTTCTGTCAGCAAATTTCCAGAGTGGGCCACACATACATACACACAAATCCTTAAAGTGGTTTCAGGAAGGATTCATTATGTACTTTGATTAAAATACCTACTAATGTTCATTATTATACTTTAGAATGGACTACCTTAGGGTTTTTTTTCTTTGCCCTATTAGACTTCAAATGAGCCTAAATGGGATAAAAAGAGAAAAAAGAAAAGAAAACATTCGAATCCTGGTCACAACTTGGTAGATAGAGGTAGTGTCAGTAAGGCTCCTCCTTCCTTCCTTCAAATCTGGCCTCAGAAACTTAGTAGCTGTGTGACCCTGTGCAAGTTACTTAATCCTATTGGCCTCAGTTTCCTCATCTGTAAAATGAGTGGAGAAGGAAACAGCAAACCACTCCAGTATCTCTGCCAAGAAAACTCAAAATGAGGTTATAAAGAGCCAGACAGAACTGAAACATAGCAACAAGAATAACAGTGTGTGTAGTGGGAAGGACATGTTAGGATGTTCTCTGGTGATTCAAATATCTACTCTTCCACTAGTCTCTTCCAGACTTTTCCTACCCATAGGAACTTGAGAAGTTCCTCATCAGTAAGAGAAGTTTGGTTCATCTGCAGAGAGACACTTTTTACCTCACAGTGCTATTAAGAGGATAATGCTTTGTTAACCCTAAAATGCAGTGTAAATGTAGTAGTATTATTCTCCTGTTGTGTATTTCCTTGGAGTCATTGGTCAAAGATTTGATTATCTGTTGTGTACAAAGGACTGGACTAGTATAGTAATGATCTCATTTTCATTTCTTAGGTAATTGAAATATACACATTAAGTATTTACTAGGTTTTTTCTTTTGAAAGCTGCATATTTTTGATGGTTGAGATCATTTTACCTGATCAAGGGTACAAATCAGGACTTTCTCCTACTTTTGTTTCTGTTTAACTTAAAACTTACAGAGATTTTCCTTGGATTTCAGATAACAAAAACCTCAGATTTCAAAATCATTGTTAATTACACCAAAGACAAGAGCAATAGCAAAGAACAAATACATACGTTTTAAAGACGTCGTGTCCTATTGGAGTTCAGCCTCTCACCATGATGAGCAGATCCATTTTAGCATCAGGGGGCCCTATTGTGGACCATAGCAGTCTTCAGGATTTCAAAGGCTGGAGTCACATGCCAATTCGGTCTCAGCTCTTGCACTTTCAAGAATTCACTTAATCTTTCTGGACCTCGCTCCTCTTACCTCTTGCATCAGAAGGTTGGACCTATCCTGAAGAGTCCTTGATGATTCTTAGCTCATTGGAAACTACTGTGTTCAGTGGCCCTGAAGGCTTTGCCTAAAAGGAATGTAAGCGTTTGTTGTTATTTGAAGATATTCAATTTGGATTCTGCCACTGACACTTCGATCTAATGTGTTTAAGTTAAACAACACACACACACACACACACACACGAATAACACTACTAATATTAAAGGAAGTGAAAATCTTAAAAGTTGTCAAGAGCTGAAATAAAACACATCTGTTTGCCACGAATATTATCGCACCACCTGGAACAGTCTGTTTCACTGCATCAGTATAAATACATATTCAACAACAGTCTCCTCTGAATTTAAGCATTCCCTCTTCATATGAATGGAAATAGAATAGAACTGAATTCTTAAGATAATTTTTGTTCCTTACCTCTAATAAAGAATATTTGAGTAATAGCATGTAAATCGAATTAAATCAATAAACATTTAGTAAATGCAAAATATGTGCAAAATATTGATAGCTATTAGTGATACATAAACCAAAAAATATGCCGTGGTCTCAGCCCTCAAGTACCTTAGAATTTTTTTTTTTTTTGTAAGGGTATGTGGGATGAGTGGGCAGTGATGGAATACAATATCAAAAGAGAGACATAAATCTAAAGTGAATTCAGATTGGAGAGTGCACTCGCAACTGGAACTGTCACATGGGAGGTCACATGGGAGATGAGCTTTTAATGAAATGTAGACTTTCAGGAAGTGAGAGGGGGTGCATTTAGGTTACGTGGAAAAAAGCATAAGACCGGGTATGGTGGCATATTCCTGAGCCCCTGCTTACCAAGCTGGCACATTTTGTGAACTCTAAGTCAATTGGGTGACCATGCTAAGTTTAGCCCATGGTGAACCCCTGGGAATGCAGGGCTGCCAGGTTGTCTAAGGAGAAATGAACTGCTTCAGCTCAGAAAACAGAGCAATTCAAAGCTCCCACACCAAGCAGATTGGAACAGGAATCTTGAACAATCCCTCCTCTTGCAGCATGGTCAAGATGGGGAGACCTAGTCTCAAAAAAAAAAAAAAGCCTTTAAGTAAGAGATGAGATCTCCAGTTCAGGAAACAATAATTAGGCTAGTTTCATTGGAACATAGAGTGTATGAAGAATCAGAAATGTAAAATAGGTCTGGAGAGGTAAACTAGAGCCAGATTTTTCAGGGTTTTAACTGCAAAATTGAGGTTTTATTTCATTTTATAGGCAATAAGGAACCCCTGAAGGTTCTTGACGGAGAGAGGAATAAGGTCAGATCTGTTCAGATCTGTTCTTTGAAAAGATTGTTTATGACACAGTTTGGTTGTATTGGGAGTTAGGAAGACCTTGAATTCAAATCCCTTCCTCAGACACTGAGTAAATCATCCTGTGTTTGCCTTCAATTTCCTCTTCTGCAAAGTGGCGATAGAAATAGTACCTACCCCTCCAGGGTTTGTATGAGGATAAGATGAGATATTGTAAAGTGCTTTAGAAACTTTATAACAAATGATCATTATTAAATTATTACTTTTTATTGTTAATATATTTTGGCAGTTATGTGGAAAATTAATTGTTAAGAGGAGAAACTAGAATCAAAGAGACCATTTTAAAGGCCATTACAGTAATTCAGGCAAGAGGAACTGAGAATGTTAACCAGAGTTGTGGCTTCTTTTTCAGTAGAGAGAAATTGAAATATATAAGAAGTCTATAGAAAGAGGGTCAATAAGGGTTTAGAAACTGATTGGAACTTGGTGGTGAAGGAGAACAAAAATCAAGAATGATTGAGCTTCTAAACCTGGGAATTATGGTGGTGTTTTCATCAGAAATGGGGAAATTTGAGGAAAGGTAGATGTAGGCAGGGCAGCCAAGTGGCGCAGGATGACTGGCCCTGAAGTCTGTAGGACTTGAATTCAAATCTGGCATCACATGCTAGCTGTGTGACCCTGGGCACAGAGTTAATTGCCTGTTTACCTCAGTTTCCTCATCTGTAAATGAGCTGGAGAAGGACATGACAAACCACTCCAGTGTCTTTGCCAAGAAAACTCCAGATGGAGTCATGAAGAGTCAGACACAACTGATGTGACTCAAAAAGATATAGAAGATGTAGAATATAACAATAATAGGGTCCCTTGTGGACATGTTAAGTTTGAGATGTCTTGGTACACTCAGATGGAGATGCTCAGCAGGAGATTGGTAATGTGGAACTAACTGGGATTTAGGGGGAAGAGAGAGAGAAAAGGAGAGAGAACTGGATTTGTTGTAGAATGTAAGTGAGCTTTTGGAGGGAAAGGACTGTCACATTTATTTATCTGTATCAGCAAATAGCATAGGCATTTTCAATAAGTGCTTGGTTCTTGAGTGTGTTGATTTGAGTCATCTGAATAAAGCCACAAACTCTTGGGAGCTGATAAGATGGAGAAAAGAGACCTGAGAGTGTAGAGAGAAAAGAGTGACCTGAGGTCTGGGGATGCAGAATCAATGCTGTCATCCTGCCAAGGAGCTTGAAAAGAAACAGATTGCTAGGATGAGAAATAGGAGAGAATATTGTTCTGAAAATTCAGGAAGAAGAGAATATCCAGGAGGCTTATGTGGTCTGCAGTCTCCAGTCCTGTGGAGAGTGCAAAGAGATTGAGAACTGAAAAAAAAAAAGCTACTAGATTTAGCAGTTAAGAAACTTTGGGCAGCTTTGGTGGCTTGCTGTAATCTCATCCCTTAGGAAGGCTCAGGGAGACAGACCTGAGCTGCAGTGGGCTATGCTGAATTTGTGTCTATATTAAATTCAGCATTAATATGGTGAACTACCAGATGTCCTGGTGAGGGCTAAGCCCAGGTCAGATATGGTGAAGGGCAAAGCTCCTTTGTCACTTATTAATGGAATTTGGTCCATGGATAGCCCTCACATTTCCAGGCTGGGTGAGATAGGGTGATCTGGGAGAGGAGGGAGGGTAATGGGGGGACAGTAGATGAAAAGAGAGCAAGGCAAAGAGAGATTATAATGTTGGAGAGGGTATTTAACAGTTTCTATTCAGCTTTGTTTAGTTGGATACATGCTTAAAAACCTTCATAATACCTAGAAAGGATGTCCTGATAAGTTTTACTATTCAGTTTTAATCTTATGACATACTAAAGATAGTGTAAAAATTATATTACCAATATCAGCATAATAATTTAAGAGTTTAAAGAACTAAGACTAGGATTGCCTAATATAATGGAAAGAACATTGACATAATTTTCCTCATCTGTAAAATAAGGAGTTTAGAATTAGATGAATTCCCTTTTGAGTTCTAAATTTTTATGATTTGTTATGCTTAAAATTAACAATATGATTAGAGGGGATTAAGAGGCATAAAATGAATCTTCTGAATGAATGATATTAGCAAACTCTAGTTTACAGGTTTAGTAGTCACTGAAAGTTAACTCCTGTGTATACTATATGAAGTTGACACTTGTCTTCTATCCATGTTTTGACCTCCTGCTCCTCTTGGATTGACTTTTGTCAAGAATGGTGTTTGGGTAAATTTTACTTCATATTTTCATATTTTTACACAGCTGTTTGCTTGGTGGAGGATTTTAGTTTCTCTTTTTATGAATATTACAGAATCTCAGAGTCTGAGTTGGAAGGGTCCTTTGATAATCATTTGATCCAACATGTATGTGGGCAAGAAGATGTCCAATATCTCTGATAAGCAGTTTTTATGCTTTTTCTTGAAGACCTCTCATAATATCTGTTTGGAGCACAAGATGTTAAATAATTGTAATGGCCACTTGATGTGCAAAGGAAGGATTGTTGATTGTGAAGAAGGACATAAAAACGGGGAAATATAACTCTTTCTCATGGCCAATGGTACTCCCAGACTTAATTGGCCAAAGGGGCTAAGGCTCAAGCATTGGGGTTTTCCCTGGCGGTTTCAGGCAGGAATGGCATGGCATTCTGATCATCAAAGGGCATCAAAGAGGTTTGCCCATTTGGAGCCTGGAACCCTTCAGAATTGGAATATGTCTCAAGGTCAGGAGATACCACATCCTACCCTCCTCCTGAATGTGGAAGTGAGGAGAGTCAAGTCCACCCAGGCTAAGTGCTGTGCCCTTGCTGAGAGTATCCTTTTCCTAAATTATGGCTAACCAACTTCCTTTTGTTAAATATTGAATAACCTATAAGTGTCCTTTCTAATATCGAACCCATGCCTGGTCAGTTCTGTCCTGTGATACTGGGGTTACGATGGAGAAGGGAGAGAAATTTCTCTCCCCTCCAATCCCCGAATCCCAGATTTTGAGTAATAGTTTTTGAAAGAGTCTCTGACATATTCAACAAATTAGGAAAAAATATTATTTTCTGTTTTTTAAAAACATATGCAACACAGGCTAGTGTATTCATATTGTTTGGAACTAAGCATAACCTACAGTTATACATCTATATATCTATACATACTCACATATATATATATATACATGCATACACGTACACATGTATATATACACATGTATATATGTGCACATGTAATTTATATGTATATTATATATAGTAATCCAAGTCAGGTGTCTTTTTAAAATACTTATCACTAAAATTTTTTGAGCATACATATTAAAATATGCATATATTTATTATGTTTAAGTTTTGTGCATATTAAACTTTAAATTGTGTCATGTATACTCCCCCTACTTCTCCTGAGCCTGTTTACATGTTAAAATTGACATGATCACATATATGTACTACTGAACTAATTTTTCAAATTATGATATTTATACAAAAAAATTAAGAAAAAGGATTGAGATGAAAATGAAACAATATTTGAGCCTGGAGTGAATAGAGCTAGTCGAGTTTGCATAGGGGCGTCATGTGATCATAGCTACGCTATCACTAATTTTGCTTCTAACTTTGTGGAGAGGAGACAGAATTGAGCCTCTAGGGAGACTGATTAAGAGACTCTTGGAATATTCCGAATTAGAGGTGATGAGGGTGATAGCTGATACGTTAAAGAGAGGGAAAAGATGGGATAGATGTCTTAGATGGAGAAACAAGCTCTGCTGTTTGGATGTGTGAGTGAGGGAAGTTAGGCATCCAGCATGACAGAGATTGTGATACCTTTTGCAACAATAGGAAGTTTGGAAGAGGGTTATTTCTTTAGGGGGAGAGATAAACTGTTAACATCATAACCCATCTGTACCTCTTCATGCTATACAAGTCAGTTTTTCTCAACTAGGATGAAAAGGTGGTGGTAGGGCTCTTTGAGAGAGATCATTGCTCTGGAGGGCTAATCGCACTTTGGTTAGAATGCTTGCTATAGCCATGCAGTGATGTCAGGGCACAGGAAATGTGAATGCTCCTGGGATTGGGGTGGATTTTCCCAATGACACCTGTTCATGTGCTGCTTTGAGTACCTTGTTAGTGGGTGGGTTATAAGTGCTTTGAGCTGGTGATGTCCAGTTGAGAAATGGGGAAGCTGAAAGCTTACATAGCAGAGGGATGGAACTGAAGTGGAGAGTAGTAATCAGTATTCAGTTGGGTTAGAGATAAACCCCTATAATTGGCTATTGGGGTTAGCATGGGATTCAGTCTATCCATCTTTTGATTGGTTGATCATATATCTCTTAGGGTCAGACCATGGACTTCACAGGGATTGTGACCCATATTTGAAAAGGTCACTCTAATAGAGAATCCTGAAAGATGCCTCCAGCCTTGCTGCGCTACCTTGTGACTACCTTGGAACCGAACCTCATATGGATGGTCTAGAGAGGTGTTCTTGTATACATTGTACAACAAAAAGTTTGGGGGAAAAAAGAATAGATTTTAACAATTAACATTTATTTAACACTTCATTTTACAAACCTCTTTCCTCACAATACTCTGTGATACAGAGATCTGAATAAGAAAGGGCTATCTGATAAATAAGCTTGCTGCATTTCTATAATCTAGCTATCAGGTATGGGAAAATAGTAAGTTTTGATGTTTCTAGTGTTCCAGATGATGTTTATATTTAATATCAGAGTTTAAAAATACACATCTAAATGGAATAAAGTATATAACCTTTCTGGGTATTCTTTCTCCCTTAATACTCCCCCCCACTCCTTAGTTTTTTTCACAGTTCAAAAGGTTTTTCGTTTTTTTTATTAGGGTGAGATTTAAAAGATTTTTTTTACTTTAGGTGACTAGAATATATCCAGCTGAAAATCATCAACCATTTAGACTACATGCTTCATTTGAATTGTGTTTCTGGATATGAATCAAGTATAAAAACTGTGAGTTTCATGACTTTCTCTGGGTTTCAAAAATATTCTAGGGCCAGAAGCACTTCTTTGAGATCTTCCCTCACCATCAAACTATATCTCCCCTCTCACACACATCCAAAAAGTTTATAGAGTTTAAGTCTTTGTTATTAGGTTCAGTTAACCTTATAATGTGTGAGGAACCAAGATTCTTACAGTCTTCCATCTTCATAACTCTTCCTTTGCTCCAAATCCATATTCTCCCAAACTCAAACCAATTTACTTTCTCTGCGTTAAAAACATAAGGATTTCCAAAATATTGTTGATAAGAGAAGACTATATCATCTCCCATTCAGTTTGCTTCTTTCAAAAATTATATGATTTTCACACTTGAACTATGGTTCTAGATTATTGAGAATCACTTAAAGGGAAAATAATGTTAAGGGATGGTAGATGGAGGATGAGGAGCTAACAGGGAAAGAGACTCATAGGAGGAAAGAAGGCTAGTGAGTTGCACCCCTCTTTTGATATGTTTCCAAAATTCCCTGGAAGGAATGGTCTTTCTGATACCAAGATGGAGAAATACTACTGTTCCCTTTTTGGTGCAGGGATCTTTTTATATAAAAATCTGTTAGCCAGGTATCTATATTAATTTCTGATTGTCTCTGATAACTTCTCTCTAATTTGTCTCTTTCGTTTTCGTTTAGTGCAACCTAGTGTTCCATTATATTCATGTAAATTCTGTGCATCTTGGGTAGAGCCCTGGGATGAACTTTTGGAGAAGACATTGACAGCAGTCGGACAGAATGGGCAGGAATGAATGGGGTGATGATCTTTATCATAAGAAAGAACACCCCTGTTAGTGAGATTGCAGGCATTTGAATACTGCGTATTAAAGTGACTTCATAGCAACAGAAACCAGGATAATTGTAGCAGGAGTGTAGAAAATCAGTAATTGAGTTCTTGGTATAAATTGTAATGTTTTGTCTCTGTCTCTTTTTATAGTAAGATTTGTGTATGTGGGTAATTATTCCCCTCCCTGCCATGGTTGTTTTTTTTTTTTTTTGTTTGCTTTACTGTGAAGTGTGGGCTTATGTTCCTTATTTAACTAGGAATTTCTTATTTCTGATTTCGCATTTAAATTAATTTTTGGAGCTCCTTTGGCATTTTCTAATAAATCATAGAAAATTCAGTATCTTAAAACAGTATGTGCTACTATAGTAGGGTATATAACATAGTATGTTTGCTATTTCTTTCCTTCTCAGTTTTGTACTGTGTGTATCAAGGCTGAGATTTTTTTTTTTAAATGAAGGAGATTCTATTCCTTTAAAACATAACCTTGGGAGAAAAAGACATAGTATAATTTATTGTTATTCTTAAGTTGCTTTTTCTGTCCTTGTGAATTGGGGGTTTAATTTTTAAAAATCAGGCATGCAGTTCTAAAGTAGAAAATCAGTACAGCTGAAAGATATAGGAAAGATAAACAATATAATATAGAAAATATAATCCTTATAAAATTGAAAACATAAATATCTCTCACTGAACAGAGAAAAACAGAAACTCTTAGAAATCCTTCTTCTCCTTTTTCGTTAAAAAAAAATAAACATGTTATAATGGGAAGAACAATAGATTTGGGTTGGGAAGACAGGTTCCAGTCCTAGTTTTGAATGTTATTATTTATATAACCTTATACTTACCCTTTTAGGGGTCTCTGTCTCCTCATTTGTAAAATGAGGGCTTAGTCGTGATGACATCTAAACCTGCTTCCACTTTTAAATCTGTGATAGTATTAAGATTCTAAACATTTCCCTTTTGTAAGAAGATGCTAAAATTGGTATGATCCCAAATCAAAACTGATACCCAAGACCTACTTCTTTAGGAAAATACTTGTGCCGTTTCTCTACTTTAGGCCAGTGATTCATGGTTTCACTCACTGATTAGAAGAAACTTAGCAGCAACAACAAAAGAAGTGGTATTTTATAAAATGAAGGTAAGTTTTTAAAATGATATCACAAGACAATATAATTATCACTTAATTAGTAGATGGATTTTATTCTGAATGTTACACTCTAAGAATGTGAACTGTGGGAATAAAGATAAAATTTTAAAATATTAACAACAAATCCTATATGTTTTTGAAGTTTAGCGTTGGGGAATCTCTTATAGAACAGTTGTAGATCTTGACCTTATCACATGTGTGGGGTATCAGCCTTTGTGGTAGACCTTAGGTATTTGAAATATTATTTGCAAATGCTGTGTGAGACAAATCTGCCATCATTCATTGAGCCCTTTGAAACGCCAGTTTGAAATGGTCTTGGCTTAGAGGGAGAAGCAAGAAGCCTCTTATGGCTCATTTATATTTAAGATTTCCATAGACTAATGGTGAGAATAGCTAGAGGTTACAGACCATTTCCCTTTCCCTATGGATATTTTGGGATGATATTGTCCTCTTGTTCTGTGTAAACTTGCAATATTTTTTTTTGATTGTTTAGTGATGGTGGGTCTTTCTATTTACATTATTGTAGACTTTGTATATATTGTTTTTGTAGCTCTTATTTTACTTCGCATCAGTTCATGTAAGTTTTTTCATGCCTCTCTGTTTTGCCATTAGGGCCCAGTAGGCCAACTAGGTAGCACAGTGGATAGAGCTTGACTGGGAGTCAGGAATACTTATCTTTTTTAGTTCAGATCTGGCCTGGGACATTTACTAGCTGTATGACCCTGAGCAAGTCACTTAACCCTGTTTGCCTCAATTCCTTATCTCTAAAATGAGCCGGAGAAGGAAATAGCAAACAGTATCTTTATCAAGAAAATCCCCAAATGGGTCACTGAGTCAGACACAACTGTCTGATTTTTTTCTCCTGTTTTTGCTCATTTCCCCAGCCAGTTACTTGACTTTTGAGCTCTTTGTCAAGGTAGTTCTCTGCCTCCAGTGGGGGTGGGTGTACTGTCACCACTCTATCCCCCCACAATCTGTGGGCCTAGAGCTCCAGAAACAGCCGTTGCTGCTGCCCCTTCTGCAGCTGTGGGTTCCTCTGCCCCATTTGTTGCCCTGGGGCTGGGACTGGACAACTCTACTCTCTCACACAGGTCTGAAAGGTTTTTTTTTTCCACTGACTTTCCAATGTGTCCTTGGCGTTTTGGGGTTGTGGAGTCTGGAAACCTGTCAGTGACTAAGTCCCTCAAGGCCTGCTCAGGTCCCATCTGTGCTGGAGCAGCCCGCGTTGGACTGCTGTCTGCTCTCAGCCTGTTACAATAGATGCTTCTCCTTTTCCAGGCTTTCTTTGGCTGTAGATTTGCTTTACTCCATCATTATGTGGGTTCTGCAGCTCCAGAGTTTGCTTAGTCATTTTTTCAGGTATTTTGCTGGGTTTGAGGGAAGAGCTGTAGCAAGTCCCTGCTTCTACTCTGCCATGCTAGCTGTGGCCCCACTGCAGTCTTTTGATGGCTTATTCTGAGTCTGTCATGTCAGAGAAGGATGCAATAAGTTGTCAGTTAATTTTTTTTAAATGAATTAAAGAGATTGTTATACATGATCAAACAACTTCATTTTTTCTTTCAAAGTTACTAAAGTTGAAAAGATACAGATGCAAAAAAATTTGCATAATCTAAGACATGTTTTTAAATCTTAAAGAAAATTTTTTTGCTTTAGTTGTGTAAGGGTGAAAAATTGATTGCTAAGTAAGAACAGCTGTCATTTAAATCGGTCAATCAAAGGTGTCAACAATGCCTGGAAATTGCCTTCATTGAAGTACTTAAACCAGGTATAAGGGAAAGTCTGTTTAAGTGGACTCAGGGATTTGGTCAGTATATATGAATGTAAGGTTAAAGGAAGCTTGTTCTTTTACGTGTTTAGAATATCATCTAATTTACTCTCAGTTTTACTCAGTATGTATCTATTTAAGGTTTAGAATTCATTTCATTGATAACTCTGTTACTTGACCTTGAGCTAACTGTTGAGGTATTGATCTGAACATGTCAGACTGTCAGGCCTACGAACAGTCTCTAAAACATCCTTATTTACTTGTCTTCCTTCAGTCTTCTATCCCATCTGTGGGTGTGAGTTATAAATGATTTCAAGAAAAATCATTAGCAAGATCATTTGAATCTGTGAGTGTTTGTTTCTCTGAAGGGGAAAAAAGGATCAAACCATTCTCTGTGAACAATTAACCATCCCAGGTAACTATTAGATTAGAGATCTGTCCTCAGTACAATTTGAATTGATTTTTGTCTTATTTTTCTCCTTATTTCTCTCATTTGTATACCCATATTCAGGAATCTGGGAAAATATGTATTCCTTCCCCCCATCTGGAGACTCTCAGTCCGTTTACAGTCATGCAGGACACAATATTATGGAAGAATTTTTTTTTTCAAAGAGAGGAAGAAACCTGAAACTTCTGAATATCTCTCATTTCCCCAATAGAACATAAGCTTCCTGAGGGTATCAGCTGTTTCATTTGTTTTTCTTACTACTAGCAGTGTCTAGCATAGCGTCTTGCATCCAGAGGGCTTATTTCATACATTTGTTGAATTCCCTGAAATAGAATTCGTCCTAGAAATAGGTATAAATCTCCTGAGGCATTCAGAGCATGGAAAATGAGAGCTCCTCTGGTCTAAGTTGCTTTCAGCTGTCAGTTTCCTGCTTCCTATACAGGACATATACGAGGGACTCTCATGAGTCCTCCAGGGGCTTTATCAATCCTTTTATGAAGTGCAAGAATATGTCTCCTGTAGTTCTCTGTTTCTGCCAGCAGGTGTCTCTGGCTGTTCTCTCATTCTGTTTGGAGTTCCTTTTGCAGTTCCCTGTTGCTCCCACCAGGGGGACTCTAGGTGTGAGTCTTTAACTGGGATACCTGTCTTTTGTCCAGAGGATGCAAACAGACGCGCATGACCACTTGAGGAAACAGATAAACACAAAAACTGTCTCCTTTGTGTAATCTCCACTCAGGGAAAATAACCTGCAGGGCCAAACTTACCTGGTTAAAGATGAGTGCACTTCCTTTCTAAGTTCCTTGTGCTAGCTCATCTTCATAGCTAGAGTCAGTAGACCTGTAGGCAATCCTCTTTGAGCGTGGTTTCTGGCTCCATCTGGCCAGTTGGCCCTTTGCCCAGTAGCAGGATCTCCTGTCCTTTCTTAGCTTCAGGACTTATCTCTGCCTCCCCATCTCCTTCCCACCACTCCACATTCAGGTTTCAGATGTTCTGTTTATAAGTCCAACCTTGGTTCATTTCAGGAGCTGAGGAGTGAGGTCTCTTATCAGTTGGACTGTCTACTGTTAGCTGCCAATCCATGTCCATGCCTGATTTAAAAAGAAAAAAAAGAATCTGGTCTCTCATACATGTTTAGATTCTGCTGTACAGAAGTGGTCCAAAAAGTAACTTTAAAATGTGTTTATTTCATTCGGTTTCTCAAATTAATTTCAGTCTTTGAAGGTTAAAGATAGCTTGAACTACTGCTTTCTCAAACTCATTTGTGATGTTACATCATCCTGATGTTATCTCTCTGCTTTTTTCATGACTAACAACAGACCCTGTATCCAGAATTTGTCTGATATTTGTGTTGACCTATGAAGCAGGACAAAATTGAGTTGATTCTATACCTTTTCAATGCTAAACCATAGTAAATACTTGCCTTGGGCAGCAATGAAAGCAAAATAATGTGAAGGCCGGCCTACAAAGGGATTAGATTGAGAATGGAGGATGCTTTAAAAAAACCCCAAAACCCTTGCCTAGGACTGAATATTACAGATAATTTATGTCCAAGGAAAGATTATTTAAATCTTAACATTAAATAGATATATTTCAAAAAACATTAATGTAGGGCTGTAATATACGTCATAATGTAGAATAGCAGCCACAGTTTGTGACGTGTCCGGTTGGTATAGCTGAGTGCATAGCTGGTTATACATTTTCAGTATTGTTACTGAAGTTCTAACAAGTACCCTTGGTCTTCAGGGCTGCCTCTGATGTGCTTCACTCAATGAACTAATGGAAAATGAAAGCAAAAACAAAAAAGCCAAACATTTATGGAAGCTGGAAAACACTAATGATCCCAAAACAGCTAGCATTGTTCATATGAGTTTTGGGTATACTCTTCCAGTAAGGAAAATACCTTACCTTTATTGACTTTATCTTTGTGGGGCTTAAGGACTTTTTTGTGAGGGGATACCCTGCTTTTTGTACCAAAAAACGTGGCATAAGATTTTCTTTTTTTGGAAACCAAAGGAAGAATTCAAGATGAACTTTCTGTCTTCATCTCTGTCCTCTCTTTCCTCAATGGTACCAACATATGTCAGGACTCTTCCTTTGGCACCTTTCCTGAGGAATCCTAGCTGCTGCTGTAACTTTGCCCTAAAGAATCCATAGTCAGAGTTAAGCACTCTGCATGTACACAAAGCGTTAAGAAATCATTGATAAGGGGATATTGAAGGTATTCGGGGAGTTCCTCTTTACCCCCACACATGCTGGATGTGAAAATTAAAGCAGAGTAACAATATATTTTTAACAAATGTTTAATAGAAAAATATCATGGGCCTTGTTTTTACTTATAGCTTAGTTTGAATTTCCTACGTTCTTACAGAATGGTAGAAATAAATACTTAGTTTGAAAGGGACATAATCTTTAATTTGTGGTGTGTGTGTGCATGTGTGTGTGACGTGTGCTTCGTTGGCCTTATAGCATCAATGAATTTAAGGCTTTGTGGAATAACGCCCGGTAGGATCACAACAGAAAATGGCCATTTCGTACTGTCTTTGGTGGGCAGTGCTCTTCTAAGACTCTTGGTTTTATTTATTTTATTTATTTATTCCCCTGACAGACAGACACTAAGATTTGGGGATGAACAGAGGAAGGAAAGGCCATTCTGTTATTCTTGCTTGTATGGAATTTGGGGTTGATAAACCTAATTGCCTTGAATCAGATCCCCTCTAACCTAATAATCTAAGGCTAAGTTGGTCATAGAGTGAATGTATCAGAGCCTGATAATGCTTTGGCTCAGGGATGCCTGATGTATAGACTGAGAGCCACGTGGGCCTCCAGTTTGGTTCAGCACCGTGTTACTTTCTTCAATGGAAAGTTTCACATGTATGACCCTCTGCAAAGCAGTGAGGCCACAGTGTATGGCAGCTAAGCATGAAATCCCCTGCTTCTGTTTGTTTCTTTTGTTGCCACGAGTTAATAGGGACAGAGACAGAAGACGGCCCCAGAACAAAGCAGAAATAATGGAGTATTTCACCCCAAAAAAGAATGTGGGTTGAAAAACACAATGGGCAAGGCACAGAAAGACTCTGTGGCCCGAGGCGATGCAAAGCATTGGCCAGAGAACTGCAGTACTGACTGCGTAGGACCCTTGTGGTCCAGTCTCAGACTGAGATCTCTGCACACCCACATGGCAAAGAGGTTTCCATGTATGCTGTAGATACAGTTTATTGTTTTCTCCCACCAGGGTTTTAAAGGACTATTGGATTTTTTAAACTCCAAAAGTACAGAGTCGGGGAATATTCTATTAGAAGACATTTGAATATCATAGATGCTCCTT